>JAQHUG010000319.1:2230668-2241264 GCA_028555095.1 Dicrostonyx torquatus
TGGCAGCTCATCAAATCCAGCTGGACCAGGATTGAATGAGCATATGACCAAACCGGACTCTCTGAATGTGGCTGCCAATGGGGACTAACTGTGAAACCAATGATAATGGCACAGGGACCTATTTATCTCTTCTGCATGTATTGGGTTTTTGGGAACCTATTGTATGGATGCACACCTTCTTAGACAAAGATGGAGAGGGGAGGGCCTTGGGCTTTTCACAGGGCAGGGTATCCTGCCCACTCTTCAGGAAGCAGGGGGAGCGAGGTGGGACATTGGGGGAGCGGGAGGGCCTGGGACAAGTGGAGTATCTGTAAGTTTTTCTTTTAACAATAAAAATGGGAAAAAAAACAAAAACAAACAGACAAAAAAAACGCAAAAAAAATCAAGGTTTCCAAAGCATTGAGGCTTTCCCATCTTTCTCTGTGCATAGGCAATAGGAAATTGTGGGAAGAAAACGATGGGAGTAGAAATGACTTGAAGGTAAGTTTTCATTTTTCCTCTTGTCTATGTATCATATAGTGTGTGTATAGATACCTAAAACCTAGCAGAATTATGAATTATGCAATTATTTACTGTTGGGGAGAAACAGGATTTTGGAACCAACTTTAAGCATGTCTTTCACAAAATGTTGAAATTAAATTAATTGGTCTTAAAAAAGAAAATATTGCACTAGTGGGAATACCAGGTAAAAATATTCTGAGTTTATCTAAATAGCATGCCCAATACCTAACTAACTATTTACTTGAATCCATGAAGGCTTTTAATATATTTGAAAGTAGTGTAATGATTACAATTGAATTAAGGAGTATAGAAATGATATGGGAATGGTCTCCTATATTTTGTATTATTCTCCTTGGTTGAATAAAGATTCTGTCTGGCTTGTAAGATAGGTCAGCCCTTAGGTGGGCGGAGTAGACATAACGGAAGTTCTGGGAAGAGAGAAGGAAATGGATCAGTCACCATGAGGCTCCCATCACAGATGGATGCAGGTTAGACCTTTCCGGTAAGTCACCATGTGGTAACTTACAGACTTTTATAATGGGTTAGTTTATGAGGTGAGGGCTAGCCAAGAAGAGGATAGAAATAATGGGCCAGGCAGAGTTTGAATGTATGCCGTTCTCATGTGGTTATTTCGGGTGCAGGCGGCCAGTGGCTGGGGAATACAACACACACCTCTCCTCTAATTACAACAAAGAAACATGATATTGTTGTTTTTTTTTGGTGATATATATTAGTAGATAATGATATAGTTTTAGCAAACAATCATAATTTTATTAATTAAAAACATTTTGTGGTGTCCCTGAGCTCTCTGAATCCTACAATTAATCATTCTAGCCCTCTTCTGCAGGATTCCCAACCCCTGCCTAATATTTTATAGTGGGTGTCTGCATCTGCTCCCATCAGTGGCTGCTGGTTTTATAGTGGGTGTCTGCATCTGCTCCCATCATTGACTGCTGGGTTTGAGCTTCATGATGAACTCAAAACTTTTGTCAATTCAAAAGCAAGACTGCATTTCATAAGCACTTTTTAGAAATAAAAGTAAAGTACAGTAAATAGCTTACTTGACTGACATCTTTTCCATCTTGATTGAATTAAATTTATCACTGCAAGGACCAACTGAAACATTCCTCGATTTGTTTGAAAAGATCCAATTATTCCAAATAAAACTTCAACTTTGGCAGAAGATAAAACAAACAAGCAAATGGATAAAAATAAAATTTTCATTTTGTCTAAAAAAATTTAATTTTTGAAAGTTAAAATAGAATTACTTCATACCCACCTCTTCCCAATTCTTCTCATATCCAATAACCCTTGCTCTCTTATATCCTTTGGAAAGTTCTACTAAATGCTTTTGTTTTTCAGGAAAATAAACAGATTTCTGCCTTTATACTTCTGAAGGTTAGAAAACCTAAGAAAGACTGCACATAATATAAATGTCCTTGTTTACAGAGAATCATTAGTCACAATGCAGAACTACTTAAACTAAAAAGTGTCTAGTATAACAGATTAAGCAGAAAGTGAAATTTTTCCTGTACTCTAGTTATAAGTAATCTAAAAACACAATTAGCATTTTTATACTACAGCATATCAATTGGTGGTCCATTGATAAATGACCAGTCCTGAAAATATCCATACAAATAATATTATATAGACTGACCAGATTAAATTTTTTAATGCATATAATTCCAAACTAATTAATGAACAGAGAGGATATGAATTTAAAAAGTTCACAAGGAGAGGTGTATGAGATAATTTGGAGACAGAAAAGGGAAGGGCAAACAATCTAACCACATTATAATTTTAAAAGTAAAAGAAAAATATTTAAAAGAAAATAAAAGAAGCCCTCAGAGCAAAATATACTCATTACTGAAGGAAAATGGCAGAATCTGTGAGGAAGCCTGGTAAAACTATAAGATGAGGGAGTATTCAAGGAATATCCCCCAGTCTTAAAGTATGATATCCCTGAAATACCTATCTAAATTTCTCTTGGTTCTGGAGAAATGACATTATTTATTTTTGCTTTGGTTACAATTGTCATCCAACCTCATTTATTCCAACTGTGAGTCCTGGCTGCTATAACACTGTATTTGGAAATAAAATTTACAACCACAACTGTATATGGTGGAGTGAAATGAATATATCTTGATGAGAAGGCCTACATTTCAAAACAGAAAAAGGTGTTTTCTAGCTAGATTTAGGATATATCTTTGTGGAAGCTGTGAGCAAAATCTGCATATAACAAAAAGGTTAATGTAGGCAAGCACAAGGTGAGATACCAGCCAAATAAATATAGTTTACAAATGCATGTTCTTTTCTTCTTTTTCTTTTTTGCTTGTTGTTATGTTTTTATTTTTGATTGTAAAACATTACCTTTATTAAACTGTTCTTAAGATCATGTGGATTGTTCTGTCTGATGAAATCTGGGTAGAGTGAGTATGAAAATGGCATAACCCTCTCTAGAACAGAGAAATGTAGCTTTTCTCTATCTCTTCCCTTCTTCCTCACTTCAAAAGACAGTGAAGAAGATTCCAAAATGAAAGATTTCAGTAATGTAATTTCCATGGAAGGATTTGAGTTACTGAGAGCATGCTACAGAGAAAATCTCAGAACATTTTACACTATTATGAAATGAGTGATTAAATATCCCCAGAGGACTTATCATTCTAAATATCTTTTATACAACATTTTTGTAAATGTTTTCCTTTCTGTGAACTTCTCTCAACTCTATCCCACCTCTCTACCTACATAATTATATTCTGTTTCTCTCTATTTTTCCCTCTCTTTCAGAAACAAGAATCAAGAAAGCAATGAAAATGCACTAACAATTTTAAAACAAATAGACAAAAAAATCAATAAGACAAAAAACTGCCAAAACAATAAAGAATGAAACAAAAGTTCATAAAGTAAATTATTAAGTTCTGTTTGTGTTTCCAAACTGCTTCTTATCACTGGGACTTCCATGTAATATAGGTAACATACCCAGTAAGACTCCATTGAAGAAAATTGATTTTCCATTGTCAACAAATTAAGTGTAAGTATTTTCTTGGTTAGGTATGGAATTTTGTCTAATATTTTTTTCTTTTTAGTGCTAAATCCCCATCTTGCTTGTTATGCACACTGCCATGATCTCTGCAAGTTCATATGTGCATCAGTTGTGTTGTGACTATAAAACAAAATTTTCTTGGAATTTTCTATCACTTCTGGCTGATAGAATCATTCTGTCCCTCTTTTATGTAGATTCATGATCCTTGAGAGTAGGGGATTGATGTAGACAACATATTTATGACATTGTTCAATTTTGGGTCTCTGTGTTATTCCCCTCTGCTTCGAGAAGAATCTTCTCATATGTGTGTATTTACACATGTTTGCTAATAGTTTTTTATTTATATGTTCCTTTAGCATAGTGACAGTATTATACTTTTCAATTATTTTTTCATTTATTTTTATTGAAAAATTCTGATTATGGGTTCCCCTTCCCAGATCTCAAGTCTCCATGCATTCAACTATACACACCTTCTTTCACTATAGAAATTATATAGAATTCTATAGAATTCAAGAGAAACAAAACAGGTAGAAAATGAGAAGAGAATAGTAAAACAAATTTTAAATGCACACAAAACCAACATACAAATCCAATAGAAACACAAGATCAGAAAGAATAATATACAAGCAAAACCAACCAACCAATAAGACAAACAAAAAAAGTCAAAAAAAGTAAAAATTACCTAACCAAAGCAATATTAGTCAAAATGTCTGCTGAAATAGCATTTATTTCACTTTAGTTGGCCAGCTACTGCTGGGCAAGTGTTTGCCCAGTATGGTCCATATACAATGGTTACTATACCCATTGAGACACCACTGGAGAAAATTAAACTTTCCTTTGCAAACAGTCTCCAATTACACATAGCTTCTTGGTTAGGGGGTCAAAACCATTAGCCACTCCCCCGTCTCAAGACTAGATACCATGTGACTTGAAACGGTTCAGGTCCATAGATGCTGAGCCCATATGTGCATTGATACTGTTAGAAGACATTGTTTACTTTGAATCATCACTGTGGTTCTTAGACAAATTTTCTGCACAGCTTTCTGACTGGCAAGGGGAGAATTTGATAAAGACATTCCTATTATTTCTTAAGCACCACAGAGTTCTTTATTGAAATGTCTGCATAAACTTGCTCCTTAGTATGATGGGGCATCATGTTTCTCAACTTCTATATCTCTCCTCTGCCACAGCTTCCTCCAGGCATTTTCTAGCCCATGGGTACTTTGAAAGTATCTTCATTATTATTTAAGTGCTGTTCATGAGAGATTTGAGAAATCTTTGGTTATTGGGAATCAGATAACCAATTTCTTTATTGTGACTTTAATCTGGGACCTAAGACAGTTCATAAACTGAGACTGTAAAAATTATTATAAGAATGACAAATATTAGAATGCAGAAAGATAGAGGTAACTACAAAAAAACATTGTCAATTCTCATGTTTATAGTTACAGCACAATGCTCTAAGCCAGACAATTGATGATGCACAAATATAATTTAGACAACTTACCACTGGTATATCAAGAATGTTTATTTTTTCTTCTATTGCCCTACTGAAGATATTGGGAACTTCCTTTTGTATCTAGGATCTAAAAGCACTGATCTTTCTTTCTTACTTTATGATTAGTGTAATTGAAAATCTATGCATAGCAGGGGCTGATATATTGTATATTGTATAATATATTTTCTGTAGGTAGGGATAGTTTGATTTCAACTTACTTTAGTAAGAATGGTGAAAATCAAAATAAAAAACCCACAAATTCTGGAGATAATATGTAAAAAGAGAACCCCAATTTACTGTCATTGAGAGGTTGCAAAATGGCCAAAAAAAATGAGGAAAATCCCTTTGAAAAGTCTCAAAAAGCAATCAATCAAATGTATTACGCATTGAATATGCCAAAAGATCTGATATCCTGTTTCACTCAACCATGTTCATTGTCACTCTATTCACAATAGCTAGGGAATAGAAAGGACTTAAATGTCTTCTGATGAATGTATAATAAATATGAGGTACATAGTCACTATGGAACACTATCCAGTGTGAATAATGGCATTATGAAATATGCATATAAATGGAAGGAAGTACAAAAGAACATATTGAATGAAGTAACCAGACACAGAAAGACAAATTTTTCACATTCTATATCATCCAATGTTTCAAGCTCCAACTTTTCAGTTTTGAATGTGTAACCAGGAGTAACTGTAGAAAACAGGAAGGTAAAAGGGGACCATGGGAAGAGAGTATAGAAAAATAGCAGGGTGCAAGTGATTTAAGGGGGGATGGAAGTATACAGAGAAAATTGGAGAGTTTTCAATTAGGGATTGGGACAGATAGACACTGAAGGAGGGGTAGATAAAATAACACAATGGATGCCTGAAAAATCAAAAGGAATCATATGCTTATTTGTAACATACAGTACATTTAAAGATGTTACTGCAAACCTATACACACACAATCTATAAAAAAAGTTTTCCATTAATGTTGAAAACTCTTTCTAAGTCATAAAGCCATATATTTTGTAATGAAAACCCCAACACCAGGCATGAAAAGCTCCGTTTTGAATAGTTGGTCAGGGTTGTCAAACAGATTCTCAAAATATTATTTCTGTCCTTAGTCTTTACCAAGAGATCAACGGTAAACCACTATTGCAGTATATAGCAGACATTTTTGGATACAAGATATAGAGGACCTGAGTTGGATAGGATTTTATGCCTCCTCTCTGAAGACTATCTCTCATGGTAGCAGAAGACACCATGTGTGCTTCCAAGGGAGAGAAACACACAATAGTCCTACCTCACTATGCATCTATGTACAATAACAATGATCAGTGTGGCACAGTAATACTAAAGGTGCAATAGTATTACTGGCATGCATACTTTGGTGGCAAACAAAAGTTTTCTACATGGCTTTAAGTCATGCTCAACAAAAAGGAAAACAAATCAACTACTAGAAACCTAGTCAACTACTTAAGTCTTTGATGACATTATACAACCATCACTCTGGTGATTTGTATAAGTACCCCCATAGGTTCATACATTTGAATGCTTAGCCACATGAGGGTGGAATTCTTTGGAAGAAATAGAAAGCTTAAGAAGTATGGATTTGTTAGTGGAAGTATGTCACTAGATGTGGGCTTTGAGATTTTTAAAACCCTATCTCAGACCCAGATTTTCTCACTGCCTATTGGCTGTAGATCAAGGTATAGTTTCAGCTTCTTCTCCAGCACTATGCCTGACAGGTCTTTCACCATGATGACAATGGGCTATGAAAATCTCCAAATAAATATTTATTTTATAATAGTTGTCTGTGAATGTGTCTATTCACAGCAATAGAAGAATGACTAAGACAGACACTTTACTAAAACAGCATAATCCCTAATTCAATTCTAATTAGAGAATTTTTAATGATAAATAAATGTAGACATGTCTCCACATCTGGGAAATAAAAATCATTACATAACGACAAATAATAAAAATGCAGAGCTGTACAGTTCAGTTTCATTTCATATATCTAAAAAATTCCTGTACCAAAACCTCAGGGTGTTCTTTGTATAAGACGAGTAAGAAAGATGAAATGAACTCTTAGAACAGTAAGTTTTCTGTAGAATTATGTCTCCAGAAATGTCAGAGAGGTTATAGCATAGAGTATATGTACACCATATACATCACTATGGGTGCCTGAAAGACCTTAACACTGATGGCATATATTGTTGGCTACTTTTACTCTTGGATGATCCACCACCTAGCTCCTGAATAATACATGGCGTCTTATTTTTACTTATGAATTCAAGCCTTAGCTTGGCTTCATGCTAGCAAGCTTTTTTTTTTTTTTTTTTTTTTTTTTTTTTTTTTTTACTTAAATCGTCCCATGTAACATTTGCCCATGGGCTTTTGCCTTTCTCTGTTCTATATACTGCCCTTTAATTTTACCCTGTGGCTTAGTGTGTATCTGGGTGACTGGCCCTTGACAACTTGTCCTTCTCTTTCTTTTGCTCCTCCATCTTTATTCTCCTTCTATTTATTCTCTCTGCATGGCAGCCCCACCAATTTATCTTTCCTGTATAGTTATCAACTGTTCAGCTCTTTACTAGACCAACCAGGTGTTTTAGGCGGCAAAGTAACACAACTTCACAGAGTTAAACAAGTATAACAAGCATGAATGAATTGGTAAGAGAGGAAGCTTTCAGGACTTCAACTCTAGACAAAAAAAGCTATGGGTAACTGTGGAATTCTGAAAATAGGAAATATTATCATGTTTAGGAAAGAGTACTCCAGTAAGTTATCTAAAACTAGATGATCAATCATGAGATTGCATATATATATATATATATATATATATATATATATATATGTTATATTATATGGATTGACCAGGTTGTGCTTATTTGTTTAGGAATTAAAGAAAAAGACAACATGAATTTGATAGGGAACATTGAGGGATTCATGGACGTGGTTATATAAAGGAGGGGGAGGAGAAAAATAAGGTAATTACATTATAACTACAAACAAAGGGTATTACTTAAAAAGTAAAACAGATTTCCCTTTAGATACTGCATTTCTATTTAAACATCTGTATGAAAACAGAGCAATTATTTCTGAAAGCTAAGAGCAGAGATAAACATGTGAATGTTTGCCTAAATCAACATTGTTATATTGTTCACTGAATATTTGAATAAAAGTACCAGAACTTTACACAGATGTTTTTTCTTATGAGCAAAATGTAAATGATTTGAATTAATGTCACATTCTAATACAGATTTTTAAAATTTATGTAATGAAAAATACTTGTGGACATACTATGTAAAATGGAACTATTTAAAATTTTTGGAGATAGAGAAAGAACATAATATTAGGTGGATAAGGAGAAAGAGAGGGCTATATGGGACTTAGGGTAGAAGAAAATATTCAAAATGAATAATATTAAAAAAGATTCAATAACAAACATCTGGTAGAAAATGCACAAATCATGGCAAACAGCATCAAGTTCTTGCTGTGCTTCTATCTTGATGGAATGAAAGCTTTTAGTGATTTTTTTAGTGCATTGTGATTTTGAGACTTTTTTGTATCGATGTGTTCAGTTTTATAAAGGCCTTAATTATGATATTGGTAAGACATAAAATGTTAGGTTGCTCACAGCTTTACTCCCTTGCACTGTTGTCTATTGTTCTATTCTTTAAACTATTGTGCTCCTTAGATGCCATCTTTAAACCTAACTTGTAAACAAATGTTTTATTCAGGTTTGATAATGAAATTTTAGGAAAACGAATCAATCCTTGAAATCTGATACTAAATCCCTTGTTCAGTAAGACAGAGGTTGTACACAGTTTCCATGTACTGGATACATTCCAATATCAACCATATATGCCCCTTCTGTCTTCTAAAATTTAGGAGCCTGTGTTGAAATATATCTGACCCATATTTAGTCCACTCACATTTTTCAAATGCCAGTATTCCATTCATCATCAGCTCCTGCTATGTTTTGCCAACAGTGTGCTCCACCTGTGTTTTTTTTTCCTTTTACAATTGCATGTGTCATTTCTTTGCTCACTTTTTTATCTACTCACCCATTAGCTGTAACTGAAGCCTGTTGTTTCCAGTCTGTCGAAAGTGAGCCAAGGACCTTCACTCATTTCTCCTTTTATAATATTGCTTTACATAAAAATAAATGAAATCCTTAGTCCTTCAAATATCCAGTGACAGCTGTGCAAATTAAATATTTACAAGAATACTGTTGCTTCAAACTACACACAAATCAGAGCACAGAATTGAGCCTTAAGCAAAAGACAGATATTTTGAGCCTCTTGCAGTGAATTATTAATAGAACCCCAATGATATAAATGTTTTCATAAATTATATTAAGCACAGTTGAGATAAGGCACATAGATATTCAGTTTTTTTATTTTGACTATTGTCATTAAAAAATCAGTAAAAAAAGCAATCTTTTCTAGGAAATAATTATAACAAATAGATATTCAGCAAATTAAATATTTTCATTGTATTATTGAATACAAATTATGTTTAATTTAGTTATATAAGAATATTTATGTTTCATATCACTCACTTATTCACTCATATGTTCACATATTTATAAAATAATCTCAAAATTGCTCTAGCATGGAATGAAGAGACATATGCACTATTAACGAATTCATTGATTTGCTGGGTGTAGTAGGGCACGCCTTTAATCCCAGCACTCAGGAGGCAGAGGCTAACCCATCTTGGTGAGTTTCAGGAAAGTCTGATCTGTAAAGTGAGTTTCAGGTCACCCACTGCAAGGCTTCTACAGAGAAACACTGTCTCAGGAAAGAAAAAGTATTGATTGATTACTAGAAGAAAGGATTACATGATTTAGCAGAACACATAAAATCTGTTCTGATAGCCACCAGCAGAGAAGAGTTTTCTTATCAAATTGCCTAATCTTAACTAAGAAGGAGGGTTACCTGTGATTTAAAGGGAAATTCTGCACGAGGCACTCTCATACTCGGCGTATAAATTACTTAATGAAGCATGTTATCATTTTGATATATCATGGTGTAAAAATATTCCTGTCCCGTACAACTTTAGTCATTTCTCTTTCAACCACAGTTCACATATTGATATTCTGACAGCGTTCATATTTGCCACTTACCCTATTTTACTATTATAGCCTCATTTTATTATTTGCGATTACATTATATTTATCTTTTTATTTCATCTTACTTCATTTATAAAAAAGTCACAGACTATTCAATGGATTCAAACAAAATATACATAAAAGCATTCATGAAGGCAATGAAATCTTAATAATAACTGCATACCTTAAAGTTTATACTTACAAGCTAATAAGATCTATGGCACATTAACTCTGTATCCTCTCTGATCACTTAACCTAGAGCCTCATATCTCAAAGTATGATATATCTAAAATTTTGTTCCCACATTGTTCTTATTCATTTAAACTATGCTGAAAACAAACATGGACATATTGTAACACTGTAACTTGATTTGGCATAATTATGTCCCCACTTCTACAACTGTATTTGCAAAGATGACCATTGTTTTATATAACTGCAGCTA
>JAQHUG010000319.1:2247304-2259570 GCA_028555095.1 Dicrostonyx torquatus
AAATATTTATTTTCACAACCCTACCACAGTTTTCCCTGCCTCATCTCATATTCCCATTCCCTACTGCCCCACAAATCAATTTCTCTGTTTCTGTTCAGCAAATTGCGGTCAACAAAATATGGTATATCAAGTTTAAGTACAACAAGGCTCCATCCCATGTATTAAGGATGGGCAAGGCAATCCAGTATAAAGAATTGGTTCCTGAAAGCCAGAGAAAGCATTAGAGTTAGGCCCTGCTCCTACCACTAGAAGTTCCACAAGTAGATCAAGCTATGCAACTGTCACACATATGTAGAGAGCCTAAGTCAGTCCTGTGCAGGTTTCCTAGGTGTCAGTCCAGAGTATGTGGACTCTTATGAGCACAGGTTAGTTGATACTGTCATTCTCTACATGATGATTCTGACCCTGCCAGGTCATAAAATCCTTACTCTCTTTCCAAAAGGATCCTCTGAGCTTAGCTTGGCAGTGGATCTGTGCATCTGTTTCCATTAATCACTGGATGACAGTTTGGTTAATTACAAATCTGATTACAGAAGATGGCTAGTTAAAGCTACATATCCACTATTGTTTGGTCTAAGCTGGGCTAATTCTTCTAGATTTCTGAGAGTTTCCCTTGCACCAAGTTTCTACCTGACCCCAAAATACCACCAAGTCAAGACATGTCTATCATTACTCTATGCTCCAACCATCCCCTCTCCCAATTCAGTCCCTCTGGTTCATATCCTCATCAGCCCCCAGTCTACCTAGAAATTTTCTTGAATTAAAAAAATGCTCCCATAAGATTGAAATGTAGACAAATAAGCCTGTATGACATTTTATTGATCGTGATTGAAATGGAGGATCCCAGTTATCATGGGTGGAGACAACACTGAATGGCTGGTCCTAGGTTCTAGAAAAGGCAAGCTTTAAGAGAAAACCAGTTCATAGCACTCCTCCATGGCTCTGTATCGGCTCAGGCATCCAGCCGCTCACAACTGTTGAGTTCCTGCCTTGATTCATGTCTTGTAAAGCTAATAAACCCTTTCGCATCCAAGTTTCTTTTGGTCTTGGTCCTTCGTTACACCAATAGGAATCTAAGTGAGACTAGCACTGAACAATAAAAGTTCCTCTACCATCTGGTTCTTAATTTTTATTTTCTAAAAGGTATTATGATGAATGTAAAAATATTTATTTATGACATTTTAGAATTAAACTTTATATCTTGTATCAATTTCAGTAGGACATTTGTGATAACACTGATACTTGCTAATATAAATGAATATGTCATGAATATTCTTGTACATGTGAACACATGTTTTTATTTCCTTAAAGGCCTAAGAGATCAATAGAACATATAGTAATTGCATACATCATGTTATAAGTTATTAATATGTAGTGTCATATTTGCATATTTGTAACTTGTCTTGGATGTAGTATGTGTCATCCTCACCTTTATATAGTCTTAAGATACTTTTGGTTTGAATTTTATTTTAGACACTCAAATAAATAAACAAAATACACGGATAAGAAATTTTCATTTTAATTTGTATTTCAGCTATTTCTAATGGTGATGAGCATATTTTCATTGGCTTACTGTCTTCTATTTACTTCTTATATTCTATAATCCTCCAACCATTATTATTTAATTTTCATTTCATGAGTTTTTAAACCATAACATTTTAATTTTTACATCATAATTTCAAAGATAACAATCCTCCCTCTCCATCTATATCATAGTTGATTCTATACACAGGAAGGTTTGCTAAATGTAAAGAGAATTAGTAAATTATATTGTATGGTTTCATTTTTCTTTTGTTGGCCACATAAAAAGGCTCAGAAAATAGAAAGAGGAAAACATATTAATTTTGGAGGCTGACAAGATAGATCAATTGTCATAGGCACTTGCTGCTGGCCTGTGGACTCTGAATATGCAGAATCCATATGCTATAAAGAAAGACCATTCTGTTAATGTTTTCTTTTCCCATGTTTTCTCCCATATCCTCCCACCTGACAGATCCTCCCTACCTCCTCACTCATGCAATTCAATCTATTCCTTCTCTGTTTCTTTGGAAAACAATCAAATAAAAAGAAAGCAGAAAAATAAAAAGCACAAGAAACATGTATATATATATATATATATATATATATATATATTTTACAGAAAAGCTAGTGCAGACCCATTCACCCTCTGAGTTTATGGACACTCTTTCTGAGTCCATAAGAGCCATGCTTATTTTATTCTGTCAGTCATTTTCTCCTGGTATCTTTGACCCTTCTGGCTTCTACAATCCTCCTTCTATATCTTCTGCCACATTTCCCAAACTCATTGCTTCCCTCTAGAGCCCTACCTTTTATTTACCCTCTCTGGTTCTGTGGGTTGTAATATTATTATCTTTACATAATACCTAAGATCCACTTAAAAGTTCTTACATATCACAACAGTCTTTTGGGGTCTGGGTTGCCTCCTCAGTGTGGTTCCCCTAATTCACCTGCAATATACATGATGTTAGACTTTTCTAGCTGCTGAGTAATACACAATTGTGTAAATGTACCACATCTTCTTTACCCTATCTTCAGGTGAAGTATATCTAGTTTCTTTCCAGTTTCTGGCTATTAAGAACAAAGCTGCTTTGAACACAGGTGAGCACGTGTCCTTGCTAGTTGCTACAGTATCCTTTGGGTATAAATTAAGGAATGGTATATGTTCTTGAGGTTGGTTAATTCTCAATTTTCTGTGGATCTCCCATATTGATTTCAACAGGGGTTGTACAGCTTTGCACTTCAGCAATGAAGATGCTTTCCCTCTGCAATACATCCTAATCAGCCTGAGCTATCACTTGTGTTATTGAACTTAATCATTCGTAGAAGTAGTAGATAGAATTTCTAAGTAGTTTTGAGTTGCATTTATCCTTACAAATTACTCAAATCAAGTAAGCAACTACTGACTATGGCAAGAAGGACCTTTATAATGACTTTATCTTACTGCTACTACAAAGCAAATTGTTGTACCTTATGTAGAAGCATTGTATATTTTATTGGAAATGGGTAGAAAAAGAAGTAATGAACTTTTTGGCAAATATGTTTCTGAGATAATTACATCTTACCCCACCGTGCAGTTGACCACATTGTTGACTGATTTAGATGCTTGACAGACTGCCACAGTTAGACTTACAGGGACATTTAAACACTATTTGTCAGCTCAACAAATTTTACAATTCTTAAAGATACACATTTATTTTTCCAAAAGTTTGTAAGTCAGAACTTTTGCCTTTACCGGCTTCTTTAGTGTTTACTGATGGCTCTTCTAATGATGTTGCTTCATTTGTTATTGATGAAAGGTCAACTTCTTTACAAACAAATAAAAGTTTGTCTCAAAAAGTGGAGTTAGGGGCTATTTAAATGTGTCTGCACCTTTGCTTTATCGAACTTTTAATCTTTATATTGACTCCTGTCATATTGCACGTTTGTTTCCTCATATTGAAATTGTTGTGCTTCCTGTCTCACAGACACATTTTGTTTTCATTGCTACAGGCATTACAGTCCTCAATTCAATCATAGACATTGCCCTTTTCTATGGATCACATTAGTACATTCCCAGCTCCATAAGTTTCACAAAGGAGAGTATAAATGTCTCCCTTTTCATATTTTAAATCAATGTTTATTATATGTATCTTAACTTAGACTAAGAAGGTATTTATACTTTTTTAGAGATACTCTGAATATTAATTGAACAAAAAACCTATGGTAAGATGGAAAAATCTATTAACAAAAAATTAAAGGGACAGAACGTCTTTTTGACTTCCAGAAGAGGGTGTGCTTGTATTTTTCTACAAGATGCTAATACATCACTGAGTTCCAGATCATTTGATTTGAACATATCCTAGACCATTGAAATCCACCTCTTTTCCTGTTGAATCAGAGATGTTACAGACCTTGTCTGACACCCAACTGCGCTCTCCATAGCTATAGCCATTGATCATGGAGAAAGACATGGTGGATCATGGTTAACCTAAAGCTGCTGATCCGCTTACCTCTCTGCTTTCACAACTTAGTTACAGTTGATATGACATGCAAAGGCAACCTGAAACATTTCTTTGCCAACTTGGGGCCAAGTCAATGCATTGACATCACATGCTGAAGAAATTGTTAAGATTCAAAAAGTAGATGTAACCCTTCATCACGAAATTACTCTGATTAGACAAATAGGCTATTTATTTCTACTCTTGGTAATTTATTCTTCCTCAGGACGTGTTAGTATATTTTTAGGACCTTGTTAGCTGATTCTCCTAAGGGTAGTAGATGTAGGGACAATCGTCATGTTGGACATTGGACTTTGTATCTGTAACAGATAGGCTCTCTCTAACAGCTTCGGCTACTACCAAAAAAACCCCTCCTATTATTATGCCCTCTTCTATAAATAATGCTAAATGCAATCATACTTGTCCTATGATAAAGTATACACAATGGTTTCCCTGTATTTCCGCTGATAAGGGAGTCATCTATAAAATTAAGGACACAATGATGAGATTTATTATTGGTCAGTTTCCAGTTCCTATATAGATTATAGAAATCATTTTATTTCACATCCCTCCTTTTCTTGGTCTGACAGTCTTATTTTAAAACTAACTCCTGTGGATCATTGATTTTCCAAAGTTAGGTCATTTCCATGTTTTTGCCTAAGTATTCACTCCACTCAGTTCTTCAAAGATATTTGCATAAAGTCTTTATCATTACTAATTATACTCTACTGAAAGACCTTTACAAACGTCCCCTGTTTATTCTGGATTACAAGGTTGTGTTACTGTACCTTTTGTGACCCTTGTTGAAGGTTTTCTTGGCTCACTTTCAGTTTCAAAAATGATACTACTTACCAAATATTTTGCCTTAACTGCTTTATTACTAATTGTATCAGCTTCACTATGTCTCCAGTTCTCTTGTGGTTGTCATTAACCTCCCTATGGTCCACTATCTGTTAACCGTTGTCTAGTTTGACATGAGTTATAGAACATAGAGCTAGGCTGCTTCTGGATATTACTGAGCTAATTTCTATCTTTGAAACTGTGTCTGTATTTACTGCAATCCCTGTAAAACAAATACATGTAGCTGATCGTATTAATACATTGTCTGAAAATATTTCTGTTGCTCTCTTTATTCCAGAATCTATTAATAAAGGCCTTGTTCATGGGGTTAATGCATTGAAGAAACGATATTTATAAAACAGATTCAAAATATTAAGGTTAGACTTACTAGAGCTTGTCATACAAATTATAAATGGATCTGTGCTACATTATTGTTTTACAATGGTTCTGATTTTCCTTGTGAATAGAGGTATATAAAATAGTTCTACTATAGATATAAGTATTTATTCTCTCCATGAACAAATTAAAGCTATTTCATGAACACCTCAAGATATCCCCTGTTGAAAAGATAGTACCTTACTTTTTAAATTCAATTATCTCTTTTTAAACTTTAAAAAAAATGTGCATTTATCATTAGTTTGAATGTTGCTCTTGGTTTATTCTTCATTTTAATTATTTTAATTATTTTTTACGGTTCTTTATAAAATTAAGATTTGTCTTTCTCATACTCTTTAAATTGATACATGCTGCAAGCCATGTATGTGATTTCTTTGGGGGACCTGAGAATAATATGAACAAGTTCTCCTTGTGGTATAGCTGTAGGAAATTTAACCCATTTTTGATAAGGCCAATGGGAACTTCACTGCATAATTTTGGACATGATCTCAGGAGCCTATGTACTACCTGTTCTTCTTCTTTTTAAAAAATATTTATTTACTTATTATGTATACAATATTCTGTCTGTGTATATGTCTGCAGGCCTGAAGAGGACACCAGACCTCATAACAGATGGTTGTGAGCCACCATGTGGTTGCCGGGAATCAAACTCAGGACCTCTGGAAGAACAGGCAATGCTCTTAACCACTGAGCCATCTCTCCAGCCCCTACCTGTTCTTCTTGATTCTCTTATACAAGCTATTGTTGGGTGCCTCTAGTTTCGCTTTCCTAGAGCTACAGATAAAATGTCATTTACATAGGGAGCACTTTCCTCTAATGACTCTTCTCTGGGAGAGTCAGAAGGGATATTGTTGAAAAATATACAGTGTTATGTGATTTAGCCCCTCAAACTTTTGATGTTTCAGGTGTGATTATGAATTCATGCCTCTCAAAAGCAAGATATTGCCTTTTCAATGTACCTTGTGCCTAGCCTAAAAATGTCACAGAAGTTGACAAATATTACAAATATACATAATGATCATGGGGAGAATGATTCTAATCACAAGAGTCCAAAAGAAAGGCAAATAAATAAATAAATGATATTAAGGGTTAGTGTGAACAGTCTAGGAACAGAAAATGAAGTAAAATCACTGAAATTCACAGTGCCCTCATTTCTATAGCTGTCTCAATACCGTAGGAGTCAGTACTGTAGGAAGCTGAGAAGAACAGGATATGAAAACAAGAGAAGTGATGCCAACTATTAAAGTAAGTTTTTAAGCTATGGAATCTATGGGTAGATAGGAAAAAAAAATCTTGTATATCCAAAATATCAAAAAAAACCTCTCCACATTAGTCATAAACAAATAGAACATATCTTGGGTAACTTTCAACAAACAAGTAAAAGACCTGTATGATAAAATCTTCAGGTCTTTGAAGAAAGAAACTGAAGATATCAGAAGGTGAAAAGAGCCTCATGCTCACTGATAGGTAGGAAAAAAGCCATCTTACCAAAAGCAATCTACAGATCAATGCAATCCATTTTAAAATTCCATCACAATTCTTTACAAAATATGAAAGATTAATTATACTTCATAAGGAAAAACAGAAAAAACAAGCAATAAAAATAAACAGGATAACTACAATAATCTTAAAAAATAAAAGAATGTTGGAGGTCTCAGCATCCCCAATTTCAAATTGTACCCCAAAACTATAGTAACCAAAACAGCATGCTATTGGCACAAAACCAGACACATTGGTTAATGGAACTGACTGAAGACCCATAAATAAATGGATACCGCTACTTGCACATTAATTTTGATAAAGAAGTCAGCAATAAAAACTGGACAAAAGATAGACTCTACAAAGCTTGGTACTGGTCAAACACAAAGGCTGCAGTTAGAAGAAAGGAAGTGGAGCCATAATTATCATCTTCCTCAAAACTCATGTCAAAATGGATCAAAGATTTTAAAATAAAACCAAATATACTTAATCTAATAGAAGAGAAAGTGGGGAATAACCTTGAACTCATGAATACAGGAAAATACTTTTGGAACAGAATGCCATTATCTTAGACAGTAAGAACAAAATTTCAATAAATTCTTATGAGAAGCTTTCACATAGTAAAGGAGACCATCATTCAAACAAAATTGCAGAATGTAAAAAGAGTTTTAGCAAGTCCACATACAATAGAGGATTACTATAAAGACATATATAAAAGTGAAGAAACTACGTACCAAAATAACAAATAATCTGATTAAAAAATGCTATATAGATCCAAACAGGAACTTTTCAATAGAGGAAACCCAAATGGCTGAGAAACACCACAGGAAATGTTTGAGATACTTAACAATCAAGGAAATACAAACCAAAGCTACTTTGAGATTCTATCCCACACCTTTCATAATGGCAAAGAAAAATGACACAAGTGGCATGTCATGCCATTAAAAATATCTTGAAATTTTCAGACAAATGTATAGAAAGAGAAAGAAACATCAACCTGAGTGAGATGTACCAAATTCAGAAAATCAAATATGTTTTTTTCACTCATATGTAGATATTAGCTCTTAAGACAATGATAACCAAGCTACAATCTGTGAAATCACAGATGGTAGGTATAGAATAAAGGACTCAAAAGGACAGATAGATCTTGTTAAGAAAGGAAAATAAAATAGGTAATTACATATGTACAGGGGAATGTTGAACTGTGAGGATTAAGTGGGGAGAGGATGGGGGATTTGGGGAAGAGAATATGTAGAAAGACACCTAAAATTAAGAGGAATTTTCAGAGTAGTATGGAAACCTAATAGAAACTTATTTTTCCCCCTTTATTTGAAAAATATATCATTTCTTCACACAATAAAACCTGATTTCAGCTTCCTCTCCATCTAATACTCCCATTTGCTCTCCATTTCTCCTGTTTCCCAAAACTACTCTTTTTCTGTCTCTCAGCATAAAAAAAAAATAACAGGCTATTTCGAGGTAACAACCAAAAATAAGATAGTAATATAAGTAATATGAAATAAGATAAAAGAAATCATCACAACAAACTTGGACAAGGTAACCCATCAGAAAGAAAGAGTCCCAAGATCAGGAACAAGAACCAGAGACACAATGATACACAACTCAAGGATCATATAAAAATCCTAAACTGAAAACTATGCTATAGACTCAGAGGACCCAGATCAGAACCTTGTACTCCCTGTGCTTGCTGTTTCCATCTCGGAGAGTTCAGATGAGTCCTCCCAGTTAATTCAGAGATGCTTGCTTTTCTTTTGCTCTCAATTCCCCCTGACTCTTAAATTTATTCCACCTCCACATTTGTGTGTATCCCTGAGCTCAGAGGGATTTGACGAACACATCCTATTTGGAGTTGTGTGTTCCAAGGACACTCTTTCCGTATAATTTCTGGGTTTGGTTCCTGTCTGCCGCAGGATAAAGCTTCCCTAATGATGACTGAGTAAGGACCTGACCAATGAGTCTAACAGAATATCATTAGGATTCATTTTATTGGTACTTTTTGGCCGGTATTACTTTGTTTTACCCTAGGTTCTTGGATCATCTAGTCTCTGGTTGTTGGTCTCCCAAACAGTTTCAGGTATGCTTTAAGTCAAGGCAGATATTGGTTGGCTACTCCCACATTTTCTGTGTTCCCATTGTCTTAATATCTCTTGCAGTCATGACAGATGTAGATCAAAAGTTTTAGTACAGGATTTGTGTTTTTATTTCTCTTTTGTTAGCCTGCAGCGTACCTTTACTCATCAAAGACCCAAGAGCACTGCGTTGAAGGCATCATCTTTACTACTCCATGCTTAATGAGTAGGGAGGCCTGTGGGTGAGAGGAAGTGTTATAAGAATCTGTTATAAGAAAAATTATTTTTGTTAAGAAGGGCCATGAACGTCCTTCTTATAATTGCTTTTTATTATTGCAGAGGTTCATTGTGTTTTTGTTTCCGTTTAGTTTCTTAAGTGTTTTTATATCTTTCTCAATTTCTTATTTGAGACATTTAAAATTCAGCAATGAGATGTTAATCTCCATGAGTTTGAAGAAGTGCTGGACATTTGTCTATTTGATTTTAGATTTTATAGCATAAATGTCAGATAGAATACCTGAAATCATTTTAAGTCTTCTATGTATGTTAGGGTATGTTTAGTGTCCCAAATGTTCTGTTTTTGAGATCTGTCATTTGAGAGGGGTATTTTGTAGATACCTACTAGGTTCATTTGATGTAATGTGGCATTTACTTCTGAGGTTTATTTGCTTTTTTTCCAGATTACTCATCAATTGGAAAAAGTGGTGTGTTGAAACTGTACACTTATCAGGTGTATTAGTTAGGAGTCTATTGTTCTAATGAGACACCATGACAATGAGAACTTGTATAAAAGACAGCATTTAATTGGGACTGGGTCAAAGTTCAGAAGTTTGTTCCATTGTCAGTATTATAGGGAACATGGCAGCATGAGGTCAGACATGTGCTGGAGGTATCTGAGAATTCTAAAATTGGATTGACAAGAAGCAAGACGAGAAAGTGGCACAGGCCTGGCTTAAGAATCTGAAATCTCAAGTCCACCCCCAGTAACAGATTTCCTCCAAGTCAACACCTAGTCAAGCAACTCTGTACCATTTAATAGTGCCACTCTTAAAGAGTTATGAGGGACAGTTTCATTCAAACCCCTATATTAGATTTGTGTTAATTACTATCTTTAATTCCATTACAATGCTTTGTAATGAAACTGGGTGCACAAGAATTAGTGCACACATTATAGTTATGATTAATGCATCACTGTATCATAATGAAATATTCTTTCTTTTTTCTTTCACTTACTTTAAGTTTGCTGTATATTTTGTCAGATATCAGGAAGGTAATGCCTGCTTGCTTCATTGTCCCAATTGCTTAGAATACTTTACTCCACTAATAATTGTGCCTATCCTTAAAGCTGAAGATAGTCTTTTGTTTACTTATCTCTTCAGGTAACCTGTGTCTTTTGATTAAAAAGTTGAAGGCCATAACATTTAGAGTTATTATTAAAAGGTAAATGTACATTGCAGTTAATTTGATACTTTGTCATAGCCTGTGTATTTATTTGTGACTTGTTTTTCATTATTGCTGTAGGATAATGCTCTTGTACACTGTGAATATTTACCACTCATATTGGTTTAATAAAACACTTATTGACCAATAGCCTGGTGTAAACAGAACTTTCTGTGCCGCTCGGTCCCACAACTCCTCTGTGCCAAAGAAACACACAGAGGCTTGTATTATGTATATCTTCTTTGGCCTATTAGCTAAGGCTTCTTATTACGTATTTTATTTTAAATTAACCCATTTCTATCATTTTATGTTTTACCATATGGTTCATGGTTTGTTACAACTTGCTTCTTGGGTGACTACATAGCACTGCATGACTCTGCCTTCTTTCCTTCTCTCATCTACTTGTATTTCCTGTATTCTACACTGCCCTAGGAAAGAACAGATTTGTGTTTGTTTGTTTGCTTGGTTGGTTGGTTTATTGAGACTGGGGTTTTCTGTAGCTCTGGGGACTGTACTGGAACTCGCTCTTGTAGTCTTATAGACCAGGATATCTGCCAGTCTCTACCCCCAAGTGCTGGAATTAAAAGCATGTGCCACTACCACCCAGCTAAAACAACATCATTATTGACCTGTGGTAATAAACCTTATTCATTGTCTATAGAGGGGACGCTTACATCAGCCAGTCAGGAAGTATAGGCACGGTGACAAGACTAAGATAATTCTGTAAAGAGGAAAGGCAGAGATGCAGTCACCAGCAAGACACAGAGGAAACAAGGTAAGAATGCCTCACTGAGAAAATGTACCAAGACACATGGCTAACCTAGACAAGAGCTGTGTACTAATTTAAGTTGTAGGAGCTAGTTCATAAGACTGAGATAATACACCATACAGTTTATAATTAGCATAGCCTATGTGTGTTTCATCGGGACTGAATGGCTATGGGACTGGGCAGGACAGAAACATTCTTCTACACATTATACTAAGGTTATATATTTTTCTTTCTAGAATTACTTGGCTATGATCATTTTTATGTTCAATTTTGAGTATTGATGACAATACTCAAATTTTTGCTTTTATTATCAATGCACTTAGGCTATCTGTAAATCTTTCTTTTGCAACAATGTCACATAATATTTTATGGGTAAAAAGACTACTTGGACACAGTCATTGCATTTTAGAAGGTGGAGTGTATAACCCACAGCTTCTTTGTCTTTCAGAATTTCCATTTATAAATTGGGAATCTTGTAATATTCCGATTAGTTTCTTTTATATGTGAATTTTCCTCATGTAATTTTCAATATTTTTCTTTGTTTTATGTATTTAGTATTCTGATGATGGTATGCCCTAAGGTCTTTCTTTATTGTTCATATCTGATTCTAGTATTCCTATATCTTGCAACTTTTTTCAAATTTTGTTTAGATCTTCTAATTTAGTTTTGAGTCTTGAGTTCTGACATTTTACCTTATCATTGATCCAATTATTTATAGGGGATTTTCATGAGTTTCATAACTGGTATATTGAGATATATTTTATAATTTTATGTTGTTATATTACTTTGCTCCCATATCCATTAAGGCTTGTGTTAGTTCCATGTTCCTTCAGCTTATATTTGACAGAACCTTAAATTTGTATCAATAAACCAAGGTCCATACCAAAGCAAATTATTCATATCTATATCCTATCCCCCTTTAAATGTAAATAAACACTGATGGACAATATTTGGGAATATGGGTGTAGATTTGTGCATACTGCTTCTTGATGTTTGGGGGACAATTAATCAGGTCTTTCATGGAGTATCCTGTTTGATAGTTTCATCTCAGTCAGCAGTCAGGCAAAATGATGTTTTGAGGGTGTTCAAACAACCTTTCAGGGGGATGTGATCTATCAAGCCACATTGGTCTGGAAGGATTTCACAATTTCTCATCTTTTGTGGAAACAAGATAATAACTTTTCCAAGCAACATATTCTTAGATTCAAATTTGAAAGTCATGAGACCTTTATAAAATACTTGCTGATTTAGCTT
>JAQHUG010000320.1:15795-31809 GCA_028555095.1 Dicrostonyx torquatus
CCTGCCCCCTCTTAAGGAAGTAGGGGGAGGGAGGTTGGGTAGTAGGGGAGCGGGAGGGCCTGGGACAAGAAGACGAAGTGTAATGTTTTCTTTTAACAATAAAGAAAAGAAAAGAGAAAAAAGAATATAGAAAAAGAAAAAACTCCTTCTCCCCTCTCCCCACTTCTGTCTGTCTCTCCTCTGTCTCCTCCCTTTCTCTTTCTCTCTCTCTCTGTCTCTCTTCTTCTCCCATTCCCTCTTTCCCCTCCCTAACCCTAATAAACGTTTAACTTTACTCTAAAAAAAAAGAAAAGAAAAAGAAATAAATAAAAAAATAAAAGGAACTGAACTAAAAATCTGTCTGTCCTTAGTTCTTCACAGACATCAATCATGCTCACACTGTCATATTTACATTTTCCTATAACTACTTGATACCTTGTCCATTTTTAAATTCTTTCTTTGGTTTATCTATTTGGGACAGTTTCTATGTATGCCCTGCTTTCAAGATTATTAATTATATTAATTACACTTTTAGTTGTTGGTAAAATACCTGATAATAGCATGCTAAGGAATAAAGGATGTAATCTGGTCCACAGTTCAGTGAAACCCAGTCCATCATAGTAGGACATGCATGGAAAATAGGAATAAGAGATGGCTGGTCCTCATTTCAGAAGAAGAGAAGGATAAGTGTTGTCATTCCTCTAACTTCCTCCTTTTTATTCAGCCCAACACCAGGCCATTAAATGGTAACACTAATATTTAGAATGAACTTTCTTCAATTAAACCTCCTTAGAGACATCCTGATTAGCATTCTCGTAGGGTTTATTCCCAAAGTTTAATCTTGATTACCTGGAAGTTTATCCAGGTAGTAAGTTTATCTAAAGCATATAATCCATTATTGATTATGATCTTACTTGGGAACTTACGGGATAATTTGATCCAAAAAGCACTTGTCATACAACCATGCAGAACTGAGTTTGATCCCCCACACCTACAAAAAAAGGGAAGCTTGGGAAAAAATCAGGAGGCAGAAAGACAAATTTCTCTGGGGTTTACTAGCCAGCTAGTCCACCTCAGCTGACAAATTCCAGGACTTCCAGAGCTACCTTCTCAACAAACAAGGTGGATGGCTCCTGAAGAAGGACACGTGGGATCGACATCTGGCCTCTACCTGCGTGGGCAACTCAATGTGCACACACACATATAGACACACACACACACAATTTCCCCAAAGAAGTTAAAAACATTTGAGTCTTTTAAATACTACACTAATCATGTTCAGTATTATCTTCCAATTTACCCAAAGAAATTAAAAACATTTGAGTCTTTTAAATACCACACTAATCATGTACTATATTTTTTCCTAAATGTAGTTTTAAATGTTTTATCTACTTTTTTGTTTACCAAACAAGAAGAAAATGTCATCTGCCATATTCTGTCTTTACCAATAGTAGAACTCACATATATTCAATTTTCATTTTAATGCATATGATATTAACTCCCTTTCAGAAGTATAGATAGGCTATACATTCTTATTGCTAATGTTCAGAAAATTAAATTAATTTCAAGGACTTACATTTTAATATTCTAGAAGACTGAGGATCAATATAAGAAGAACATAAATTTTTCAACCAAAAAACCCTAGGTGAAAGAGCAGAACAAAATAAAGTTTTAACAAAGTTACCATACAATATGTCTGAACAAATAAATAAAAGAACAAAGAAATACTGAAAAGTAAATGAGAACAAAGATGATATGCCCTGACTAAATATTAAAATCTGACACAGATCAATGAAAGAGAGCAGAAGACATACAAAAGCACTATTGTACAGGAGAAATTGAATGCAGGATGAAGTTAGTGTGTCATGGCCTGGTAAAGTACAGATCAATAGATTATGATTAAATTAAAAGTTAAAATAATAGGACTGTATGCATCATATTATTTAACCAAAATTGACTGCAAAATGAATTATGTATTTACACTAAAATGTATATCTAAATGAACAGTCAAAATGTAACATTACTGCTCATAATAAGGAATGATATCTAACTAGGAAATCAAATATGGGAAGAGTATACATGGCATGTCTTTTGAAACACTAGATAACACTTTTCCTCTTCAAAGAATAAGTACACATGACTTAAAAGTAAACCAGAAGATATATTTTGTGATTTAAAAAAAGAAATAACTTTCTATGAAGTTTTAGTAAGTCTATAAAATTAATTCTAAAAGCTGAAAATGAGTAACATAAATGAGCCAAGATCAAAAGAAAGTATCTCTTTCTATAAATAAAGAGTACAAATTACATAAAGTACACAATCACCTCAAAAACAGCAAGCTTAAAGAGAAATCCCAGATTGGCAATATTAGTGGCAAAGACAAGAACCCTTCACTACTGATGGATTGGGTACTTTCAAAGTGTAACTAATAATTTGCAATATGAACAGTAAAGATATTTAAAGACATTGTATTATCTAGTAATTGTAACTTTGTTTTTAAATTTTATGTGATAGAGACATAATAATAACTGTGTTAAATAAAAAGAAGTGATGTTTTACCTCATAAATGTATCTAACCATGGAATACACTGAAGCTTAGACTGTGGCTATCTCCAGAATAGGAAAAGTTGGTGGAGTTCTGTAGAAAAACATTACGTTTCAGGTCATAAAGTGATTCAATACTCTTCACTTTTTAATCATTTGTTTATTCTTGTTGCAGCCTTCTGAGATGGTAGCAAGGGTTCCATTCTCTCAGAGATTGTAGAATAAACTAACCCCCTCCCCAGAATCCTGGCATTCAGTCTGCAATGACATACTCTCTCTAATAAACTCAGAAGTAAAGAGAACGTCTCTTTCTGTGTCTGTCACTATGAAGTTCAATCCTTCTGCTGATTTCCAGGTAATTTCACCCTGAAGGTATTAAGTCTGGATGAGGCAGGGACAGGGGACTGAATTATTCATTTTGTCAGTCCCCTCACAGTTCCTGTTTCAGGATGACCTTGGAAGGAAACTACCTGCAGATGTGTAAGTTGGTTATTGTTCTCTAGAGAAGTTTGGCCATGTTCACCATGGAAGGAAACATTATCTAATTACTCGAGGGGCGTATGTGACACAATTTCTATGAGTGACAAGTGATGAGCTCTGACAAATGATGGGTTTTGTGAGGGGGAATCAGGTTTCTTTAAGGGTGCGGTTCCTGGCAGGTTGACTACATTCTAGTGAGCACCCCAGAGCAGGAGTTTATGGGCAGCACAAATTGGATTCAATCCATTATCTAAAATGAATTGTTTTTTTTTCATTTTATCTCATATTTCAATATATTTCTTCATATTATTCTTAGTGGTATGTGGGGTGGGGTGGGGTGGGGTGTATGCACTGAGAGAAAAGGAGGGCTGGGTGTGGTGGTTCTTCAGATTTCAGGAGGCAGAGACAGGAAGATCTCAGTGAGTTTGAGCCCAGCTTGGTCTGTGTAGCAAGCTCCAGGCCAGACAGTAGTGAAACTGTCTCAGAAATTTCAACCAAGAAAAGAGAGATAGAGAATATGAAACTGGGTCGCTATAGGGAAAATCTGGAAGGAGTTGGGGGAAGGGAAAGAATATGACTAAAACTCATCATTTGAAAATCCAGAAATAAGACGTGGATCTCAGAGGAATTAGGTGGAGAGGAGTGGGGAAAATATGATCAAAATACACTGCATGAAATTCTCAAAAAAAATAAGAATGCATATTTTAATGAGGAGAGATATCAGAAGCCCCCAAATCTGTGCTAGCTTTACAGAGAAGACTACCAGCTTCAGATGGTTCTTAAAGTTATGTAACTTAAACACAGGATTCATAACTGTTAAACAGTGGAAGGGAGCATGAATGGACCAAGCTCTTTGCCTAGTGCCTACACTGAGGTTTTCAACCCTCATTTATATCTTGGGAGCATTTTTTTTTAAATATGTTTTTCCAGCTTCTACTACCTAGAGATAGAACTTACTACTTGGATGGTATCTCATCATGTCTTCTACAGACAGTCTGACAGTGTTCTTAACCGTTCCCAGGACAAGAATTAAGTGGAAAAGACAGTTAAAGATTTTATTCAAGCAAGGAGGCTAAATTTGCCCAGAAACAGAAGCACTTTTTTCTAGTTCACACAAAGCCTAGCCTGTATATCCTGATGGCTGCTTGAACTAAGGTATGTAACATTTCAGGGGTAATATCTTCTCAGTTCTTAGAGAGACACGCTATTTGTTAGCTATATCCTGAACTCCAAATAAGGATTTCTCACTTCCTCATGGAAAGTCAATGAACAGCTCTGAGTAAAAATTACAAGGTGACATCAACTGTGGTTGATGCCGAATTCAAGCTCTTCCCTGAAGAATCTGATTTCTATATTTTACGTTCTTACAGTTGTCCCCCTGGTCATGTCTGATTTCTATCCCTACTTTGGTTCTCCTATTTCTCATAGTATGCCTATGCCTAGATTCTTTCCATACACTACCTCAGAAATAGATAGTTCTGTAGTCTCTATGTGGTAATCAATTTCAGGATTTGGAATAAAATATAATCCAAAGTTTCCAAAATCAGATGCTGAGCTTGGTTACTATAGCTTCTAGGAAACGTCATTGACAAACTGAAAAAAAAATATTGTAAGTTGAGATTCAAGGCTGGGTTCAGAGCAGGTGCCAAATTGTCATAGTGAAGTTAAGAGGGAGTCTGAGGACCATCAGGGGTGAACATCGTGCTACTTTATGGCGTTCAGAAGATATTCTATTTTCCACAGAAACGATGACTTTGTTCAGTTTAATTCAACAAAGCATCACATATAATTTTAGAGTCTGTTTTGTATTAAAATATTTGAATAATAAAGAAAGGGTATGGTATGGCATTTGTCACAAATATTCATACAACCCAGAGATACTAAAGAAAAATAGAAAAGTATGGAGGAACTACCCTGTATAAACTCATGTTGGTGTGCCAGTAATGGGCTTAGGAGACCTAAAAACACAATGTCAAGGCGTTAGAGAGATAGCTCAGTTGCAAAAGCTTGCCTTGCAATCACAATGACCAGCATTTGACCCAGATCGCCCGTGTAAAAGCTGAGCATGCTCACATACTTTTTTAATTCCAGCACTGAGGAGGCAACAACAGGCAGAATCTTGGCACTCATGGGTCAGCCTTCCTTCTAATCAGAGAGAATGTCTATAAAAATAAAACAAAAACGAAAAGATAGATGGCTCTTAAGAAAATTGCCCAAGTTTAATGTTTTACCTCTACACACACACACACACACACACACACACACACACACACACACGCATGCACAGATGAACTATCAAAAATTGGAAGCTTACTTACAAAATACAAAGCACATGAGAGTATCCTCATTGTGGAAGGAAGGAAGGAGGAAAGGTGTTTTTCAGAATAGTTAGCTAATTAATGTCACCATAAGAGCAGGAACAAAAATGTAGTTGTACTGTGTGTGTGGCACAGCATATTTCCAAACTGGGTTACGTCCAAGAGATGGATTGCCATTCTCCCAGGAACATGTCAAGGGTTCTTCTTTCAAGTAGCATGAACTAAACTCTTTATTTATTTTTCTGTCGACGATGTCTTGTGTTACCTACTTGGCTTTCTGTTCAAAGAAAAGGAGTTGCTATGAAAGAACTTTTTTTGTAAATATGGTCAAGGTCTCAGAAATAGAATTTTACATGGAAAAAAGGATGAATGTCTCCCTAGGTCAGAATCAGTCAAATAAATTAAGAACTGAGTCTAAAATGAGCAAATGGAAATTTAAAAATAAAACAACAAATGCAAAGCTTATGTGTGAATAATTTTAAGGCAATATGAGTTAGAAGAATGAAACATTAGCCTGTAGATAAAATAAAAAATGATTTCAGAAAATAGATTTGAAAAATCTAACAAAAATAAATAGAGTGAATTACCATTACATGTTCTTAGTAATGGCTTAAACTTAAAAACGTGGCAGGACTAAGTTTCATCAAACAAGTGGCATAAGCAAATCTTATACTTTATTGATAGGAATATAAAAGAAGCATCGACATTTGGAAAAGATTTGTCTGTTTCATGTCACTGTACACATAAAATTATTATATTGTTACTGGACTCAAGGTCACAGTCTGTGCCCCAACAAGCCAGATTGGGACACTCTTCCTTTATTATCCTATTTAAACAATGAAATACATAGTGAAAAGAAAAAAATGCAAGTATTTGCTGGTGGTTGTTCACATCACAGTGAACCAATAAGCAGAAATAGCACATTAGGAACCAGAGAGGGGTATCACTTGCAGAGGCTCACCCCTAGTGACTTGCTTTTACCAACAATCCCCCATCACCTAAAGGGTCCACAATTTCCAAGAGTAGCATCATCAGCTGGGAAACACACATGGAAAAAAATCTAAGCCCAGGGGACATTTTAGACTCATGCTCTCACAGTATAGAAGTTACTCTACAAGGCAATAAATATTTCTATATGTTTGAAAATCTCCAAAGTAATGTGAGGGACATCGCTCTATTCTAAGGAGGTATGGAAGGAAAGACTAGAGCTCTTCTGAACAGTAAAAGCAATTTAAAGAGCTTAATCAGAATGAACAACAGAGAAACAAAAGGCAATTGGGAAAATACACATCCAAACTTCTGCAGTGCACAGCATTGGAGGAATCCTTTGCATTAAATGTCCAGAAGAAAAACCCGAGTAAGCTCAGTGTATAATTCCACACTCCCCTGGAAAGCAGAGAAAATAGGACACTTTCTAGGTGTGCTAATGAGTCAGATTTTAATAGAACAAAGGCTACATTAGGGCTGCTTTCTTAAGAGAAGAGGACAATATTCTGCACTTTGCACAAACTAATATTTGAAGACTGAGAACAATTTGTATAGTGTCAGTCTATAGACGACTGACAAACACTTAAGATTGTTGCAGACACACAGCCACTGTTGGATGGAAACACAATCCAGATGAGAAAATGTTTGGGGCTCATGTTAGGAAGCACACTGAGGAAGAATGGGTAGAAATATAGGAAGTCATATGATTAAGGATTTTCTTTAGGCAGGGCCTGGGGATGTGATTCTATGGTTCTAAGGACTACTTTTGGCAGAGGACCTGGTTCATCCCTAGCACCCACAATGTGGTTCACAACTACCTGTAACTACAACTGCAAAGGTACATAATGGACTCCACAGACTCTAACATACGTGTGTTACACATAAAATCATGCAGGCATGTATACACAGACACATATATAAATAAATACAATTTTTCTCTATGAAATTCCACTCTAAGTAATTTATTCCATGTGTTTTTTCAGCTTTCCAAAGGTAGGGATTATTTTTCTGTAATTGGCAATAATAATAAATCAATTTAATTTAGATACATGATAGAAAAAATGTGCAAGAGAAATATCATCTCTTGGAAGCTAGCAACTCAGAGTATAAAAACAGTAGCAGTTAAAAATTATTTTCTCAGCGTGGAATTTTCATGCATAAAGCATAGCTATGAAGTACATCTCCTAGGTCTATGTTTGACTTATGAGTATTTTTGTTTCGTTAGGAAAAATAACATGCATCATAAGATATGACCAAGCTGCATAATAATTGTAAGAATCAGGTAAAAGCCAAAGGTTCACACTCAAACGTTGAGAAATGGGAGCCAGAGACAGACACGAGCTAAAGATAGTTCTTCTACTTTTGTCCCTATTGTGCATGTGCCCTCTCCCCATAGCCTCTCCCCAGAAACTAGACATGGTACTCTGCCATAGACATCACAAAGAACCGCGTGCAGACAAAGCCTTTCAAGATGGCAAGTTCTGGTCTCTGCGAAGTCAGCAACAGTACCTCCCCCTCTCATTGTTAGCCGTGCAGATGAGACACTGTGAATCTTGGAAGATGGTCAGAGAAGCAGGAGTGGCACAAGACAATACCTTGTAGGACAGATAGGAAGAAGCATTAAAGGCCTGTCTCTCAGCGGTCGGGCATTTAAGAGAGATGTGGCAATCATGAACTTATGCAATCTGCATAAATATCAGAGGAGATAAAGCTGCCAAGCGAGCTTTAACACCAATGCTTCCTTTCAGAATTTTGTTTATATACAGTCTTCTTAATCTTTCTTATTTTGAGACAGGGCCTCGCGTAGCCCAGTTTGGTCTCCAACTTGATGTTTACTGATTAGAGACATGTATCACCATACCCACCTTGTACTGTTTTCTTTATACTTTCATTACTTTATCGTTATTTCTAAATGAGCTTGTTTCCGGACCTCTGAGATGACCTCTTCACCACCTCACCCTACTGTTACCTACTGTTGCCATTTTGGTGAAGAAACACAGAACAAGACACAACTTGAGGGAAGGGAGGGTTACATTGGCTTGTGATCTAAAGCTAAATGGTCCATTGTGACTGCTGAACCACAGCTAATGGCTGGCTACATTGCAGTAGCAATCAGGAAGCAAAAAAATGAAAATGAAAACCAAAAGGCTCAGCTTCAAATGGAAGTCAGATCCAAAAACCCTGCCCCCAGTAACCCATCTCCACCAGCAGTAAGACCTCAACAACAAGGTGTCAGAACTTTCCAAACAGAAGCACCAGCCAGGGAGCAAGTGTTCAAGGCACAGGGTCATTGCACAGTCAAATGTTAGCACAGAACAATTGGGGGGGAGGGTCTGACAATGTCAGCCTGGCACTGATGAGGGCACAATGTGTGCCTGCAGCTGGGAGACAATTCGTCTGCACCTGGGTTCACTGTTGCTCTGGGTAGCTTTGTGGGGCACCGCGCTCTGCAGGTGCTCCAGGATTTCCTGAAGACAGAGAGCATGTCTCTCCAGTACCTGAGAGCAAAATAAATCCTCCCAATTAAAGAGCTCCATGGGAACCTACAAAAGTACTACTTCAGAATCCTAATTGTTATTAAAAAGCAGTAGACCCTTTCTGTGCCACACACAATGTCCCGACATACTTTATTTGCGCCTTCGGGTTCCCGGAAACTGGAGTTTCATAAGCCGAGACTGCTCTTTTCTGATGATGACAGTTGCTATGGGCAAATCCCACTTCCTCCCACCAACACTAGAATCTCCAGGGGAGCATGCCTGCTCTGAACCCCAGTGTCTAAGGACACGTTAAGGCAGCTGTCTGTTCAGAAGACAAGCAATAAAATATCCCATAAAGACACCAGTTCAATTTGCAATTAAAATGATTTAGTGCCTTCATTGTTTTTTAGGTTTTCCCAAGGTTTGCTGATGACAAAAATTATGTGATGAAGCTTTCAAGGTTTTAAATCTGCTAATTAATCTCTGCACCCTTTACAATAACGCAAAGCAATAAAAGGAACAATGGGAAGGGGTGGCTTCCAGTCTGAATGGGTTAACCCTTGGGGGCTGGTCTCTCCCAATCTTGCTGACTAGTGCTTTAAAGTAGGTCAAATTATCAACTGGCCCTGAGCCTTGAGAGCAACCTCCCAGGATTGCTTCTGCTTTTACTTCTTCTGTTGCTGTTTCTGCTTAGGAACCATGCTGCTTCCCAAACCTCTGCATTTCAAAGAACTAGAGGAGGGGCCAAAGGCAATTGGAGACTGGATCTTCAGAAACAGTTCAGAGACTGACAAACCATGACTCCAAAGTCACAGGCAGAGCAGAAGAATAAATTCTGATGTGCTATTACACAGAAAGGTGATTACAGCTGACAACCTCAGAGACAAGATTTGAATGTTCTCATCACAAAGAGACAGTGTTTGGGATGATGGATTGCTTAAATTTTCTGACTTCATCATTACACAATATATAAATGTGCCAAAACATCACTGGGTAGTCCATAAAGAAGTTCAACTATCTGTCAATTATAAAATACACTTAGGGGCCAGCCAGAGGGCTCATTGCCACAAAGCCTGATGACCCAAGTTCAATCTTCAGGAAAGTCATGGATGGTGGTCATGGTAGAAGGAGAAAACTGATAACAAGTTGTCCTTTGATATACACACACATAAATGCAGACACACACACACACACACACACACACACACACACACACACACACATATGCCCACACAGCTGTGCACACAAAAACAAATAAACCCATATTTAAAAAATGATTCTAGCAAAGTTAATAGATTGTCTAACCAGCATTATTAGGGTCAAATGGCACTAGCAGTCATAAAAAAAAAAAGCTAGATTTGCCCACCCATTATCAGTAGATCAATAGAATAAATAAATAGTGAAAATCAGAATGGCAGATAGTAATGCAATGGGGCTGAATTAGGATGAATAAAGAAGTCCATTGACACTCCCACCTGAAGCCCATCTTCAAGGTCCTGTCATCAAATTAAGATATAAATAGAAAGTAAGAGGTATATATAACTAAGCAGTTCCGGTCCAGCTGTAATCTTGCCTTCATTAGCCCATCATTGCCTTGGCTCCTATCTCTCATGTAGGAAGAAATCAGAGTGTTTGAGGTTCTGAGTCTTGATGCGGAGGAGCCTTGATGAAAAACTCAGAGCCTCAGACTCATGCAGAAATGGAAAAGCCTTACTTCCTGGGAATGAAGTTCAAAGGGAAAAGTTCACCATAATTTTCCCCCCACTGTTTGGAGACATCATCTGAGAGCTGCTCTCTTACAGAGATTGCTCCCGCTGAGATTAGTTAAACTTGTCTGCTTTATTCAGCTGCATTTAATACACCCTGCCTTCTTGTTGGCCTCTGTGTAAAAATGTCAGCTCATTGTTTAGCTCTGTGTAAAAACCCTGCCTGTCTGCTCATCTCTATAGACTAAACAGGCTGAGCGTCTGTTGTGTTGTAATTTCTCCAGATCACCTGACTCTAGCTTTCTTTGTGTCCATCATTCCTGTGTGTCTGACATTTCTCCATTGTCCCATCACTCCAGTTTGGTTCAAATCTCTAGAGTTATGCAAAAACACGACACTGTGTACTGATAAACGACCAGAGTTGGATAATGTTTTTGTTTGTTTGATTTTGTTTTTGTTTTGTTTTTCTTCTGGGAGGCAGGTTCCACTTCTGGCTAGAGCGAGGATTCAGTCTTTTGGATTTTCTCTAGTTTTTTTTTTTCTTGGTTGTTGTTCCTGAGGTACTGAGGATTGAACTCAGGGTCCTGGGCATGTTAGGCAAGCACACAACCACTCAGTTATCTCCCTGGCTCTTAAGAATTCAGGCGGTCCCTGTTTGGTCCCCCTTTCCATGATGAGACTCTTGAGGAAATTCAATTTCTTGGGGTCTATTCTTTAACTGATAGCTAAAGGAGGGCACAAGGGTCACTTTAGAAAGTCTTCACTCCTGTTTCAATGGTGACAGGTGGGAAGCTCTCTGAGGGAGCCAAGATCCCATGGCCTGTTTTAGGCTGCTGCCGTGAGTTAAGAGGTCAGTGTGAGCTGCCCAGCAGTCCTGAGGAAATGAAGAGAGACACCCCAGGTCAAAAGCATTGCCAATATTTGCCACTCAAAAACTACATTCCACTAAAGGAGCAATTTCTTATTCTAGGCTGATGTCTAGGGGAGGTTTAGATGTATTTGCTCAACAGTACCACTGTTTTTTGTTTTTTTGTGTTTTTTTTTTTTGGTGGATAAATTAAAGTGCCCACTATTTATATATTGTCCCTCAGCTCCACACCCACTTCGTCTGTGCCACTCTGGATTCTGTTAGGTCCTGACAACAGAAGGCACTAAAGTATTGGGAAAGCACCGAAAGGAAAAAAAAATGCCTCTCAATTTCCAGTTCTGTCAGTATCATCCTGGATGCAATAGGAAGCTACTTTGGAATTATAGGCATTGAGGGGGCAGATCAATTTGACTACAAATATTGTGCCCTGTTCTCTGGTAATATGTTCCTCCTCTGGCAGGATGGTGTGGTTAAAGTAGACCTAGAAAGTGATGGGAAATGCTCTCTCCACCCCTGAGGTTAGGAGGGCAACAATGGTACCTAGGTTAATGGTGTATGAAAAGAATCTAGAAAAGGGGAATTGCCCAACATACCTATATCAAGGGTGCAATACCTTGGAGTGAAGGGAAAAGCTGGGGTTTGCTTGTGACCATTGGCAACTTGAAAATAGTTAAGTTCCTTGGTCAGTTAGCAGCATTGAGCCAACCCTGAAGTAGCAGATGAGCCTACTCCAGGTAGGTGAAGGTTTTCAAAGCAAGTGAAACATCAGAGACACTTTCCTGCTGGTAAGAGGAAGAAAGCAAGTTGTAGATTTCCAGGCTATCTCAGAAGCAGGTAGGCTCCTCAGAATTGAGAGGCATAGACCTACAGCTAAAACAAACTGATTTCTGCCATGTGAAACTGAAATAGATAAAACATATCAGTAGGGATGTCAGCTACTCCCATCGGAAATTGTTCTTTCAGCTAGGGGAAATTAGGCAGAGCTCAGTAAACTTTAACCTGTAAATTTGCATTAACATTTTAAGTCTTAGGTTTGTGCTAACTGCTTTTGGGGGAATAAAAAATTGATTTGGGGTTGATGTCAGCTATCAGACAAACACATGCACACACATACTATTCTTTGAGTCACTGATGTACAGAATTTCAAGACCAAACAGATCCATCATTTGGAATTACACTGTCACAGCCCATCTGCCTAAAACAGCCAACTGTTAAAACCCCCACCAGACAGCAATCCCATCCCAGATCATAAATGGGTTCCTATGCCTTCTGGAAACTTTTGTTGAATTTCTCATTAGAATCCCAGTGTTCATCAGCATGTCATTCCCATTACAGCCATTAAAGGGGAAGAAAAAAAAATCCAAGGCAGTTTGCATGTGTGCATTATGGCTATTTGACAACTTTGAGACAAAAGAAGTTTTACACAAGACCCAGAGGCTCTTTCTAAACAATATCAATATAAAACCCATGAAAAGAAAGTCAGCAATATCCACATTAAAATAAAAGGTCATCCTTGTAATTGTGAGGACTCGGTAGTTGTAAGGGAAATTAAAAGTGTGGATGATTCTTTCCCAGGTGGCCAGCAACTTGTTTTCACTATCAGGCAGTAACTTCCCCTGTGCATGGGGATGGTAAAAGCATTCACAAGAGAAGCTGCTACCCAGATGATGCAGAAATGGGGGCATCCACACAAACAGCTGAGCCGAAACTGCTTAAGAAAACAATCTGAATAACCTTGTCACATTCATTTTCCGCAGCTTTCCTTTGGCAAGTGTTCTGTGTCCCCATGAAGCCTCATTTCCTCATCTACTGCCAAAGGCTACCATTTTATATCACATATCAAAGGCATGAGAAATGTCAAGGTAATCAAAACTGACGGGGTGGCACAGGCAAGGTGAGCCACAGTCACTGTGGTTTGAGCTGGATCCAGCTCCCAGAAGAGCACCAAAACACCCAGGTTCTAAGAGCTGGGCTTTCCCATCACAAGAACTGCACACACAACAGGAAAGTGCTTCTTGAACAAGCAGCGGCAGAAGCCAACTTGGATTTGAAAGGCAACTATGACCAGAAACGCAACAGGGTTTCTACATTCAAAGCCAAAACCACCTTCTACCTTGAAGGCTAATAACGAAAGGTATCCTTCAATTAAAGTATTGACTTACCTTTTGCCCACATGTTTGATCCAATTTATTTAACTCTTCCTTAGAGAAAAGAATGGTTAAGTGATGAATTTGATTCATTAGTCACCTTCTGCGGAAATTCCACCTCATAATTCAGGACATTGGGCATCTGAAGGCTTTGGTTTCATGCATAAATAAAACTCTGTAGTACACTGCTTTTGGCCAAGTCAATTTCCATTTTGAGAGTTTTTGTTTTAAAGGCTGAACTTTATTTGAGATCTTGAATTGTTTCTAGTTCTACTTCTAGGGATTCTTTTCTGCAAAAGAAAATGCTGGTGCTTTCTAGTCCACAAAGGACATATGAACAAACGCTGTAGTTCAAATAATCAGAGGAATCATTTGGAATGAACTGATTTTGCCTGCAGACTCTCAGAGCTCTATGGACCCTCTCTGGGCTGGGCAGGCATGCAAAGTCACTGATTAGAAGCTGATGTTGCTCAGAGGCAAAAATAACTCTGAAAGAAGAATGATTTGAGGGCTAAGAGGTTAATGTTCTTATCTAGAGTCAGGATTGACTCTTGATTGAACATGTGGCAGTCACAACTGGGATAGTTTCCTAGCAAAACAGATGTAGAGATGAAAACCTAACCCACTAAGAAGTAATGTCTATAGTAGAAGATCCCACTCCAGCCTTTTCATTATTCTTCTCTTCAGGTGTTTTATTCCTTATGAGAATATAAGTAGTATGAAATTTAATGTTTTGATGCATATTCTTGTCTTGGTTTATATTGAAAGATGTATCCCACATAGTCAGCATTGTGATACAGTTAAGGAGGGACTGTATAAGATAGCATTGAAAATGCCTCCATCCTATGATTCTGAAAGCAGTTTGCCATGCCAAGTTCATTAGCTCTCCAAGCTCTGTGACCTCCGCCATACTGAGTCCATCACATGCATCCCCACTCTGAATGAGCTCTTTTCCCTAAGTTGCAACACGCTCAGGAATGCCACACCTCTTACCCAGGCAATTCAGTGCTTCCTTATCTCATAGGAACCCCTTCTCTGACCCTTTGTGATTTTTAACCATTGTGTTTGCAAGGCCTATTGTGTTTTCTGCTCCATGATCATGCATCACTCACCTGTTGCATCCTCCAACCTACTTGACACCTGCACCCATTTCCTTGCTATCTAAATTGCTGTAGATTTGTTGCTTATATTTTTCATTTTTCTTTTTTACTTCTGCCTCCTTGAGACTCCTGTGTCTTCCCATCATGATCTATTTATTTATGAGGTATTTGCTTTTATCCAGTATATTACAGAGGCAAAGAAATCATTAGTATACACATTTATTTTTTAAATAATATCCAAGTTAGGCAGCTTCAGATGCTTGCTTCAGAAGCAATGGGTAGAGTTGAAGATTAAATGATTAAATCAAGAATGACATCAAGGTGCTTTTTGCACTATAGAAAGATGTCTATGGTTTTAGTGGGGTTTCTGTTTTTTGATAAAACACCATGAACAAAATCAGCTTTGGAAGAAAAAGGTTTATTTCATCTTACAATTCTCAAGTCACACTCCATCACTGAGTGAAATCAGTGAAGGAACTTGGAGTTAAGAACTGACACAGAGACCATGGAGGAACACTACTTCCTTGTGGCTTAATACTCATGGCTTATTCAACTTGCTTTCTTATATAACTTAGGACCATTTGACTTGTGTTAGTAACACCTAAAATGAGCTGGGCCTTATTGCATCAATCAGCCAAAAAAAAAAAAATGCCTGGCAGATTTGCTTATAGGCCTATCTTATGGAGGCATTTTTTCAATTGAGTGTCGCTCTTCTCAAATGACTGTAGCTTGTATCAAGTTGACATAAAAGTAGCCAATATAACTAGTACTTATGTAATCCTATGGTGTAGGAGGTCCTTCTGTCTATCTGTTGCTTTTATTGGTTGATGAATAAATAACTGGCTTGGCCTATAGAATGAGAGGAGAAGGACAGAGTCAGAGAGAAGCCATGGAGCTGCTGGAGATAGACGCTGGGAACTTTAGCTGGTAAGCCGCAGTCATGTGGCAATACTCAGATTATTAGAAATGGGTTAAATTAATATGTAAGAGTTATCCAATAAGAAGCTAAAGCTAAGAGGCCAAGCAGTGTTTTAATTATTATTGTTTCTGTGTGGTTATTTTGGTTCTGGGCAGCCGGGACGAACAAGCTGCCTCCATACTACAAATTGGCACCAATATGGCAAACTAAAGTCCACTTAAAAACCTAAGAGAGTTTAATTCTAGACACAAAATTACAGAGATTAACACAGCTTCTTGCTGTTTCTGGCAGTGTGCACAGAGAGGTTTTCTTTAAGAGAGGTTTTCCTGACTCAGCTAAAGCAGAAAAGCTGCACCATTTTGAAATGCCGGCTTTCTGGGCTGTGCTGCTAGCATGACCTCTGGCTCTTTCAGGAGACAGAGCATTTTGATGGGATTTGTGAGCAGCATGCTGCAACTTGCTTGATGGCAATGTGGAGCAGTTTTGTAC
>JAQHUG010000320.1:38357-48458 GCA_028555095.1 Dicrostonyx torquatus
GTGGGGGAGGGGAGCGGGAGGGCCGGGAACAAGGGGAGTAAATGTAAATTTTTCTTTTAACAATAAAAAAAAGGAAAAAAAGCTGGAAAAAAAAAGTGCGTTTAAGTTGGGTGATTTTGAACGAAAAGCAACCTTGAGAAGCTGAGAAAAACAAGAAACACCCATGTAGCGGCATTTCAATTATATTTTAATAAATAAAGACTACCTGAAGATCTGAAAGCAAAAGAGTCCTACTGGTCAGCCTTATAGACTAGATGATGCTAACACACACCTTCAATCCCAGAAGCCACAATGACATGTACCTTTAATTACAATGGTGTATGCCTTTATTCAGAGCCCTAGAGAGGAATATAAAGGGAAGCAGCTCACAGACACACAGTTTCATCCTGAGATTCCTGGAGGCAGGATTGCCATTTTCAGACTGAGTTCGAGGTAAGAGCCAGTTGTTGACTGTTTTGCTTTTCAGACATTCAGGTTGAACCCTAATTTCTGACCCTGAACTTTTATTAACTGTGTAACACACCAAGGGCCTTGCATATGCTAAGTAAGTATGCATTACCTCTTAGTTACACATCTGGCCTCCCATCTTCACTCCCTCTCATGGTTGAAACATGTCTATGGACACTGGGGTGAGGTGGTAGACAGGAGTGATATCGATATATTTCTTGTATATGAAGTTCTCAAAATAAAATGTAAAAACCCACAGGAAAAAGAAACTTCTCTAATACCAAATGATCAGCCCTGAAATTATATGTATACAAGTTAGACTAAACACACAAAGCCAGGTATGTATGTGTCTGTATGTGTGCTTGTGTGTGTTTATGTGTGTGTAACAATAACAGCTAAATAAAAGGAGGCCATGGTTTTATGAGTGAGTAGGGAGCACATGGGAGGGCTTAAAGGAAAGGGCATAGGGAAGTGATATAACTATATTTTATTTGAAAAAAATTAAAAAGAACATATTAACAGAATAACAAAAATAAATTTCTTTTAAAAGAAAAGTTACTATAAATTTGATCAACACTGGGCATATTCATATATAGAAATATCACATCAAATTTAATGTGTATAGTTAGCATGTACTATTGCTTTTCAAATCAAGTGAAATGGACTCACAGGAAACTCAAAAAAAAAAGTTAATTGGTTTTCAAGCAACAATAGCAAAGAGAAGGCAAATGTCCGAGAGCTACCCAGCTGATAGGAGGAGGAAGATGGATGGAAGGGAATCTTATGGGGAAGGCTCAGCACTGGATGGATGAACACAGCTTCATATTTGTAAATTTAAAGAAACTCCACCCAGAGTCGGCATAGGGCTTTGTCAGTGTGGTAGGAAAAGGAAAAAGTAACACCGTTTGTGTACAGCAGAATGTAGGCAGTCTTAAAAGTGAGGCCTCAACCACTACACTGAGGCAGGGGCTTTCAATATGAAATATCTCATGAACAGGATAGTTAGTCTCCCCATGTTGTTATCATGTCTGCAACTACACCATATTTCTTTTCAGTTTTGGGCTTTGGAGGGATGCAGGGAGGGTCTGTGGATGGAGAGGGAGGGGACTGGGATGAGGGGAGAGAGTGGGAATTTGGATTGTATTTTTTTTAAGTAATAAAAAAGGAAAAATCTCATTACAGTTTTAAAGGATGTAATCAAGATCTCTAAAGCACACAGGGCTCTTTGGTAATTATATTTACATACAAGATAATATTAAAAATAAACTTGTTAAAAAAGCTATTTGAACAAGGGTTTCTTTTGTAACTGCTGCCTTGGAATTGAAACATTCCCTGCTGAAGAGAGGACAGAGGCTACAAAGATTCAGCAATTAAGTGAAACATATCTGGCACAGGAAGCTCATGAAACTTACAGGATTCACAGTAGTCCATTCTAAGGATACTTGGGCAGTAAATAATTGCTGGGGAAAATAAAACTTCTTGGTGTGGCTGCCTAACAAATGAGCAGGAAAGTCTATTATTTGAACGTTCATGCTGGGGTGGGCTGTTTTCAGTGACATAGATGCCTTTCTGTCACCAATACTCTTGTAATTAATACAAATGAATTCACTGGATTACCAAAAATGTCTTCCTTGTCATTTTAATATTCTAAAAATACGGGGGCTGGAGAGATGACTCAGAGGTTAAGAGAACTGACTGCTGTTCCGGAGGTCCTGAGTTCAATTCCCAGCAACTACATGATAGCTCACACCCATCTATAATGAGATCTGGTGTCCAGAATATAATAAATAAGTTTTTTTTAAAAAAAATACATACATGTATACATATACATTGAAACAAAGCTTCTTCTTGGATAGCCCTCAGATGGCAACACTAACTGAGGAGTTTGAATAGTCAGAAACTGATTGTCTTGCAGTTATAGAAAGTATGGGGTGAAAGTGCAGCCAGAGCCATGTCATGATAGCTGCCATTGAAAACCTTGGTTTCCTGAAGATTGTCATTCTAACCTTCCACCTTCAGTTGGTTTTGTCCTTATAAGATCTCCAGTCAAATTTGATTAGGAAAATATTCCTCTTCTATATGACCTAATCTTAACTAATTATATTTTCAATGACCCTCTTTCCCTGTGAGATCATATTTTGAAATTCTAAGAGACAGGACTTTAATATACATTTTACAGTTCAACCCATAACAATATCACTTTTCCTTATTCTTGGGAGGTTTTTGTGCTTTAATTACTTAGCTAATTAATTAGTGTGTGAGATGGGTGTCAGATGTGACTCTCTCTTTTCACCATATGTATCCTGGGTATTGAACTCATGTTTCCAGACTTCATTCAAATGCTGTCACAAACTGAGGCATCTCACCATCCAATAATTTAATTTTTTAATGAAAAGTCAGATGTCCCTTGAAGGACTTCACCTCTAAAGTCTTAGAAACTTGACAGTAGTATGTTTTTCTACACATGAACATGTCAAGCCTTTTAGGGGGAGTTTCTAGTAATAGTCACAGATACTTCCCACATACTTTGAATGTAGATTGGCCCTCCTCCATCATTAAAGGCAGTCCTCTTCTATTAAATATGCCTTTCCAGGGAAGAAACATGTTGAGTAGCAAGGAAGAAGAGTTATTCTTACATAGCCTTGCGGAAGAGCTGAATCAACCCTTGTTGACAGATATCACAGTCATATCTCCCCCACACCTCACCTTAGATGCTCTGAAATGAGCAAATGAAACAAGACATATGATTAGAAAGACCTGGGATTAAGTTTGGTACATATCTCAGGAAAAGGCAGAATGAGTAAGGTTGTTTCCTTATCTATTAAATGAGGATATTGATATCTACCATTCAGAATTAATATGATTTTAAAATAATATAAAATACAGAACTCTGAGTTTAGCACATAGCTTTTCTGTCTTTCCTCTACTTGGCAGAAGTAGGCTCTGTCTAGAGTCTCTCCTAGGACATGCCTCTACTGAAGAAGCAATTATCCTAAGGCCTGATGTCCAGAGCCTTCACTACCTATAGTCTTTCCTCTAGCCTTTTCATATTCTCTTTTGCATGAACTCAATCCATACCTCCCTACTCACAACACAGAATCAGAACAATCAGTCTTATTTAAAAGCAGACATTTTACGAGCTTGTGTTATCCTTTCAGGTGACATGGCTTCTCACATGACAAAGCTGGTTTCTGAGCACTCCACTGTGTGACATCGGAATTGGCAGTGGTAAGAACTCATCACTCGAACAACTGCAAGGCAATGGGAAGTGAAAATCAGTGCCTGAGGATCTGTCTGCTGCCAAAGCCAGCCAAGGAAAATTAACCCACCTCTTTAATCACAATTGTACATCCCAGAATCTTCAGATGACAGAAATGATAATCATTTGGTTCATTGATTCTGGGATTAATCACTGGAGTTAATCTTGGCATGTATTGATTCCATTTCTGCTGGCTGTTAACTACAGTTTTCAAATTACTTTTTCCAAGTCTGACGGGAATGGGTTCACAAAACAAAGGAATTCAAAGATGAGCTATTACACCTGACAGTTCTGCACAGCCCCTAGTGACAGCACTGTCTACCCATCTTTCTGCAAGAGGGGTCCTTAATAGGGAAGGATCAGGCAACTGTTCTTGCTGTTATATACCACTGTTCCGTAAAGCAGACCCATCAGTGTCTAGAAGACTTGAGAGTAGTTTTGTCTCAAAGAATCTGAGCTCAACATTAGGCTGCAAAGGAAAGTGAATTGTGTAGGCAGCACAGCAACACTGTCCTATCACACAAACTTGGCCTCTGTGTCAAAACATCAGCAACGGTCACCTTACAGATCTACAGTAGTGACTAAACCAACTGACCTCAAGCCTCGGAAGCTTCTTTCTGAAAATACAAGCTTGCTACATAACAATTGGCTCACCTCTTCTTTAACACAGTCCATGAACTTTTGACTGTTACTAAAGTGTCCGAATTACTTATTTCAGTTTAGAATATCAAGTGCTCAGAAAACAGAAGAATCCACTCTAGCCTTATAGGTAATGTGGGCTATTATTTACTAGGTATACTGTTATGACTTGTTAAATGGACAGAGCACACTAGAGCCTGGAAGGTACATTGTATTTGGACCATGAATGGCTTTATGAAATTTATAATAAGCAGAAGTTCACAGGAGAAGAAAACCTTCACTTTTGTTAATGAAGATTCTAAAAGGCTGACCAAATACTAAATAGTCACAATTGTGGAGAGCTATAATGTTATATGTCTGGATCCAAATTATCTTGGGTTGTAATTGTTCATTATATTAGCCATTCTTTGCCCACCTCAGCTTTACCCACCATAACAACTTCGTGACTATGTAGTGAAATCATTTTGGAATGAATGAACTTCTAGCTTCCAACAACCCAAAGGCTACCAATGTTATCAGACATCATCTGAGACCTACAGCAGAGACTTCCTTGCTTTGCTGTAACCCACCTACATGATGACGCACTAGCATACTTCAGAATTACTGGCTTTATTTTGTTCTGTTACTATAAAAATCTTCCTGAAATTGTTGTTAAATTTGAGCAAGTGTTTAGGATGACCTCAACCCATGGTTCATGGTAAAAGTCACTTATATTTACGTAAGGAATAAACTAGATCTTATCTCCTGTGAGACAAGAGCTGTATTTTCACATTGACAGTAGGAAAAGTCTCAAAACATAGTAGCAGGAAGCAAAAGCAAGAGCAGTAGAAGTGATAAAAAGCCAGAGATTTAAAGTTAGAAGAGAAATTATGGGCAAAAGCAGCTTGCCCATGAAACAAGCAAACAAATAGAAAACTGTTTTCAGAGGATAAAGAGTAACTAAATACAAGTATATCTATCATAACATAGAATTTTACTTTCACAAGATACAATAAAGAGTTGTATGGACTTAAACTTTACTAAATGTATTTTTTAAAAGCAAATCTCTAGAAATTTATTAAAGGCACTTGGCAAATAAAAAAAAATTTATTTGTTTGAAATCTATCAAATCCTTGTGAAAACTGTAAACTGGAGACACTGAGACTTAATTGCTCCCTCTTTTGTCACTCACTGACAGCTCAATTTAACAGGTGTGTGGTGAACTGAAGGCCACTCTAACATCTAAATAATACATTTAATTGAATCCAGAAAAGTCCAGATTTATATGATAAATTGTCCTATTTCTACAATATACAAATGGCAAAAGTACGGAGGAAAGACAAATCTGACCTTCTTGTCTGATCTTTGTTCGTGTAAGGTGTGAAACAGAGCTTCCTTCCCTGGGGCTTGACATGGCCTGCTATCATGGACAGAGGTTACACTGCCAACCCACTGAATAACCTTGGCTGTATCATCACAGATATAAAACAAGCAGATCAATACTGTGATCACTCGGTCTGTGGTGATGACAGGGGACTGCTAACACTCCCCAGTAGAATGAGAAAGGACAGTGTTAGGAGACTCTTATTCTTTTTCTCAACCCACATTGAAACTGCTAAATTATATAGGAGGAGAAAGACAAGCTGAAGGTCAAGCTCAGTTGTTGAAAGCTTTTCTTCCATAGGTCGCCTGTGCTGGTATTGGGTTTTCTAGTGGTACAGCTATTTTGGAGTCATCTGTGCTGTGGTAAGCAGCCCCTTACTCATGATGCTGCAAAAACAAACAAACAAAAACAAAAAAGGACAGTAAATTCACTGGTTTACTAAAATGGACATGGACGAAATGATTCCTTAGTCTATCATTGGTGTTATATTTGAGAAGAAGTGTTTGTTTACACTGTTCCAGGAATAAGTAAGCAACCCTGAAATTCCATTCCTAGCAGTAAGCAGACTCCTCGACTCTCCCTAAGTCGGGGTACCCAATCTCTTTTTCTGGCTCTGGTGATTGAGTCACAGGTGATCATGTGATCTGGTTTGATATTTCTAATAACAGAAATATAGTTTTTTAGATTTTGGGGGGAAAGGGTGAATCAATACTACATGTTTTTCACCTGTACATGTTTGTGTATGTATATACCACTTAGCACAGCAGCAAAATGTTAAACCATAATGGAAACAAATCTAAGGAACAAGCTAGTAGCATAGAGAAAGTGTGTCAAAGAAGATAGGAGATGGTCCCTTGAACAAACTGTCCATGAGCCCCAAATCATAACTCTTCAGTTAGTTAAGACAGCCCTTCATTTCACAAACCTAACTCAAAAGAACCCATGACTTACAGAAATCTTTCTGTAGGCTTCCCAGGTAGTTAGCCCCTGGAAACAGACACTGCTCTTAAAGGTTAGATAACAGCTGTATTGCCAAGGAACTGATCAAGAATAAAAATTCCAGATTGCATCTTATCAGACCCCAATTCTCCCAATTGAGGAAGTTCCCCCTCCACATTTTAGGGATTAATAGGCATTCAACATAAGAAACATAACTAAGAGGTCAGACAACAGGTGAGTCTTATTTGTTTTTATTGACAGATGTATTTGATAACTTTGAGATCGCTGAGACTCCTTATGACTATGTTAAGTATTCATTTTCATAACTGTCCAGCTCAGCAAATATATTACTTTCTCCTGCTGGGAGGTCAACAGTGTTCAAACTGCAATCAGCCTAAAAACAAATACAACTTGGATGGCTTATATAGGGAAAGGAAGTCACTGCTAAGCAATGCTCCTTACACTCATTCAAATTACTGAAAAAGAGAGATATTTAGAGACAGAGGTTGGAGTTGGGAAATGACTCAGTGTATAAAGCAGATCCCACATGAGAGTTGGATATAGTGGCATGCACCTGTAATCCCAGTGTGCCTACAGTAAGATGGGAGGCAGAGTCTAGAGAATTCCTCAGAAGTCACGGGCCAGCTAGCCTGGAATAAACAGTAATGAGCAACAAAAAACTTTGTCTCAAATGAGGCAGAAGGTAAAGACTGATAGCTGGGGTTGTCCTCTGACCTCTACAGGAGCACAATGACACACGCACACTACAAATGCATGCATCACACATGCACACAAAATTTGAAAATGGAGGTGGAATGTCTGGCTAGGGTTTATTGCTTGAGGCACACAGCACAAAAATACACACACAACAACACACACACAGAGATGAATTGAGTAGAGGGGAAGAAAGAAGTGAACGAAGTGGAGGTAGAGAGGGAAAAGAGAAGGTTAGAAGAAGGGAGGACTGCACGCGGGGAGGGGGCAAGAGAGGGAAGGAGAGGGAGGGCTGGAAGGAAGAGGTTTCCATGCTGGAGTCCAAATTACTGCATAGCAGAGGCCAAGCATTAAACATGAACTCCTGATCACCTTCCTTCCACTACCCAAGTACTACTGGTATCTCAGGTGTGCATCAAAGTTTTCTTCTGGAAAAGTGAAGTCTCTCCACTTCCCTTATTAGGTATTTTCTAAGCAGGAAAAATACTTTTTAAAAAGGTAAGAAACAGGAGAGACAACCATATCACAATGTGACTCTTGCATATATCAGTTATTAATAATATCTGTACGTTTAGAATTAGGTTTTTATTTATTTATTTCTCTTGACTAAAAAACAGCCTTTTTCATTTTACATACCAATCCCAATTCCTTCTCCCTCTTCTCCTCCCATTTCCTCCTCCTATCCTCTCACCTCACCCATCATCCATTCTTCAGAAAGGCTAAGGCACATTGCTTTAGATTGAGCTTTTCATGCTATGTCTCAAACCCTCCTCCATTTGCACATGCTAAATCTTAGTTTTAGTTTCTGGCCCTATAACATCAGAGAACATGTTACTCATACACTTCCATTGAATCTAATAATAATATTAATGACAACAAATCTAGTGATGACTTCTAAAACAGAATAAGCTAATTTGGACATTTCTCCCAACTCTTCCATCTTTCTGTAACTTCTTAAATGTCATTTAGTGACTTATTTTACAGAGATCCAATAATGGACACAGTGGGAAGATTTTTCTCAAAGTTTATTATTGTGGTTACTTAGGATTTTCTATTCTAGCTACATATTTTGTCTCTAATATAGTCCAATATTTCTCCTTCTGAAAAACTTAAGAAGGTATTCATTTGATGTAACAGTACTACATGAACATAAATGTACATAAATTGAAAATACTATTTGTTTGTTTATTTTATGTGTATATGTGATTGAGTAAATATACATTCACCATGTATCTATCTACAGGACCTCAGAGAGGACAGAAAGGGGTTTTGGGTCCCCCCAGAACTAAAGTCGCTTTGGAATTGCTTATTTTCAATTTGCTTACCTGAAAGGGCCAAGCTTTATGGTCATTACTGACATGGCTGTAGAATCCAAAGGCTGACTTTCATTTCCATCACTTACAGCTGCACAGCATTGTTGTCATACATTTATCCTACAAATTTTTCAGAAACTCAATGCCACACTATATCTGCCCTTTATTTTTAATGCCAAATATATATGTATACATATACATATATATTTATATAGTCTGCAAATCAGACAAAATATAAAAAATTAAATGCTCATTAAAAAACCCAAATAGTGGGCCAAACTCTGGTGTTAACCATATCGCCTAAGATCTCTAACTTCTTCAGCATTCCAACACATATGCAAAAATCTAGTTTTCTATCCAAAGATCTTGGTCAATCTATGTCTGTATTACATATTTTTAACTAATCAAAATATAACAACCCTCTTTCAAACTACGAAGCCTTGACAGTAAGAAGAAGCCAGACTGATTTGCCACAGATTGGCCAATCACAGCCCCTGTTCCAGGGTTCCAATAATCACCTGGGGTCTAACAACTTCTAAGACTATTCCTTTGAGCAGAATATGAAACATGGAACCTCTAGGAAGAGGTTCAAATTAGTCTACAGCACCATTTTCCAAGCAAGTGACAGTCCTTGAATAACTTGCTTTTTTATCCTCAATTGCATCTTCTGGAAGCTCCAGTTGTGCTCCCTTTCAAACACTCTGAACAGATGATCTCATCTTAGGGTCTACTGTTATCGGCATTTAACATGGGATAAGGATGTACTATGATATTACATGTTTCTTACCCTCTCCCTCTCTCCTCTGCCCTCATAGGTTGAAGCCCTAATTATGGTTTTTGGAGATGAGAACTTTGGGAAACTGTTAGGTGATGAGGAAAATCCCCAAGATGAGATTAACACTCTCTTTTCTTTTTCCCCCGAGGTAGGGTTTTTCTATAGTTTTAGAGCCTGTCCTGGAACTAGCTCTTGCAGACCAGGCTGTCCTCTGCCTCCTAAGTGCTGGGATTAATGGCATGCATCACCCCTGCCCGGCTAACACTTTTAATAAGGAAACTGGGCAGGTCGTTTCTTCTGATGAAAAGGACAGTCTACAATGAACCACGGAGAAAGTGCTCACCATCATCAGATCTTCTCTCCTCTTCACCATGGACTTCTCAGCCTCTAGAACTGGGTGAATTTCCAGTTTGTTTTCTAAATGCCAATTATCAATTATATAGTTAAAACAGTCAGAGCTAACATGACTGTGACTATGCTTAATTTTCCATTAAATGATGTTGTAAAAAGGGGGGAGAGGTGCAGGTTGTATTCCCAGCACCCAGCTCCCAGCCCCCAGCCACTGGCCTGCTCAGCGGCTGGTTCCTTGCTTATGCCCAAAATAACCACATGACAATTATATTCATTTAAACTCTGCCTGGCCCATCATCAC
>JAQHUG010000320.1:68052-86676 GCA_028555095.1 Dicrostonyx torquatus
AGAAAGAGCCCTATGTGCATGTTCACAGACAATGTAATGGAGGTAACTCTTCAGTTGAGGTTCTTGCTTCTCATTGTGTGTAGTCTATGTCAAGTAGATTAAACAACAATAGCAACAAAAAATGAACTGGAGGTCAGTCTCTGGGGTCCACTTTCGACAGCCTGGAACTCCATCATTCTTTTATGTTCTCCTAGGGCACCACATATGAACACTCCCCCATCCCACATGCGCATACATAAATAAAACAATTCTTTAGACTACGTGGGAAAACACGGGTTATATGCAGTACGACAATACTTTATATAATAAGCTTGAACATCTGTAGTTTTGCATATCATCAGGAGTCCTAAAGCCTGAGGACATCTAGGGATAGCAGTCCTCTAGAGCCTCAGGCTGGGTCACACTCAAGCCATAACACCCCATAATTCTGCAGTTTCTGTCTCCCACCCTCTCTCTAGTCCCCACTAGAGGGCTTGGCTCTAAATTCTGTGCTATTCTTCTTCTTATGACCAAGGTAGATTGCTAAACTTTGAACACTAGCCTCTTTGTGTTATGTTATCACATGGACGTGGACTCATTTGTCTGAGTGATGTGAAAGATCTTAATTTGAGAACCAAGAAAAAGATCTTCAGAGTAGGTAAAAATCCACTTGCTAGAAACACACAGGGGCACACTCATGGAGCTAGCTGTCATATACTCTGGCCATCGCTTGTCAAGCCTTACATAGAGATCATTAGGAGATCAGGTGAACACAGAAATCTGAGTCAGTAGAAAGGAACATAAGAGTTGCAAGTTTTAGCATGAGTTTATGGTGCCCTCTTGTGTTTTTTTCTGAGAAATGCAGACTTCCATCTAAGGTTAGATTTTTTCATTTTGAAGTTTATTTCTACTTCTACATGATCCATTTTATGTGAAACTCAAAGATAGTTTCAATATATGTATCAGGAATTAAGCATAATATACTTATAAAATTTCTTTGACAGTTTTTATAGACACAGTTTTAAAGGACTTATTATTTTTATTGGTGAGTGGTATTTACTGTAGAATTATTGCAGTGTCTGTGGAGGCCAGAAGTTGGTATCAGGTCTCCGGGGCTGAGATGAAGTTATAGGAATTTGTGAGCCACCCTCATGGGTGACAGTAACTGAACTTGGGGACCTCTAGAAGAGCAGCAAATGATCCACTTCAGCACTCTCGTCCTTGTATATTGAAAAACAGTCCCATTGACTGGTCTGATTCAATATTCAGACAAAGGTGCAGAAAGAAGCCATTTCAATAAATGGGGGGTGACAGAAGGATGGTTGGTGAGCAGTAGATCTAAGGGTGACAGGAGGACAGGTGGTGGGGAGTAGATCTGGGGGTGACAGGAGGACAGGTTGTGGGGAGTAGATCTGGGGGTGACAGGAGGACAGGTGGTGGGGAGTAGATCTGGGGGTGACAGGAGGACAGGTGGTGGGGAGTAGATCTGGAGGTGACAGGAGGATGGATGGTGAGAAGGATATCAGAGTGGGGGATTAAGTAAGGATGGGGAGGGATGTGTGGAAAAAGGAGAGAATATGGGGGGAAAAGAGAGGAACAGGGAGAAACACTTAAAATTTAGGCTCATTTGAGGATAGTATGAAAACCTAATACAGTAGAAACTTTCTAGGATGGATATATATGTAAGGGTGACAGGAGGATGTATATATATATATATATAATTTAACTGAAATCATCAAATAACAGGAGAGGCAGAGTACCCAAATGGTCATTTCTTGTTACCAAATGAAGTTTCCAGTACTGAGAATGGGTTATATTCAATTGAACTGTTGGCCAAAGGGGTCCCATTGGAAACCCCAAACACCCTAGGCTGTTGATGTAGCTTGCTCTCCTTACTTATGACAATAAGGTCATATTGTGGAAGACAGTGCCCACACAACTCACTGATCATGGAGAAATTGAGCTGGTGCCAACACAGAACCTTCACCCCTAAATTCTAACATCTTTCATACAGGAAAGTACTCTGCAGGCTACCAGAGAACAAACATAAACAGCAAACCAACATTGAGCCCTTTGATTTACAATGGTGTTCTGCATGCAAGACATGGTAGTGCAATGGTTGCAAAAAAATGTGGGAGTAACCAAGCAATGCCTGATTTGACTTAAGGCTCACTTCATAAGACAGAACCCTTACCCAACAATGAAAGCTTCAGTGACTAAGAACCTGATACTAGCTATCCCAGGGACCTAGGGGGAAACCAAATACTACTGTTCTATATAAAATAGCTCTCAGGACATTCTGCTATACTCGTAGACCAGTGCCTTTCTCAGCCATCATCAGAGAAGCATCCTATGGCAGCAGATGGGAACAAATACAAAGACCCACAGCCAGACTCTATGCAGAAAGTGAGAGACTCAGATGCAATTCGTATGCCTCCATGAATTCACTCCCATCAGGTTTCAGGGAACTCTGTGGAGAAGGAGGCCAAAAGAGTGTGAGAGCCACAGGTAATGGAGGACACCAAGAAAGCAGGTCCTCTAAATCAATGTGATCAATGCACATATGAACTCACAGAGACTGGGGCAGCATGTAGAGGGCCTCTTTGTCAGTGTGAGTCAGACACTGAGGGACTTCTCTAACCATACTGTGTAAGCTAATTCAACAATATGACTGCTATTATTAGCTGTAAATTCATAAACACTATTTAATATGTACTCATTCCATCAGCTTCATTTTCTAGAGAGCACCAATACAGATTGTATATGATGAAATACATGTGTTAGATATTTTAGGTGCATAAATACATTAGACAGAAAGATAGGTATAAACACCTAAGAAACAGAGGCAGACAGGGCTGAACTGGAATTCATGTCTGTGTGTTTGTGCAGAGGAAAACGTCTATGTCTAGGCTGGAGCCACAAAGATGGAATATGAAATCCAACAGTCCAGGAAGTCTGACCTCATGCTTGCTACTGCACATTCCTTTACTTCCACAGGATAAATGAATGAGCTACTCTTAAGGTAACCCAGAAAATGTCTGTCCTGAACATGGCTAGTTGACCCCAGATAAGCTTTCATTTATCAGAGACAATAAATATCAGAGATTCTCATTTTCATTGCCAAGAGGGCAGACATATCTGCAGGTCTTGTCTTCTGCCTCCCTTTAGTGTTTTGAGATTATATGAACCAGGGGTCTCCATAAAGAGACCTTACATTCACGTCTGGGATACACTGAACACTACCCCCACACAGACAGCTGGGCTGCTCCCTAAGCCCAGCACAAGATTAATCTTCTTTAGAAGTCCTAAAGTAAATTCTGACAATCTAACTCAAACTTCCTGTAACTTGATACTTCAGGTCATTCAGTGTTCTACTCTCCAGCTAAAATGGAAAAGCAAGTGAAATTGAGAAACAGCCCATTGCTGGTTCTCCTCATGGCTGCAGAAATTCCCAGTGTACATCTCCATGCAGTGCACAAGTCATTGCCTCCTGGTGGCACCTGCCAGCCCAAGCGTCTACTCTTTATCACCCAGAGTGCCCTCTCTGCAGCAGCTCAGTGTTACTAGGCCTGTCGCCAACTCCAGAGAGGACCAAGTCTGTGACCTCATTAAGGAATGAAATACTGCTAATGTCCAGCAAACCCTCTGTTCAACTCTTTTTGTTCTGTGTGTTTTCAAATTTTCTGTATTTGTTGTTCAACATGTGACACTTTTACACTTGTATACATACTGTTGTCTTCAAATCAGGCTAAGTGTACGATCATTTCAAACATTTGTCATTTCTTTGTGGCCAAACATTTATAATGCCTTCTTTAAATAAGTATGCATATTCAATCTAGTATTATATGTTGCTTATATTAATAACTTAATAATCGTTGATAAATGTTTGACCTCACTGGGTGTTTCTTCGGAAGATTTATCTATTTGCATATGTTTATGTGTATTGTCGGTATGTGCACGTGTGAATGAAGGTGTCCAGAGAGACAAGGAGCGGAGCTGGAGTTAGAGGTGACTTGGATTTGCTTGACATGGGTGCTCAGAACTGAACTAGTGTTCTCTGAAAGAAGAGCTCTGCAATGGACATTTCTTAAATAATTCATGAAAACAAACAGACAAAAAAATCTGGAGCCATCCCAACAATAAATGATTGTTTTAGTCAAAACCTGCCTGGCCCTGGGGATGTTTGCTGGCATTCTGAGAATGCTGACACAATGTGTTATCGTGATTGCTCTTAGGGCACCCAGCTTCTTACAGAGAGTCAGTCTTTAGATCACAGCTCTTTGTAATAGTCTCTGGCATCCACTGAGAAAGACACAGGGGTCACCAGACAGCAGAGGATTGAAACTGGGGGCCTGTCATCATGCCTGCCTCCTGTGGGTTTGAAGAAGACATAGTCAAACAGCAAGAATATTGATTATCTGAAACCCATGCAAAAAGCCTGACCTTTAGAGAATGCCAGGAGTTGGAGGCATTTGTTTTCAGGAGTAGCGACTGTAAACATTTGCTGAAGGCTTATTGTTTATTAGAAACAAATTATCCACTAAAATATTCCCTCATTAAAAATAACCAACCAGTGGGATAGGTAGACTTTTTCATGACTGTTAAGAGGCAAGTTGAGCATGCAAACATTAGCTTAGTATTTTGTGAACTGAATACCACATTGTTTTATAAATTGTTTCAGAAGTTGTGTAAGAAAGGATTAAGGCAGCTTGAAATTCAAAGACACAGACACACATACACCATTGCTCTTTTCCACTAGATGAATTAGTGGATGTTAGATTAATGGAATAGGTGATAGAGAGAGATGGACAAGAGATAGAAGGCATGTGACAGATCAGTATATGAGATGCAGATATATGAGCTAGATGAGAGATAATAGGAAGGTAAAAGATTGATAATAGATGTTAGATGTATAGATTGATTGACAGGTTAGTACATAGGTAGATGGCAGATAATTGATAGAGAGAAAGATCAATAGATAGATGGATAGACATATCTATTCCTCAGGTCTCACTACATTATTAACTATTACAATAACCATACTAATTGTATCACGTTTTGAAAATTTATATTATACTACAAAGGGAAAAATGGATTTTTGTTTAGAAAAATTTTGTAGCATCTTCTTTTCAAACTGCAAAGCCCTCTAGCAGTGTACCGGGCTACTGTTTAATTGTTGAGTTAGAAGCTATGTGGACAGCAGTTCCTGAGGACAAAGACAGGTAAACATGTCAACATGATAAAACACATCACCAAACTGGAAGTCCCTCCTTCTGGCTAACTTCTGCTCTGTACTGTTAAGTCCCCTGTCTGCAGCATTTTCAAAACCAGGAGAAATTCTCTTTCTAGAATTGAACTTCACAGAAAAATCTGTCAATCAAAAACCCCTTATTCCTTATTTTGAAAATACTGTTATTAATTAGATGTAGACTTTCTTCTTACTGTCTTGAATTTAAAAAATCACTTGTCCTTTTGATTGAATGTGAATATTCTCCTTCACAAACATGGACAGAGCTTGGACACAATTTCACTTTTTCTTTTTTAGTCTTTTTTTTGTCCTTTAAAGGAATAGCATTATGAAAATTCATATTTTCATACTTTGCTCCCTTCTGCTTAATTAATTTCCAACATGAATTAAAAAGGTCAGAAGGAAAACTTAAAACAAGTGAGGCACATATTTTTGGTAAGATCTTATAATAAGTACATAATCTTAAGTTAGTTATTGTGGTTGCTACCTTTAAGTCAACTTAACACAGGCTAAAATCATTTGAAATGATGGATCCTCAATTAATTTCTTAATATTGGGTTGTAACCGAGCCTATAAGGCATTTTCTTAATTAATAATCAATGGAGGAGGGCCCAGTACAATGTGGGTGGTGCCATCCCTCAACTGGTAGTTATGCATTCTATAGAAAAGCAGGCTGAGCAAGCCAAGAGGAGCAAAACAGTAAACAACACTCCTCTGTGGCTTCTGTATCAGCTCCTGCCTCTGGGTACCAGCCCTGTTTGAGTTCCTGTCCTGATGTCCTTTGATGATAAACAATGTGGAAGTGTAATTCAAATAAACTCTTTTCTTCTTAACTTGCTTTTTGGTCATGGTGTTTCATCTCAGCAAACCCTAAGACAGTTGTCCTCACAAACAACAATTACATACAACATTCAGTGTGCCTATTGCCCACCATGTAGGAGCATAATTCAATCTTTCAATCTTTGACATGATGTCACTGTGCTCTATCACTAGCCAAGGATCTCTAGGAGGTGAACCTGATGTACTTTCCACTCAGTTAGGTAAAATGTGTCAGCAACTCAAGCCTAACTCATCAGGATCCCTCAGTGAGGAACATGGAGGTCCTAGGCAAGCAAATGTGACATCATGCTGCAGAGGTTCTGTAGGAATAAAGAATTCAATTGAATCACTTAATTTAATTGCTTCACACAGTAAACTGGGTGTAGCTCTGATGACATACAGATAAACTAAGACACAGCTCCTCTTTTCAAAGACCACTTCACATAGGACAGCTCATACCAAACAAAACTAGGAGAAAAGGTATGATATTGGCTCTAGTAAAGAAAAGTTCTCAGACAAAGAGGAATAGAAGTGGGGTAGAAGAGCATTCCAAGTAGAGATCAACACATGTCCTGCATTTCCAAAGAGGTTTAACCTTGTGTGAGTACTCACAAAGAGTTGGTAGCCTGGGGCGCTGTGCCAAGAACAATTATTGTAAAGACAAGGAGAGATGAAATTAAAGTAGACTGGTGAGTTTTCTTCGGGGATGTGGACTTCATCACTCAAACGGGGATGTGCCTTGAAGATGTGAGGTTGTCTCACCTATGGATGAATAAGATCACATTCTATTAACAGATGCTTCCAACTGGCCTGTGACTCAACTCAAGTGCACTGGTAACCTTGACCCCTTCCTCCTTTATGCCACTTCTTCATGAACTTGGCACCCTGGCTCCCTTGAGATAACTTGGGTTGAAGTCCTTTCAGCTGAATCAGACTCTTCACACTTGGCAGTTTATAGTTCACACCCTTGAGATAAAAGGAGAAAAATGTTCTGTGTCCCTCACCTTCAAATTCCCTTTTCTAAAGGAGCTGTGGAAGTTGGCAGCTACCAGTGCAGGTGAACAAAGAAGCCCCAGTCACTATTTCAGTAGGATATAGACTGCTCTTGTGTTGGGCAGAACAGACAGGAGAGACACAAAGTTTAAAGATCTCATAACTCATCTCATTTTCATTATGAGAGATTTATATCATCTGTTACTGTCACAAACACATAAGGTTATCAACTTACAAAGAAAGAAGGCTTACCTTGACTCAAAGTATGGAGGGTTCTGTCCATGGCCAGTTGGTCCATGTTTTATTGATCTTTGTCCAGGCAGTAGATCATGCTGGGAGTATGTGGTGGAGTAAATTTGTTAACCTGAAGCTGAAGATAAAAACAAAGAGAGAGAGAGAGAGAGAGAGAGAGAGAGAGAGAGAGTCTCCTTCAAGAAAATACTCCCAGTGACCTGACAATCTCCTTCCAGTTACCCTACTTGTCCTACTTCTTTCTCCTCCCAATAGTACAAAGCCAGAGACTGAACCTTCATTTAACACATGAGCCTTTATTGTGCATCCAAGACTATAGCATCATCTTACTCTAGGAACAACCAGAGCTAAGAGAAGGGAAGTCCACACTCATTAGAATCCACACATACCCAAAAGTCTCTGAAAAATTTGATACCATTTTTATGACCGTAAGCCTTAAAGCTGAGTGGTGTTCTCCCTTCTCACAGGCTTGTTCCTGTCTCCTCTTTGGCCAGGAATTGCTCCTGAGTAAATGCCCATGCAGAATGAAGTGTGTTTTCACATGCAAATGCACCCCTTTGAAACTCTACCAAGATCAGTCATACTTTCAAGGCATACCATCCAACTCAGTTCATTTAGCCAGTGTTCCTCAAGAACCTGTATATGTCAGGAAATGTAGTAAAAATTCAGCAATGAAGAAAATGGTTGAAGTTATATTCCTAAATGAGCTTAGCTCCAGTAAAATAGATTGACAATAACTACCTAAGACCCCTTGTAAGCAAAAGGAACTAAAATTGTCCAAAAAGTAATCTCAAAGGCTCATTTCCAATAACCTGCACAGGAATTAACTGGAATCTGAGTCTTTCTTTTCAGTAGAATGCCCTAGTTCTGTTGATAATTCACAGAGGATAAGGATCATTGACCCGCCTAAGATCTTATATCTTAGCTTTGAGTTAGTGATGCCCAAGTTCACACAGTGAAGCCAACACTACTTCATCCCATGAAGAGTAGAAATAAGCTGAAGAACTGTAGAGGGCAAAAGGGCCTCGTACATAGACATAGGAATAGAGATGGAGAAGCCAGGGAAGATAAACTTAACTCCTCAGAGGAATGGGGTGCTTAGCTGTTTTCCCAGAATGCTGGCGGGCGAGGGGGATGTAGTTTATAACCTGGTAATCTATTGCTACCTATTGAGCCAGGCGCAACCCATATCTTTGAGAATTTATGGTTTACTTACCCCAAGCCCTTTTCCCATAATACCTTGATCATTTCTTCTGGGCCATAAAAGTCATCGTTGTGAGAAGTGTCATTTTTTACAACAGCCTAAGTGACTTCTATGTTATCTTAGGGCCAGACCAATTCTGACACTCATAGATATTATGTTTACCTCAGTCAGTCTCTCTGGATTCTCAATCAGCAACACCCATTCTTATGAAAAAAGCCAGATGTACTTTGTAAAGAATCTCAATGTAAACATTTCTTAAATTCCTGTGCACTTGAGACTAATTGTTATCAGAAAACTTTTTTTTTCAAAATTGTATTATGCTTTAGAAAATTGCTAAAATAAAATGGTCTGGGCCAGACTAGAAGTCCTGGTCCACAGCAGGTTACAATAAAATCAGGCTGGGCTGAATTTTATTCTTATCTCTTTATGGATTAGTTTTCCTGCAGAGGATTACCACAAACAATACTTCTTAAGACCAGAAAATGAGTAGAGAGAGAAAAATGAGTGAGAGATCAAAAGGGGCCAAGAATACAAACATCGTAGGAACCTGCTGCCTCCATCCATCAACCTTCATTGTGTGACACCACTTAACTCACCCAAGTCTCTTATATGAACTGGGGGATAGAGAAATGGGCAAGCTCATCAAAAGTAACTGGAGAGAGACTACTTGCCAATAGAAGAAAACTCTAGGAAGGCTTACACTTAAGACCTGAAGGATAAGCATGATTCTTCAAGTAGTGCAGAGTAAGAAGTGGTACACACCACAGCTAAAGATTGGGTGAGACCAAAGAAAAACATATATATAGATCCTCTTGGAAGTCGGAAGCAAACAAGATCGACAGGCAAAAGTTGGAAGCATGGGTGTGGGGATCAGGGTGGAGTTAGGGGTTGGGGATGGGGGTAGGTTAAAGGGAGGGGGTAGAAGGGAGAAGGAGGAACTGGGGAGAGCCTGGGGGTGGTGGAGGGTGGAGATAGAGGAAGGGTAGCTATTGGAGAAGGGAATGGGATATCTACATTAAGGGAGTCATGTTGGAATTGGCAAGAGACTTGTCTCTAGAGGGGATCCCAGGTGTTCACAGGGATGTCCCCAGCTAGGTAGTTGGGCAGCAGAAGAGTGGGTGCCTGAACTGACCTTGTCCCATAGTTACTTCGTTGAATATCTTAATCGTCACCATAGAAATTTCGCATGATGGATGGAGATAGAGCCAGAGCCCCACATTCACATCAGAGCAAGGGACTGAGCTATCAAGGTCCAGTGGAAGAGCAGAAGGAGGTAGAAGAGGAGAAAGGAAGTCAGGACCATGAGGGACTGGCCCACCAACTGAGACAGTGTGCTTGATCTAGTGAGAGCTCATCAAATCCAGCTGGACCAGGACTGAATGAGCATATGACTAAACCAGACTCTCTGAATGTGGCTACCAATGGGGACTGACTGAGAAGCCAATGATAGTGGCACAGGGACCTATCTATCTCTTCTGCATGTATTGGCTTTTCGGGAACCTATTCTATATGGATGCACACCTTCTTAGACCGAGATGGAGAGGGGAGGGTCTTGGGCTTTCCACAGGGCAGGGTATCCTGCCCCATCTTAAGAAAGCAGAGGGAGGGTGGTGGGGTAGGGGGGAGTGGGGGAGCCTGGGACAAGGGGAGTAAATGTAAATTTTTCTTTGAAATTTAATAAAAAAATGAAAAAAACTAAAAAGAAGAAAATGCAAATATAATTTAAAAAAAAGAAAAAAAATTGGGTGAGAATGGATGCCTTGATGGGAAGAATTGCTATACTCTTTTATTTTCCATTAACTTCCTCCTGCCAGGGATTTCTCAGATGTCTTCCACACCCATTAAATAACCCCTCTTAGCCTCAGGGTGTAAGCCTGTTAACAGAAGCCATTCACCAAAGCCCAAAGATGTCTTCCTGGTAGCTCTTGGATTATTTCCCAGAGAGAGCTTCCTCATTCTTAACAAATGTATTTACTTCTCTACACATGCCCTTCAGGTGACAGGACGCTCAGCTGCCCCAATCAGTCCTTGCCTTTTTGGAGCTCCCACTCTGGGGAGATCTGACAAGAAGCAATAGTACAAATAGTTCTCTGGGTTTAGGAGGAAAAGGAAGCTGCAAAATGTAGTGGGAAAGTGGGCGATACAGGAAGATTGATAGAGGGAAGGTGACATTTGGTTCTGTAAACTACCTGGCAGGTATAAGGCTATTCTATAAAATACTGAGCTCCTCATTTTGATTATTATACTACTGAAATGGTGGGCTCTAAAAAACTGGAATTTTTGCCATATTGGTAGAAGAAGAGGGTTAATGTCTTGGTCAGACATAGGAGGAGCTTGTACTGAAAGACTTTCATAACTTATCAGATCTCCTTTCAGGAAAGACTGGAGCCATAAACAAATGATGGGGGAGCACACCTTGACCAAAACTGCTTAGCTAGATGCATAACTCTGGCTGTCTATTTAAATGTCGGATCTGACCCAGCACCCCCAAAAATGTACTTGAAAGGGAGTCATTGGATTTCTTCCCAATATACCTCACTGAATAAATCTGTTTCTGGTTTTCATGAAAATTTGGTACTTTTAATTGGCTTATTAAGGGTCTATACCTAAATCTGGCTTATGGGCAGGGCACATCTGACCATGAGTTGAGAAGAATTGGCTCTGCAGTCAAGATAAAAAGTAAACCATCTGAAGCAGATGGGAATTGAGGAAGGCTGAGTTAAGACAGGCTAACAAGTAAGAGCAACTGCTCTTTCCCTCTGGTTTGTGTGTCACACTTCTGCTCCAAACAGGCGACTCTTAGCTTCTTGCTTGCTGCACATTCCTTTCTGAGTTGCGCTCTGGATCCCTCACACGGAAAACCCTTAAATTTCACCTCCCCAGTCAGCCTCTTCCTCACCATTCTCTAAGATCAGCAAGTCCTCCTTCTAGTCATCTTTGGCTTCTCTTATACCCGTGACTTCTGGAAGCTGCACAGACTCAATGCTGCCATCACCAAACGTCTTTGTGTGGCTTAGCACCATAACACTCAAATGAAAATGCTATTTACCCCTACTGCCACCAACACACACATAGCCGAGAACAAATCTGTCCAGCAAGTTAAGAGAGAGGAAGGGAGAAGGAGGAAACAACACAGTGGGGAGAAAATGGAGTCACATCAAATCCTGTGGCAGAATTTAAAAAATCCTCCAGGGAAACCCACCTTCCATCAGTGGAGCCTATGGAGTTTCAGAGACACAGCCAAGTTAAGGCAAATCAGAGGACTAGGAAGAGTAGAGAATCCATTGATACGAGGAGGGGAAAACAGGAAAATATGGGAAGCAAGGAAAACTTCTTGTGTTAGGTAACAACATCGCTAGGCCTACAGTCCTTAACAAAATGCTTACCAAAGCCACTCTAAGCCTGCAACTTGTGAGTCCTTCATCCTGCTAAGTTGAAGAATGGATTTCAGGGCCAGCAAGAAGGTGAGTTTTGGGGGGAAGGTTCAATATCATTCCTACATGACAACTTAGAGAAAAGATGAAAGAAAGGCATGGGAGCTTCTGCACAGCAAGAACAGGTACCACAGAGCACCCCTCCTCACCTCAATGCTGCTGTCTGGGGTGAGAAAACTTCCACTTTTGTTGAAACTTGGCTGTGGTATTGAGCTGTTCATCCCAGATATCCCAAAGAAAATGTTCATGTACCTGTTCTTTCTAGCGTCTGGACTGGGATTTAGGCCACACCTTCTCAAGTAGCTGTGTTCACATAGGTGCTATGGAAGAGAAGAATGAGACACCAGAGTGAAAGCCCACACTCCTACCTGGTTCTGAGGTTAGTGACTTCCTGGCAGGGACAAAACTTTCTATAACACCTTGAGTGTTTTTAGCTTCTGGATAAGGACAAGAAGCAGGAATGCTTATTTTTTGAGGTCCCTACCCTAAAACTGCCCGAACTGTTTCTCCTGTTTGCAATACCTTTGAGGAACAAAAGCTCCATTTTTCTTTTTTAAAGTCTAGACTCCAATTATGCTATGGAGTCATTAGGTCAACAAGGCCAGGACTACATGAGAAGATGTGTTATTACTTTTTAATCACTAGTAATTGCAGCCTGATATTGTTTGCATCTTGATTATTCAGTTCAATTTCTGTAAAAGTCAGTGAACTTTGCTCTGGCCCTGATAAAACTTCTGTGTTTATAATTTCTTATCAATCCTTGCTCTGGGAAGGGGATATTCACTCTCACACAGAAATGTGGACCATCATCCCCAAGGTGGCAAGAGGTTAAGAGACTCAAGCAGGAACCCAAGTGTTGACAAGGCCTCCTGAAGAAAAGATACCAGAAGACTGGAGCAACAGGCATTTGACCCTACCCCAGAGACTAGGCTCTTCTGTCTCCACTTTCCCAAAGAATCACTGTTTATGCAGATGCACAGGGACCTTCTGGGGATACCTGTTGGCTGGGCTTTTGTGAATGATCTTTCAGTTACTCATCAGTGCTGGGATATGAGCTGGGAAACAGGCTCGGTTATTGGCCTGCTCTTTCCTGGGTCCTCAGCCATCATTTGTAGTCCACTCCACCCCCTCTCTTTTTCTCAGATTTTAAAGTTATATTCTTTGGAATTTTGGAGATATTGGGCCAAATAAATTACATTTGAACTTTAACAAAATAGAGCTTTTGTTCCTCAAAGTTTCCTTAAAAATAATTTATTATTATTAATTTTGTGTGTGTGAGTATGTTTTTCTGTGTGACATGTCTGTGAAGGTGTGTGTACTGTGGAATACATGTAGAGCTCAGAGGACGACTTATGGGAGTCAGTTCTCTTTCTGTGCTTGGGTGCTGGGATTATTCTTAGGTCCTCAGGCACACATAGCAAACACTCTTTGAAGCCATCTTGCAGTCCCCCTATAGGAGTATTTTTATGTCATAAGAAGACTGACAATAATATATATGGTTTCCTTTACATTTCTCTGGGACAGCACCAATTTAGATTTGTGGCTGGCTTTTTTTGTGGGGGGGTGTGGTAAATTTTACCGATGGTATTCAAAAGGGGAGAGTAGGGGTGCCTAAGTACCTCTCCTTCTGATCATTTGGGATGGAAACTGAGTTAAGGACAGGGACTTCTTAGCAGTCTTTCTCTTTCTCTCATATTGGTTTTGGGGTAGATGGTCTGGGAAGTCTATCACCCTTTTGCTAGCCATATTTGTTGTCATACCAGGAAATGAGATTTACAAAGTTGTCACTCAGAGCAATGCCAGCCACAACATCAAAAATGGAAGTATAGACATTATTATTAAAGGAGTTATTGATAGTGTCTTGGTTAGGATTTTATTGTTTTGAAGAGACACCATAACCACGACAACTCTTATAATGGAAAACACTTAACTGAAGGGTCAGTTTGCATTTTCAAAGGTTTAGTTTCTTATTATCATGGAAGAGAGCAAGGCAGTGACATGGAGACAGACCTGGTGCTGGAGAAGGAGGTACTACATGTTGATATGCAGGCAAAAGGAAATGAACTGAGAATTCTACATCTTGCAGGCAACAGGAAGTGCTCTGACTGTCACACAGAGCAAAGCTTGAAGGAAAGAGGCCATAAGCCCGCTTCCATGGTAACACACTTCTCTAACAAAGCCACATCTCCTTCAGCAAGGCCACAGCTCGTAATAATGCCACTCTCTTTTGGGGTCATTTTCTTTCAAACCACACAGATGACAACAATACCTTCTTTGCACAAACTGAAGGAAGTCCTGGTAACCAGGCACCCAATGGCCAAATCTGTTCTCTTTGGCCTTTGTCTTCCTGTCTCTGCGACAAAGCTGATACTGAACTAAAAGATGCAGCTATCTCTGGAACAGGAAGAAGCGAAGAGCCATGTCTGTTCATTAATGGTCATTTTGACATCTAAGGAATTGTTCATTAGTTCTTTATTTTTTTTTCACGTTTGGGTCTTGCAATGCAGCATTGTCTCATATCACACTCACTCATTATGTAGCTCTCTTTGGCCTTGAGTTGATGGCAATTCTCCTGCATCAGCACCTTAGAAGTTTGAATTACAGGCTTGGAACACAAAATTGCAAGTGGTATTATAAAACTGAGGCTAATAATTTACTCATGCTAATAAGGATAGCAGCAGAAGTAGATCACATGTCTATCTACAGAAAGCCTGTGAAATTCAAGGGCAGAATCATACCCTCTGAAATAGCACTGCATTTAAGACTCAGAAAGGAATCTTAGCTAAAAACTTCATCTCAAAGTACATATTTCCCTCAAAGTAGCTTCTTTTTTCAGGCTGGAGTTGGAGGCAGATGGTAGGAAGGAGGGGTGTCAGGATTGAAGGCTTAGAAGGGTTTCGCTGGTCTGGTGAATGGTCCTCTGGGGAAGAGTGTGATCAAATGAGTCTCTGTTTTGGTAGAAAGAAGAATTCATTTTCAGGGGAAGTAATTTAAGTGAGCTTACCACCTGGCTATTTCGCCTGAAACCATCCTCTGCTTTCCCAACTTGGCAAGGATTTATCACTCGCCTCTTGGGTTTGTTCCAGTTTCTGAGCAGAGCTGCACTTTGCTTTCCCTCCCCTTCAAATAGCTGCCACCCCTGCATCATCCCTGATGAATATTAGTGTCCAATCACTAATATTCATTCCACTGAAAAGTCAAAAACCACAACATCTTGTTATTGTGTGATGGATGAGTACCACATGTGGGGCAATAGAAGTACTGGGGCTGCAGTTAGGACGTAGTTCTCTATCACTGGTGGTATACAGGTTTAGAACAGGGGGTTAGATATTGAACCCTGAGCCATGTGTATGCTAAGAAAGTATTCTATCAAGGAGTTAGAGCCCTGGAAATGGTTGATTTAGATGAAATTTAGAGTATCTTTCAACTCTAGGAGTCAATCATTTTATACAAAGGGACACTTGGGGGCATACTTCCTCTTTGCTGATAACCACTGCAACATCACCAAAGCTTCCTTCTTTGGACACTGAAGTTGAGACAGTCATCTCTACTTCTACTGTGATATTCATTCTTGGCTCCAGGATAACTGGGTTTCAAAAGTTACAGTGCAGATAAATGTGGCGAACCAGCCTGGTAAACAAACAAACAAAATATCTATCAATGTAGCTGTGAAAGTATTATTTAGGTATTTCAAAATAATTTTAAGAATAACTAAATGCACCAAGCAAATGAGGCTGGAACTGAATTAACACAGAGTGAGGAACTTGGCATTGTTTTCCTACCTCTTTGCCAAATAGTTTGACAGTTTGTCTTTAAATAATCACAATAGAAAACTTCATGACCTCTTTTACTTTCTCCTCCTCCACGTCTTCCTTTTTTTCTCTTAGTCTCTTCTCTTTCTCCTCCATCCTCTCCCAGTAGGACCCTCCTTCTTTTTGCCAAATACTCAACCCTGACCCTGTTTCTGTCTTCCACTTCCATGCATAAACAAGTATATATGCCTTACTGTATATTAATATGATAAACTCCAGTGCTTTCCATTTTCTGCAATGACTCTTGGAATCTCTTATAAAGCCTGAAAATGGTTTATCTTAAGCCATGAAGATCTCCACTCCCGTTCTTAATCCTGTCCTGCAGGAGCACTGCCACTCTTACCTAGATTCTAACTCATCATTTTTATGATCTCATGTTCACACGTTGTCATGTTTTATCTCCTTAAGACCCAGTTTCCCCACATGTTCCTTTTAATCCTTAAAACACTCGTGACATACTTTTATTCCATATTAGGAAACAAATTTATAAGTGGGTTGATGATATATGCTGAAAATCACTTAAGTTTTTGTAAATACTTCTTATTTGTGCACACGTTTGCATGTTCCTTCCTTGCCACAGGAAGCATGTAGAGGTGAAAGATGACTTGTGGGAGGCAGTTCTTTCCTGAGACCAGTGAGTAAGGTTTTTGAATGCAGGATAACAGGCTTTGTGACAAGCACCTTTACCTGTTAGGTCATCTTCCTGGTTATTTCCACTTGTACTGTCTCCTTTGTATTTCTATCCCATGCCTGATCTACTTGCCTCCAGAAGGTCCCTTCACATTTTAATGGCAACTCAGATCACTTCGTTACTGAGTACGAGAGTGATAGCAGTGTTCTTCATGCTCAGTGAATTATGTCTCCGTAGAGATTTTATTTCCCGTTTCTTTTCTTATTTTGTCTAATTAGCACTTAGTTTGAACGACTACCTGAGTTTTTTAATCTCATAAAAATAAAAGAGGGGTCTACACTTCTTGGGGAAAAATAACCAAGTAGTTCAGAATAAACAGACTATTCCTGGGTACACATCAACTGGGGAAGGGAATGGTCTTTGATGAATGGCCGTAGGCCTCAGTGAGGAAACATGAGTATTGCATACTTGAGAATAAACCAGAGTTGGAAATGAGGACAAGCACAGAAAGTTGAATGGGAGATGGTAGCTAGTCAGGAATGCTAGCCTTTTCTCAAGAACACCTCAGATGAAAATTATCACCATTGTCATTTTATGGAAAGCAAACATTGTAAACGAAAAGTGTCATAAGCAGCTTCAGACACACAGCATGAGTGAATTTTGTGCCTACAGTATCCAGTGGACCTGATCTACCTTCCTCACCCTTCAGCCATGCTGAGATCAATATTGGTCTTTGATTCTCAGGAGAGTCTTGAAACACTGTTTCCACATCATTATAGTTGAAATAGAAGAAGAGAATTGAAGTTACTTACCTTATGCTGTAAACCAGGAACTGTTAGTGTTGATGTTGGAAGTCATATTGGGCCTTGAAAAGCAGTCTTTTATTTTTTTTTTGAAAAACTTCACTGAGGGTGGAACTTGAAGTGGATCAAGTTGCAGTCCTATATAAAGGTATTGCATCCATAGCAATCATCTGAATATGTTGTGAAGTAGTACCTCCTTGCTCAAGCTTCTTGCTGCCTTCCATATCTTAATATAGACATATATGTATATATGTTTTTCATAAAAAAGACAGAACATATCATCATTTCTCTTTTTTCCTCCTATTATTCTCTTGCTTCCTTTTCCCCTCAGATTAGACTCTTTCCTTTCTCTTTGCTACTATCTATCTACATATTCACCTGTCTTTCTATCTATCTATCTATCTATCTATCTATCTATCTATATATATATATCTATATCGATACCTGGTATACTATATAGATAGATGATAGACAGATAAATGATAGGTATATTGATTTTTGATGGATGATATAGAGATAATTACTCATATAGTTATTATTTTATCTATTTATCTGTTTGTTCATCCATCTATCCATCAACCCACCTATTAGCTATTCATTTATATTTAGGTGTGTGTGTGTGTGTGTGTGTGTGTGTGTGTGTGTGTGTATCAGTAGTCTTGGTATGGGGTCCAGGATTTTGTTAGACAACTTCTTTACATCTGAGCTGTATACCCCTATTTATGTATTTATGAGTTGGATTAAAGATGTAGCTCTTTATTGAAAGCCTATATAAAGCATGTAACAAGAGGCTAAAGTACCTCATTTACTGTAGGCTGTCTCCCTACAGTAAGATAAAAAGTGCTATGGACTGTGTGGATGAGACTTTGCTAATGAGAAAAGAAAGGGTAAGCTCAGTGCACCAAGGTTATGTTCTGCTAAGTCATTCAAACACTTGGAGTTTTTTCTGTTGAATTTTCCATTTAATAGCCATGCTCCCAGACATCCATCAATCCCCATTAGTAGTGTTGAACTGTGAGTCATGCCCTCTGCAAAGGTAAAAGCTTTACTGAGGCAAGTGTACTCCCTACGAGTTCACTACCTGCATTTACGAGCCAGCCGGGGGTAAAAAGTAAAATCTTGCCTGTGCTCAAACCAGATATATTAAGCCATAGGAGGTTGGAAAACAAATGTCAAACAGCTCAAGTTTGTACTGCTATTTCCCCTTAATAAATGAGAAAGCGGAGCTGACCACATCTTTCACTAAATAGGAATATATAAACATTCACCACAAGACATTTCAGTTAAAACTTCATATAAGAAAAATATTGGATCCTGAGGTAGGTTGATTCCCAGTTTCCTGAGAAACCGCCACACTGATTTCCAAAGTGGTTGCTCAAGTTTGCATTCCCACCAGCAATGGAGGAGTGTTCCCCTTACTCCACAACCTCTCCAGCATAGGTTATCATT
>JAQHUG010000320.1:91310-115569 GCA_028555095.1 Dicrostonyx torquatus
TGGGGAAAAGTCATTTCAGGCACCCTCTCCTCTGCTGCCCAAAAACCTAGTTGGGGACCTCCCTGTGAACACCTGGGATCCCCTCTAGAGACAAGTCTCTTGCCAATCATAAAATGACTCCCTTAATGTAGATACCTTATTCCCTTCTCCAATAAAGGATATTGATAATTTCTTTATGTGTTTCTTGGACGTTTGAATTTCAGAATTCTTTGCTTAGATCTGTACCCTATTTTTAATTGGATTGTTTAATTTGTTGATGTTTCCTTTGTTCTTTATGTATTTTGGATATTAGCCCTCTGTCAGATGTGAAGTTGTTGAAAATATTTTCCCATTCTCCGGGCAGCCTTTTCTATTATTCTATTAGCCTATTCTACATCCTCAAGTTTCAGCTTTGTCTCTGTAGTTTATACTGGAGGTATATAGAGGTACAAAGTTCAACATGGAAATTCTAGCCCTAATAGCTCTCCTGATAGCTTCCTGTAACAATGTTGAGACTTCCTTGTATTACAGTCTTATATTCTCCAATGTCAGTGATAAGTTCAGATGTCCTGAAGCTTTCAAGCCACCCCTAGTGTCTTCTCCTGGGTGGAGAAAGCTATTTCTCAAGTACTATGGCTTATGCCCATATTCAATGTTATGGAGGCTGTATTCCTCCTCACAGGTCTTCTCTTTTATAGAGATTCTCTTTTCTCCAAACTTCAGGGTGACTTCTCAGAATATGCTTCATGGAAGTTCTTGTAATCCCTATAACTGGAACACTTGCGGGAAAGATACCAACTGCAATCTCCCAGAACAAATGTTGGTTCTTCAAAGCAAAATCACCACATGGGACCTTGTGTGCATAGATGTGACCCTAAATGCATACACCCAAATCTCCAATAATTGTAAGCCTTATAACCATATTATAAAAATTATTTAGAGCAATTTATTTGTTCTGAAAAATAAATTACACCTGTTTTTTTGAAGTACATACATTTGTATAAAATGACATTAAAACTCTACATGACACTCAGGAAAAGTAAGCAACCAATCATCTATGGAAAATTCCATTAGCGAAAGCAAATAAGATGTCTTAAACTTAATTAATCTATCTACTGAAGTGACTTTTAAAAAATTGTACCAAGCCAGAAAACAATTAATTTGTTCTGTTTTAGAATTTAACTCTGGGCTGCTGAACACCTGAAGAATCTTAACTGAAATGAAACAACATGTCTAATACCAGGAAGGAAGAACACACAGAGCCCATTTACTTTCATTCTCACCTAGCCTCTAACATGCAGTGCTGTATAATCCAAGCCATGTGTCTTCTCTCTTTCTGAGTTCATTCACTGTAACACAGAGTAACACCTGTACGTTATAATGTATAGGATAGCCTGAACATAAAGGGAACTCGTGGACAGTATCAATCAATTGCTTAAATTAAAAAGAAGCTGAGCTTAAAGCATTCAAACAATTTATAGGGAATGAGGATGATTATCTGTCTTATAAGAAAAAAGACATTGGTAAAATTGTGTTTTGAGTAAGGAAAGAAAATCCAATGACTCCACTGAGAACTCTCCTTCATAATAACCATTAAGGTAATGTAGCTCAGCAAATAACTACTCTGGACTATTGGCCACAGAAATTTCCCTAGATGTTTTAACTCTATGCATGTTTAATTCCCATGCATAACATGATGCTGATTTTCTGGTCCTAAGTCTTCTTAATATCAGGTATTCCCAATGGAAAATTAAGCATGTTTAAGACACTTTTCCTTTTGCCTCACATAGTAGTGAATGGGTTTATATCTTCTCTTCCTCTCAGAAGAAGCAGGTGACAATGACCCGAGAATCACTTTGGCCTTTGATGATGCTTCTCCCCCTCTGGTACCAGGTGATTAAATCACTTCAGATATGCATTCCTTTGTGTAAAAAGTGTGGTTTGACTGTGTCCTAATGATTCTCTGGATATGTCATTGATGTGTACAGACTTCTGAGCACAGTGGCTACCACAAAATCAGTGCTAAATAAATGACACTCATTACTGAACTCCTCCACAAATTATTCTGACAATTCTTTAATAAATCTCTTAGAAAGCAAATTCCTCAATCAGTAACATCTGAATTCCTTTGTAGAAATTAATATAGTTTTGCTATACTTAAGAATGCTCTCAGAAGCCGGGCGGTGGTGGCGCACACCTTCAATCCCAGTACTCGGGAGGCAGAGGCAGGTGAATCTTTGTGAGTTCGAGGCCAGCCTGGTGTACAAGAGCTAGTTCCAGGACAGGTTCCAAAGCCACAGAGAAACCCTGTATAGAAAAACCAAAAAAAAATGCTCTGAGAATGAAGAGAGCTGGACAAGTATTGACCATGTGCCCCCAAGGGAACATTCACCGTTGAAGGTTAAAAAACAGATTAATTTTATTACAGCTAGAAGCAAAGCTACAAAGTGATTCAGTGGTGCCACTTTTTAATAAAAGTGGATCTCAACTCAGATCAAAGGTTTGTTTTGCCATTGAGAATTAAGGAGAATCAACTATGTCATGAGCAGCCATTAAGACTATAATTAGCTTCTATTTACTATGTTATGTATGAGACATCTTGACCAATGACATCTACATATTGTTTTACTTGATTCCACATTAATTTCATGAAATAGATCTGATCCCCAAGCCCAGCTCCCTAATCTCTGTCTTCTGCTTGTTCACTATTTGACCTGATGTGTCACAGCTCTAAGAAAACAAGAATCTGAGAGATCATGAGATGACCTAGGTAGTAAAGGTAGTACATTATTCTTAAAGACCCATACTATCTTGGATAATTTCCAAGTTAGGATGTCTGGTGGGAATCTGAAGTCCATGTTACCCCAGCCCAACAAGTCTGGCATCTCTACTCAGGTAGAATAACCTGATACAAAACCTTCTTGAATATTGGAGGTAGAACTTTTCACTGGATTCTCAGAGAGCTCCAACCACCTGGGTTTGTCTTGAGTGTGCTCATGCTATTCTACTGGAAACTTCCCAGTGTCCCAGAATAGATTTCATCTCGAGATCTGCCATGCCCTTTAGTCTTTGTGCATGTTCCTTCTATCACCCTTACTTAATGGGAAAGATTGCGTTTGCCTCTGTCCTAACTCTTGATTTTTCTGCAGTTATAACAAAATCATGTTATCACCTGATTTTCCCCTAAGCAATATATAGAACATGAAGTGAAGATAATGAGATATACACAGAAAATATTCCAAATATCTTAGATATTTCTGAAAAGTTTTTTTTCTATGAAAGTCACTTCTTGTCTGTGGTTCCTACTTCAAGCCATGAATTGTGAACCCTAATGAGCAAAGTTTCTTTGATTTGGAACTCTGGCTCACCCACAAGATCCAATATCTTGAAGAAACATACACATCTGCGTTCTTATCTGTTTCCTTCCTTCCTTCCCTTCCTTCCTCCCTGTTTCATCCTTCCTTTCTTTCATCCATCCCTCCTTCCTCTCCTCTTTTTCTTTCTCTTAGGAAACCATTGTCTAAAAGTTGACCATGTGGACAATTTCAGTATTTTGAGCACTGATTTAGTTAAAATATATCTGTAGAAATTTCCGTGTTAAATTCTTTATGCAAAATAGGCTTTCTTGTAAAGCTGCTTAGGGATAAGCTCAAAGGCTTAGAAAATCACCCTTTGAATAAAGTTATTTAATCTAAGTTGTCATGTGATGACTTTCTAAAAACATACTTTGTTTACACAAGCTACAAGGAAAAGCCAAAGAATGTGTTTTCATTTTAGAATGTTATTTCTAATACTGAGTAAAAAATAAAGTGGTTAGAATTATCCATAATGGTTCTGCTTGCAGGCTAATTGTGCTATTATTTTCTATTTCCATTGATTATTACAGACGAACTTTATGACCACTAAGAAATTATTTTTCCTGTAGATTGAGATTTTAGCATGGTAGCAACAAATATACTTCCCAGTAGCTCTCTGATTCACATTCATAATATTCTAGTCCTCATCAAAAATAGAAAACAGGAATTGTACCTCAGGGACTTTTGTGTCTAGCATCTCATTAGACTATTGAGAAGCACATGTAAAAGGAGATAAAGTCATCACTAAAACTAATATATTTAATTTTGGAAATAATATCAAAATTTCATTTTAAGCTGAAAACACATTTTTAAGTTAACGTAATTATTAACAAATAGATTATTGAATAAATATTAGAGGGTTTTATATACAAGTTGGCAAAGGTATAAATCCACATTTAGTCAGTAGACAATGACCATAATGGCAATATATAGCTTATTCTATCATCTATTGTATATAGATAGATGATAGAATAAATCATATATTTAGATATATATGTCTGTCTTTCAGGGTTCTGTAAGTGGTGGACATATGTGACAATATAGGCATGCATTTATGAGGAAACTAGACCATCTGAGCTATTGTTCCTCAGATGCATTTCATATTTTCTCTCACCTGGCCTGGAGCTCAATAAGCAGGCAAAGCTGGTTGACCAATGGATCACAAAGACCCTTCTGTTCCTGTCTCCCCTGGGCTTGCAAGGATAAAATACTACAGCATTTTGTAGCATGGGTTCTGGAGGTTGAACAAGAGACCACAAAGGTAAGCCAAATCACCTCACAGAACCATGAGAAATAATAATTTGTTTCAAATCAATCACTTGGGGGAAAGTTCATTGTACACTAATATGCCATCAGATAAACAAATAATGGCAATTCCACACAAAAGAGATTCAAGGGGAAGATAATGACATATTTATTTCTGACTTGAATTTTCAAGTATGGTCTTGAGATCAGAGAGCAGAAGATACGTACCCTGTCCTCTGCTCTTGCCTTAATATTCCAGTTTATGGGGAGTTTTGAAGACTGCAGGATAAAATATGGTGAAGTTCTCCCTTTCGCATCCAAAAGTATTTTATAGATTCACAAAGGTTATTATAGATCACATGACTTGTGGCCTATGAATTTTGAAGATTTCAACACTGATCATTAGTTAAGTCTTCAGTATTTTTATACTTTCCTTCTGAATGGAAAAGGGGAAGAAGCGGGGGTCAGGGAGAATGAGAGAATCAGGTGGGAAGAGGGAGAATATTGGATTGAGGGAGGGAATAAAGGGAGGTAGCTAGAAGTAAAGGTCATAAGGGTGGTATGGAAACCTAGTGCACTGGAAAGTAAAAATAAACTGACTCCTAATGATATTCTGCTGTGCTTATAAATCAGTGTCTTATCCAGTCATCATCAGAGAGGCTTCCTACTGCAGCAGATGGGAAGAGTTTCAGAGACCCACACCCAGATTGTGCAACATTGTGCAGACAGACAGACAGACACACACAGACATGGAGAGAAAGAGAGAGAGAGAGAAATCCTGAAACACACAGCTCTAAATTTCATCATATCCCTCCTCTCAGAGCTTACAGGAGGCAGAAGGAGTAGGGAAGACAGAACACTGGGAGAACTAGGCCCTCTAAAACCACTGAGCAAAGCTCACATGAGCTCGCAGAGACTGCAGCACTAATCAAAGGCCTACAGAGGTCTGTACGAAGTCCTCTGCATATATACTGTAGCTATTAAGTTCAGTACTTTTATGGGACTCCTGACTCTATGAGCAGGTGGGTTTCTGATTCTTGGTCCTGCTCTTGGTTTGTTTGTTTGTTTGTCTTCTGTTGCCTTGTTTGGTACAACTACAATATGATGGTTCTTGTTTTATCTTACTGTACTTTACTTTGTTAAGTTTGTAGCTATCTCCTAGATGACTGTTCTTTTCTAATGAAAAATAGAAAGGAAATGGATCCAGATAGGATGGGCATGGGAAGAAATGGATGAGTAGAGGAAGAGGACTGTTTCAGATTATTTTGTATGAGAAAAGAACTTATGTTTACTAAAAGGAAGAAATGTAGTACCTTTCATAACAATGTTTTTTTTTTCTAATTCTGGTGCTAAAATTTAAGTGTTTAATTAATATTTATATGTTGGCAATATTTTTCATGCATATTAAATTCTCTCATTTACTCTAATGATTAATTTAGTGATTCCTTAGCATTTTATTCTTTACAGAAATGAAATGATTTTACAAATACTGAAAGCTCTATTTACCTTTTTGATTGTTTAATTTTCTTTTTTTTTAAAGTTGTGCTTTCTGTAATATGATACTTTTGAATAGAATCAGAAGGGTGGAGAATTTATGTTCGTGGTTTTGAAGGAAATATTTTCAATATTTTTATTTTGAGTCTTTGAAGGTTTCATTTCCCTACTGAAGAACAACATCTTGAATGTTACCAATGTCCATACATAATTAATGTGAGCTAGATTTATGCTATGTACAAGTTTTTATGCAAGATGATCATTTAATTTTTTTGTCCATAGGGGAAAATACAAACAATAATCTCTTTCTCTGATGAAGCTACCTTTGCATCCCTGAGGCTAATTCTTTTTTCTTTCATTTATTTTACAGATTTGGCTTGTTTAATATTTTCTTCAGGAAAGTTATATATAGGTTCTTGAGGAAAATTGTTCTTCAAGTTTCCTTCCCATGTAAGTTCTCAGTTTTCCCTTCTTCTCAGCATTCCATTTTATCCAACATTTTATGAAAAAAATTTATATAAACCAAAAGGAACTGTATGATTAATCCCCACATGTCCGTTACTAAGACATCCATTTATTGCCTACCTTGTTTTATCCAACCCCTCCCCTCTGTTCAATAATGCAGCAAATTATGTTGATGTAAGTTCTGAGAAACATATTTCATCTGTAATTATTATATTGAGCTTTAAAGGACAAAAGCATGTCAGATAATATAGTGTCAACGTCAATGTTGGCATGCAAAACATAACACCTTAACTTTATTAATTACTCACATTTCACCCTTAATTTCATAATTATTATGTTTCCATTGAATTTTTCCATATTAGAATATAAATGTATTTTATGTATTGGACTTTCCATATATTTTTCTCAGTTGTTAAGTATTATGCAATTTTATTTTATTTATTCATTGTTTGAATTCACATTTTCTTGATTTTTCTACTTGTGTTTGTTTTGATATAACTTAAAGTCTCTTCTCATTATCTAATTTCCTGGAAATAGATAGATAGATAATAATGACAACTTTTCACACTATTTTTCTCTTGGGGAACTTTTAAACACCAGATTATCATAAAATGCCATTATTAGTCACATCAGTGATGTTTATATCACTAGAAATTAAAGTAAGAACTAAACAATATTTGAACATTTCTGAAGCATTTTTGGAAATGCCCATATGTTTTGAAAACTGTATGCGTGTCAAGTCATTTTTCAAGGAAAGTTATGGAAATCAACTTGCTTTTCCTCAAGATAATCATTTGACCACAGGGAGAAGACTTCCACATACATTCAAAGAGAGCATTTAAAAGTATGTATTTAAGGGATGAGGCTTATTAATATTAATTATTTTCATTGTTTGGTGTAGTTCAAGGTTATTCTATATGAAATGTCATCTTCACTCTGCCTGTACTTCCATGGGTGATGGACAGCAGGTGATGACTGTGGCTGAATTAATGCCATAGCACACACCATTTACTCATCATTTTCTTGACCTCAAGAATACAAGGTTTTGAACCATAAAAATAGCACACTTTACTACAATTTTGAAAAATTACACCTTCAATGCCATCCTGAGAAGATCTTAAAGACCCCATGAGTGTGTGATCAAAGCTGAGGATAGTACTCTGACTATCAGGTGTACAACTCAGAATTACAGTCAGCCTAGTTCTTATTATGTCTCAATCTTGCCACAAAGCGGCAGCGGGAGAGCAAGTTCATTCTTGAAACCTCAGCTGTAATACTGACTCAAGAGATTATCAAGTTTCCTACAAACTTTGGTACGGGTTTTTCTCCTTGGCCTAAAAATTTCCCTTCTTCTTTCAAGTAGTACACTATCATCATCAATAGTTACAATTCCTGACTAATCAAACATTGAATTACTAATATAGTAATTACCAAGAAACATCTGCCTGACAAAAGTACATTGTTAATATCCATTTTCCTCAGTAACTCAAGGTTGCGATATTTTGAAAATGGTGTCACAGCATAATCTGTAACACAGTTATCATTTTCTTAAATTTCCCAGAACAAGGTACCTGGGAGGAGGTGGGGAAAGTTCAAACTGCACCGACAGCAGACAACAGAGCAGGGCAGCTAACTGGAAAGAGCTACATATGTAGCAGTTCACAGTCTTTGCCAGGAAGAAACTTGTGATTTTGATGGGGACCTCCTGGAGTCCGTGCCAAGCACCACCTTCCTCCCTGACTTGCATAAGCATTCCAGTTATTCATTCTGATGCCCCTCCCTCAAATCCTGTTATAAAAGCACAGCCTTCTCTGTCCTGACAAACCATCCCACATCTCTGCGAGACAGGTAAGTAGGAGCTGAAAGATGATGAGAGCTCACTGCTCATAACTCAGGAGAAGGTATGGTAGAGTACCAGTCCTCACAGAGTATAGGGTTCTGAGAATCAAGAATGGCTTCCTGAGAAGTTTTCAGAGGAAGGGGAAAAATTGGTTCTTTTCATTTTAGAACCAAAGAAGGAGAGGAATAAAGTGAAAATCATTGTACCTCTACAAGATTAGTCAAAGGAGAAGGGATGGGATGGTTCTCTCAACATGTCTTCTCTTACCATACTTTCCATGTCGACTCTGGTTGTTCCACCCTCTCAGACAAGATGCTGCCTCGCATGACTCTCATCAGCATGTCCTGGATGCTGCTCTCCTGCCTGATGCTCTTATCTCAGGTGCAAGGTAAGGCTTTTCTGCCTCTAGAACTGAATTTCCTGTGAGTGTCCAGAGCTAAGGAACAGAGAAAGTTTTTGGAGAGTCTCCTGTAGCAATGATGAAGAAAGTCCCATACAGAAACACTGCCTGCCACCCATCTGCCATGCGGCTTTCCTCTAAGGCACGAATGACAGATGGTTTCATAACAGCCCATTACTGAAATTAAAGAGATTCCTATTTTTCTAGGACCTTTTGGTTGGTGAGTTTAACAAGGAAAGTGTGACAGTCACTAGTGAACTATTGAGCAAGAGAAAAAGTGGATGGGCCAATGTAGAGATTGTTGACCTAGAATTTGGGATCTATGGATAATAGGAGAAGAGTGAAGAAAAAAATTAAAAGAAGACTGTTTGTCATAAAGTACATCAATTTTAAGACCAAGATGAGAAAAATAAAAGATGACAGAGAATCTGTATTGTGGACTTAATCTCCAAAGACAGGCTTCATAAACATTTGAGTAGTTGATCTTCCCATATAAGCCATGCTCTTCGTTTCACTACACCACTGTCTTTATCTCCTTCCACCCCAGGTGAAGATGTCAAGGAAGATGTCCCCTCTTCACGAATCAGCTGCCCCAAGGGCTCCCAAGCCTATGGCTCCTATTGCTATGTCTTGTTCAAGATACCCAAGTCCTGGTTTGATGCAGATGTGAGTGCTGGAGGTTGCAGAGGAGGGAAACAGTGGGAAGTACATGTCAGTCAGAGAAGAATGGGCTCCTTTTACCATGCTTTCATGAGAATCAAAATAAAAGGCCTGTTTTGCTTTCAGTAGCTCCTATCACCTACATCTGCCCACCATTCACTAGTGAGATCTCAGTCTGTGACTTATTTTGTCTTTCCTCACCTAGCTGGCCTGCCAGAAGAGGCCCTCAGGACACCTTGTGTCTGTGCTCAGTGGATCTGAGGCTTCCTTTGTGTCCTCCATGGTTAAAAGAAGTGCAAACAGTGGCCAATATGTGTGGATTGGGCTCCATGACCCAACACTGGTGAGATACCATCTCCTCCCATATAATTTGCCTCTCATTGGTTTTGTTTACTGGCTCATTCTCTGTGTTTCTATGAGGAAAGCCCAAATTATACATAGAGCTCACACTCTGGATAGCAGCTGGGGAAAAGAGAAATCCCTGGGCTCTGTTGAGATCCCTAGTCTTCATGACATTCAACTGACCATTGTCAGCTTTTACAAAATTCCTAAATGAGGCTTTGGAATTCTCGTCTGTGAGATTTGGGGTGTTTGTACACTGGATTCTGACAGAACACCAAAAGAGGAGAATTTCCATAATTATTCTTCACAGAATAGATGTGATTCAGAGAAATTTACCAAAGCACAACTTGCTATGTTCACCAAGGGACAGATGGTTTTTTTTTTTAATTTTTATTGTTAAAAGAAAAATTTACATTTACTCCCCTTGTTCCCGGCCCTCCCGCTCCCCCACTACCCCACTGCCCTCCCCCTGCTTCCTTATGATGGTGCAGGATACCCTGTCCTATGGGAAGCCCAAGGCCCTCCCCCCTCCATCTCAGTCAACTAACTTAATTCTTATGCAATCAATAAATTGGCCAAGTCGTGAGAAGAAAGTAACTTCTTTTTTTTAGTTTAAATGAATTGTGAGTATCAGCAGAGATCTGATAATAGGAGGGCAATATTCAGGTTGATTCCTGGGCAGCATTTGAAAGACTAGATCATTTCCATGAGGCTAGACATAGCATCAGCTCTTCCCAGTTAAAAAAAAAAAATCATGGAAACAGAACTTCAGTGGTCCTTCTTTTCCCATGGCTGCCTCCTCTCTAGGGCCAAGAACCCAATGGAGATGGATGGGAGTGGAGTAACGCTGATGTGGTGAATTACCTCAACTGGGAGAAAGCTCCTTCCAGTGCTTCAGGTGGTTACTGTGGCAGCCTGTCACGAGGCTCAGGTAAGAAAGAGGGCAGTCCTCTCTGAAAACCAATGTTTTTCCACTCTGCTATTCTGGATCTCTTGTCTCCTTCCATGTCTCCTTTCTTTGTATCTCCTCCTGCTTGAGTGAGGTACTGGTAAAGATGACAGAAGGACCCTGTATCCTTGACTAAGTTTACAAAATGCCCTGACCCTTTCATTTTGCTTCTTCTGTGTCTGCAGGATATCTGAAGTGGAGAGATAATTCTTGTGACTTCGAGTTACCCTATGTCTGCAAGTTCAAAGCCTAGGAGACAGAGTTAGAACCCTGAGATTAGTATGTAGCTCACCATCATCAAGAACCCAAGTGTAAAGAAAGATGCAAGAAGGGAACATTTTCCAATCCTAACATCTATCAATTTTCTTCTCTTCTGCCCTTTCTTCACTTTCATCTGAGGCTCTTCTGTGTGTTCTCAGGCCTGAGTTCTCAGAATGTAATAATAAATGTATAACTCATATGCATATTCTTTTGTGCTCTATTCATTTAGTAAATGAACAAAAAATATCAGCTAAAGAAAAGAGATAAGTAGAGTTAAATTTTTAAAGAAGACCCAATTATCATGGGAAGGGAGAGGCATTTTCTTTGCTAACCACAAGAAGTGTTTTCATGATCCTATAAGCTATCTTTCATGCGTCTGCAAGGAGTCCTAATTAAACCTATTGGGTCACACATGCATACTAAAGATAAAAATATGAAAGTATATGGAAGTAAATAGGAAAGAGGAAGAGGATTGATGATAGTAGAAGGAAATGAGAAATAGGGGTTTCATACAAAATACATGGCAGACATGTAAAAGTATCATAATGAAGTATATTATTATATATAATTAACCCAAGCAATAAAAGCAACAAAACCAAAGAATATGTGTTTATACATCTATATCATTTTAAATACAAATAAATCTGTTTAAAATGAGAAAGATAGGCAATAGTATTATTAGAAAAAAAGAAATAACTATGTTAGCTTTAGCCATGTCTTATTTCAGAAAACAAAACATCATCAAGAATCAAGAGAACCATTTGAAAAACCTTAAAATTTCTCAGTTCCTTAAAAGTATGTGCCTGAGAAAAAAACTGCAAGTCAATGTGGCAATAACTTTCAGAACCACAGTGGAAATAGACAGTCACTTCAGACCTTTGACCCATGGTAAGGCTGGTTCTGTTACATGCACTGTAAGTTGCTAACATAATAGTTCAAAATGATCTTATTTCATATATTCTATCCATATGTCAGTAACCTATATGTTTCTTACCACATAGGTTGCTACCATACAGATTACTAAATATATGTTATTTATCATTTAGGTTATTAACCTTAGATTAGTCAAACAGGGCATGATTTGAAGCGACTACTGTATACGGTTATCATAGTGATTTACTTGACACTATTAGGCATTCTTAGAGTATCATAGATTATTACTAGCTCAGAAAAGTATTTCAGTAGTATTTACTATTGAATACAAAAGTTTTGAATCCTTATTAAGTAAAAGAAAATAATTAAGCTTAACCATTTAAAGCTGGGAGAACCTCAAGATTTTAACATCATTTTCTTTTAGTAATTTATAGATCAGCCAGCAAAATTCATGGAAGGAAATAGTTGACTTAGCTGGCACAATCAGTCAACTTAATCTGCTTAACCTTTAGAGAATATTCCAGCCAGGTGCTGTGGGATTATGGTCTGCATCCTGTCAATTATAATTTGAATAAAAGCTGATTGGCCAGTAGCCAGGCAGGAAGTATACGTGGGACAACCAGACAGGAAGTACAAGCGGGTCAATGAGAAGAGGAGAATTTTGGGAAGAAGGAAGCCCATTCCCTTGCGGTCCTGATCCCACCACAGAGGAATCAAGATGTGACTGCCTCACAGAATAAGGTACCAATCCATGTGGCTAAGATAGACAAAAATAATGGGTTAATAGTTATAAGAGTTAATAAGAAGCCTGAACTAGTGGGCCAATCAGTATTAGTTTATAACTAATATAGACCTCTGTGTGATTTCTTTGGGACACTAGCCAGGTTTGGTGTGGTGGCACATACCTGTAATCCCAGGAATCAGAAGGCTGAGATAAGAGGGTTACTGTGAGTTCAAAGCCTACCTCAGATATGTAGAAAATTATAAAGCAACCCTAGCTACAATGTAAGACCCAGTAAAGAAAGAATACTTAAACCAGTTATATAATACACATTCTTTAAAAATTCAAGTGGAATAGCTACCAAAATAGGTCACATTATAGATAAGTATGAAAGAGGAAAAATGATGCGATATATTTTTATTAGATATCAATGGAATTAAAATTCAAACCCAAACATAATAGAATGATTCCAAAATTTTGGAGATGCAACTAGATACTTCTAAATAATACATGGAAAAGAGAAGTAATAAAAAGCTTGAAATCATTTAAAAAAACAAATACACAACATATTAAAGCACAAAATGTACTTTTAACCCAGTGCTTAGTGAAAAACTGATAACACTGAATGACAACATTAGAAAAGAATAAAGATATAAAATCTTTAATATAACACTCAAACATGTTCATAGCAGCATTATTAGTAATAACCAGAATCTGGAAGCAACCTAGATGCCCCTGAACTGAAGAATGGATAAAGAAAATGCATTACATTTACACATGGGAGTAAAACACAGTGGTAAAAAACAATGATATCTTGAAATTTGCCAACAAACAGATGGAATTAGAAAAAAACAATTCTGAGTGAGGTATCTCAGATCCAGAAAAACAAATATAGTATGTACTCTCTTATAAGTGGGTTTTAGACATAAAGCAAAAAAAAAAGTCTATAGTCCACAATCTCAAAGAAACTAGAAAACAAAGAGGACCCTATGAGAGATATACATGAATCTGCATAGGAAGGTGAAAAAGACAAGATCTGAGTATATTAGGAGTGTGGTGGTCACAAGAGAGGGTAGAAGGGGAGAGGTGAAGAAGGAAGGGAAGCAGAGAAAAATGTATAGCTTAATAAAAATATAAATCCAATGGCCCTCAACTTTCCTAATACTGTGACCTTTTAATACCATTTCTCATGTTGTGGTGACCCCCACCCGCCAACCACAAAATTATTTTTGTTACTACTTTATATCTACAATTGATACAGTTATTAATTCTAATGTAAATATATGTGTTTTCTGATCTTAATCAACCCTGGGAAAGGGTCTTTAAGATTACATTTTGATTTGCATTCCAAAGAGGTTGCAACCCATAGGTTGAGAAGCACTGCAAGTTTAATCCACGCTCACTCCTGAGGAAATAAGAGAAAGAAAGCAATAAAAATGTAAAATAAACAGAGAAGTGGTAAGACTAAAAACCATATGTGGAACTCATAGAAAAATATTAACAAAATAGAATTAATAATCATTTTTTAAAATCCGGTCTGAAATTCCGGAAATCAGTCGAAGACATAGAGGATCAATAATATGAGTAAAGGGGTCAAGACCATGATAGCCATACCCTTAGAAACAGCTGATCTGAGCCTGAGTGAGTGGGAGCTCACTGACTCTGGACTGACAAACTAGGCCCTCTAAACCTGGGTGACAGATAAGTAAGTGGTTTAAGTAGTTTGTGGGGCGACTGGTAATGGGACCAAGATTTATGCCTAGTACTTGAACTGACTTTTTGCAGTGCATTATTTTTGGAGAGATATCTTGCTCGGCCTAAATATAGGAGGGAGGCCCTTGGTCCTGCCTCCGAATGCTGTGTCAGACTTTTTTGACTCCAGCCTTATGCTCTCTGAAGATTGGATGGGGGTGGGCTGGGTGGAAGGTGGGGGGAGTGGGAGGAGAAGATTATGTGGGAACTGGGATGGGTATGGAAAATGAGAAAAGGCCACTTAAAATTAATTAATTGAAAAAAGTCTATAGTATTCATGAATTTCTAGCAATCTAACCAAAGAAATAGAAACCACATGTGAGTGAAATGCAAGTGAAACTTACAAATGAAAGCTATATTGCTGTGAAAATGCACATGTCCTGAAGATGGAAGGAAGGATTAGGTTTGCCAGTTACTTGGGCACGGGCCATCTTTTGTATACAACTGATATCCTAATTTTGGATAAATGCTCGATTCATAGATCAAATAGGAAATATAGTTTTAATAATAATTTAAAACAGTACTTATAAGGTGCAGAGTTTAGCTTAGTGGTGATTAAAACTTTTAAGTCAATTCTGTGAATAATAACTAATATAAATGTCTAAATATAAAGGTAACAATATAAAATGCCACATTGTATTGAGTAAAGTTGCGGAAATATTTTAATACAATTTTTATTATAATTATTTGTGCACATATAAATAATACTGATATAAAATTATGTTTCTTGCAGTAAATACTTTTTTGTGATATGTTTTTCTATTCTTGGAATTTATCTCAATACATTGTGTATATCAGGCAACCACTCAACCACTTTTCCGCTAAAAAGAAAACAAAAGTCTTATTTTGAATAGCAGTTAAGTGTTTGAATGCCACTCAAAAGTAACACAGAAACTTTGAGGTAACTATAGATAAATTAAATAAATTACTAGCAGAGGGAGAGTTAGTTGTAAGACTCCTGAAATAATCACACAGAAACTATATTATTTAAATCACTGCTTGGCCCATTAGTTCTAGCTTCATATTTGTTAACTCTTACATCTTAATTTAACTCATCTCCATTCATCTGTGCATCACCACGAGTTCATGGTCCACCAGCAAAGTTTTAGCACATCTGTCTCTGCCAGTGGCTCCATGGCTTCTCTCTATCTCCTTCTTCTCCCAGCATTCAGTTTAGTTTTCCCTGCCTAGCTCTGTTCTACCTTATTTGACCAAATCAGTTCCTTTATTAACCAATGGTATTCACAGCATACAGAAGGGAATCCCATGTCAGTTAGGCCAATACACATTGTAGTTTTGGGAACAAAAAAAAATTAAAAAAAAAAAAAGAAAGAAAAGGAAAAGAAAAAATGAGTCTGTTGTTTGCAGGAAAAGAAGGATTTGGAGAGATACTAGGAAATTAAATATATTTAATCTGTTTCTATTCCCTCTGAGATTGAGTTGTAGGTCATTTCACAGAATTGAGTTGAAAACCTTGCAAAGGAAAGTACACAGTAAGTAAATTAAAAAAGATGGTCTTTATACGGTGAGCCCAAAATTAAGTAGAGAAACAGGAATGTGTTGCAGAAAACAGTTTGAAAGAATTCGTGAAAACCTAGAGTTTGAAGGTTTTTTACACCTACCAAGTTGTATGATTTCCTAGAGAATCTGTGCCCCACCTTGTTATTCAGAAATAGCTTGGTGCTGTTCATAGAGCCTGTAAATGATGCTGCCATAAATTCTGTCATAACAGCCTAACAGTGAAGTCATTACAGCCTTAGGTTCTCAGCCTTCTGAAGTCTAGTGCCCTGGCTATGGTAGTAGTATGTTGATGGAATTTGGAATGTAGAGAGGGGTGCAAAGATTCTCAATGAACTTGTGGAGTGTTTTCACAGTGGAAACAATCAGATTTCAGTAGTTGTTGCTTACATGCAACTTCATATTCTCACATTGCTCGAAGTATGGAATACTGCTGTCTGGCAGGCCAGCCTCCAGAGGCACGGGGCGGGGGGTTAATAAGAATCCACAGAGTCAGCGAGGTTAAACTTTTCTATCTGAAAGAGGTTAGAGGAAAAGGCACTCACAAACTCTCTTAGTGATTTCCTTCTTCATTCTCTCTCTCCTCCCAAGCCTTTTCACAGTGTTTGTATCCCAACAGAATTTCCCAGGCAGTACAAGAGTGAAAACAGTTGCATTCCATTTTTTTCTTTGTGGATGATTATAGGTTAAAAATATGCTTTCCATCTCCCTCACATGATTAAACATTTTATGTATTGTAAGCAAAAAACAAATTATCTCAAGAACACTCATACAACTTGTTATAGATTACCCATGTGGGCAAGCAAGGTGTTCTTGTCAGGTCTTCTACTGGCACCCTGCATTTAAGGGGCAAATCACTTTATTACTTATCTTGAAAGGTAATCTTTTAAGGAATCTAAAGGGAATTGCAAACCTAAACTTTTATACATGAAAAAGTCATTCATCAGTAGATTTTTGTATCAGGAGATTGAGGGCAGAAATGGGTCATAAGGAATTAAGCATCACCTTTGGTCATCAACCAAGCCTAGCAAGGAAAGTATGTCATCCAGTAATAATAGGACCTCCGTGTTCTTGCTCCCTAACCTCAAAGAGTCCTTCATTCATCTATGTGCCTTTCAAAAACTTCAGAATGTCTTCTTGGGTTTTTCACCTCAATGTTACTTAGCAAAACCATCTTAGTCTAACTTTGATATTTTCAAAGCTTTGTTTCAGCTGTGATGAACTCAAAGACCTGTTAAAACATCTCTGAACATTAAGGTTAAAAGAATTTAAAGTAGCTGGACTCCTGGGACTCAACTCTTAGTCATTAGCTTAAGTTACAATCCATGAACTTCCTTAGGTGAAATTCACAGACTGGCTCTATTTATTTTTATTCATCAAAACTCTCTATAAACTATTATTATTTTCAAATTAAACAGTACAGCTTAGGTAGGGGTCATCTTTTTGACAATTCACAGATAAAAATGCCCAGTAGAACAGGATGTTTTCAAGAGATAAACACAGGCAGTGGAGACTTTGCTACATACACTCATACCATTCTAGAAATCAGAGAATGAGAGCTGAGCCAAAATGCAAAGGCACAGTAGAAGGAAAAGACATTCCGGGGTCTGCAGTCTTGTGGTCTTGCCTAAATGGCATTGGCCCAACAGAGGATACCACTCTGGTGGGCTGACACCTGGAACTTCAATTACAACTTAATGGTTCTCAGGCATGGGCAACGACAATTCCTGCTAGAGGCACCTTTGGACTATTTTGTTTCTTTGGGTTCAGTCCCCAGGTCTCTCTGCCTTCTGTGCCCATTCCACTTTGAGCTTCTGTCTTATCCAGCATCTCCTATGAATATTTACCTTCTCTCTTCTCTGATTATGCCCCAGTAGGATTTTTTTGCTGGTCAATCCTTTCTCTGGCCCAACTCCCTACTGAGTTCCCACTAGGGGTCTCAGGTCAGCATCACATTTCCTTTGTGTCTCTAAAATGCATATTTGTACGGAGGTCTAGAGGATGATGGGCATGTGCAAAAGGGGTGGGGTTAACATATGGTGTTAATCTGATGATTACAAGCAAGACTATCTCAGAGAAGACATAAGATTTCATTAAAGTACATAATAGCTTACCATGAAGACAACAAGAAATGACAGAGCATATGCTTCTGACTTGCAAAAACTGTTTTATAAACACAGTGTGTACATGCTAGCAGCCTACTAAATGCAGCATGCCACCACTTAAATTCCTGGCATCCTCCACACCGCTTCTCCCCCATCAACTGGCATAATCTGAGCTCTGCAGACGTTATCCCATCTGCTTCTCCACCCAGCAGTGCCAGCGCATCCTTGAGTAAAGCCCAGGAAAGTTCACCAACACAAGCGAAGCCAGAGATGTTTTTGAGGGGTTCCCAGCTACTCTTTGGATCTCAGTAGGAAGTGTGAACAGCAGGCACAAGTAAGCTCACAGCTCCCAAAACCATAGAGCTCCAAATGAACTGTCCTCTGGCAGGGAAGCAGCAGCAATTGAACGTGTTTCAAAGTTGACACAAGTTGTTCATTGTTCTTTAGATCTGAAAGCATCTGTGTCCCACTACCAAGTTTCTATGTTGTTTGGAAACCTCCAGATTTTCTCAGGTAGAAAACTGGTTGGTGTGTTAGACAAAAGTCACTGGCACTTTGCTCTCAGAAATCTTTGCTACTGTTCCCTCAGCATCCTCTCTTCCCCTGATTTTGCTCCTTCCATTATAAATATCTTTCCTTCAGACTTTTCTTGGAATGAAAGAAAAAACATTTTGTATCTGAAATAAGGAGTTGAGTCTTAAAGGAATTGAGTCAATCAGCCAAAACGGGTGGCATCAAAAGCTTAAAAATTGTCCAGAAATTCTAGAGGATCCAGAACTCTGTGGTCTAGTGGCAGTGTGGGAACATCCCTTATAGGAAAACAAAAATATCAAAGATACCTCTCGTCATTGACTGGGCTGATGGTAGACCTCTCTCAAGATGACCTTTCAGAAATCAGCTTCCAGTAACCTTCAAGTGAGAAACATTTGTACTTTTCAACTCTCCCTTCTAGTGGTTCCATAATTCTACATAAAAATGTCCCTCCCCCTCAGGTTGTGATTCTTGGGCCTAATGTGTGCTAAATCACAGAAAAAAAAATATATCCATACTTTGTTCCTGAAGGAGTAGACACTATGTTACTTTCAACTAAAAAGAAAATTCACCCATCAGCAGAGACCAGCTGCCTCTAATTCTGCCTGTACAGGCCCCTTGTCACAGACATGCCTTTCACTTTGGAATGCATTTCCTTCCATGATGTTTCAGGCTTCTGAACTGTTGGTCTCCAGTTAATGATGCTGTTTCAGAAAATTGTACAAAATTTGTAGGTGGATCAGTGGGGACAGATCTGGAGGTTTTATAGCCTGGTCCCATTTCGTGTTTACTCTACAGTGATTAGACCTGCTACCTGTTGACTGGAATGTTTTCTTCCTCACTAAAACTGTTCATTGTCAGATGTTTTCTTACAGAAATAGCTTCCAATAGGTTCCAATATTTAAATAGACAGTTCTCTTTGCTTATTATTTTAGACTATTATTGCTCTTAAAAAGTAACATTTATTGAAAGTTGACCAGGTGCTTGGCATTTTTTAAACCTCCATATGCATTAATGTATATAATCATCAAATATAACCTATTTAGCAAATATTAATACTTACCACTGCCTAGTTTCATGCATCATGGTATGCAAAGTACAACAGAATTAAGTGGCTAGCCAAGGTTTTCAATATCATGGTTGCTGATCTGACTTCAGATTATAAAATCAAGAATGAAAAAACTCACCTTCACACTTCTTTCCATATTAAACTGTCACTATCAACTTCTTATGATTTTTCTTTTTGTCTATTTTACAAAAATGGAGATTTTAAACTCCTATGAGTCATCACTCATTATGGCTGGAGGGAGGAACTTCATAGGCATCTTTAAAAATCAGTTCAATTTGTTTCTTCATCTACTGAAAATTTATGTTTTCTTAAAAGTCTACAAGGTAAATATATCATTTTTCTATAAATTGAATCATATTCTGCAGTTATCAAAGGCTACAGAATATGTAAATCTAGTCTATTTGTAACAATGACAGGCTTATCTCACTAAAGTGAAGAAATAATTATTTATTTAACAAAAAATTAACATCTAACTTACACAGAGACAAACCAAGTACACACGCATACATAAACTCTTGCACAACTATAATCAAATTATGAAAGTTTAAATTATCATCAAAATTATGCTTCAGCTTATCTTTAAAAAATATAAGTTTTTGCTTTCCTTGAAATTATAAATGACTTTTCAATTATAAAAGAGGTACTATATAAAAATATATAATAGCATGTTTTGCTGAATTTTTAAAAATTTCTCTTACCTTACAGATCTTGTGCATATTTATTAGAGTTTCTGATTTTGCTTTTATGCAGTTGTGGTTTTTGTGTGTGTGTGTGTGTGTTTCCAGAACCTGTGTGATCCTTGTGCTTGTTCTTTGGTTATTCTTTTCTGTTTCTTTATTTTGCACTATTCTCTTTTATTTAATTCCTTTTTTATTTTTAGATGCTTTTTTGTTCTCTAATGAAAGAAAGAAGAAAGGTGTGGTATTGGGTGGGTACAGAAGTGGAGCGAATCTAGGAGGACTTAGAGAAAGGTAAACCATAATTAGAATATATTGTATGAAAAAAAATCTTTTATTTATTTATTTATTTATTTATTTATTGTTAAAAGCAAAATTTACATTTACTCCCCTTGTTCCCGGCCCTCCCGCTCCCCCACTACCCCACCGTCCTCCCCCTGCTTCCTTAAGATGGTGCAAAAAAATCTCTTTTAAATGAAAAAAAAAATGGTTGGTCCTTGGCAAACTTTGAAAGAAACAAAATTACAATAAAATATTTTCTCATATAAGTACTTTTATAGACTCAGTAGCTATATGTCCATTAAGATGGTTGCCCTCTCTGCTTACAGATATGCCCAGCCAAATTCTACCTGTAAAATAATGCAACTGAGGATTTCCTATAGAGGTACTTCACAGTCCTTCAAGATTTATCTCTTTGTCTACAGAATCTACATGGTGTCTTCAGACCCCATTCTGCAAGGTTCTCAGAAGTTTATTCCAGACCACTGCCTTATATTTCCTCTGTAAATCTCTCAAAGGCAGTAAACTGTATCCTGGATATTCTGTGTTACTAGTCCCCAATTCCTTCAGTTCCTTGATAAGTCAGCAATAGGAATGAGAGAACTTTAACAACTGTAGCTAATATTGGGTAATGTTGGCCATCTGTCAATAGTTGTTCCCTGATTTCCTCCCTTGACATAGAGATGTGGAAATCATATAGAAGTTGTATCTTCACCTTGCTTATATCATTGTCAGGGATGTGAATAATACTCTGTCTGAAAATAGAATGGACTGGAGTGAAAAGGAACAGAGAAAGTGCTAGAAGACCAAAGGGATTCTTATTTCCTGTTTGCAGATACCTTGGAACTTGCTTGTAAATTGGCCTTTTCTGCTTCAAAGGCAAGTTCTAGCTTCCTGAGTACACATTTTTTTTTGTCACACACTTTCTGTACCAGGAACCATTCTAAGCACTTTATAAATAGGATCCCATCCCATCTTCTTGAAAACCAGATGAAATAGGTGCTGTCAGAATGTATTCAGCTCACAAAACAGAGGTCAGGGAAGTTTCACTTCCATTTTCCTGATGGTGAGGTATAAAATTTCTGGGCTATAATGTCAGTCGCTTTGTGACTGACACTTTTCATCTCTAACACACTGTTTTTCAATTCATTTGCACTGGATTCCATTCCCCGCCAACCGAGTGAGAGGATTCAAGATTCTCTATATCTCAGCACTGTCTGTTATTATCCGGTTTTGAGTGTAGCCATCCTAGTGAGTGTGTATTATGAAATCTGCTTATGTTTCCCAATGACCAACACGTCAGTCATTTTCTGTTCATAGCATATAGGTTGTCTGTATATCAACTGTAGAAATGTATGATTTTAAAAACCTTACATCCTAATATAAAATGTTAGTGAGATACACAAAGGTTATAGACAAACAGGAAGATAGTATGTAGAATAAACCTTTTATGTGAGTCCCTTATCAGAATTTTAAAATATTTTGAAGCAGACTTTCTTTGGATCACTAGTCCGCAAATCATGACACAGCGACTTAGGATTAATTATGAAAGCCTGGCCTGTAGCCTAGACTTGCTCCACTCGCACTTATAACATAACCTATTTTCAATCCATGTACATGTTGACACATGGCTCATGGATTTCCCCTCCCCTCTGATGTCTTTCTCCCTCTGTATCCAGCTGGTCACCCAATCTTTCCTCTTTTCAGAGCTCTCTCTGTCTAGAAATTTAAGCTGTAACTCCTGCCTAGCAATTAACCATTTAGCTTTTTATTAAACATATCACAGTAACACATCTGTACATAGTATAGATAAATATTTCCAAAAAATTTATCCATTTTGTCTAAATAAAAAGGATTTAAACTTTAACATAGTAAACTATATACAATAAGAACAATCATAATGTAAGAGTTATTTTTACTATGTCCAGTCTATTTGTTTGGCAAACTCAGAGAAAACACTCCATTATTATGCTGTGCCTAAAGTTTTGTACCTAATTTACCTTCTATTATAACTAAAGAAAGCTGTAACTTTAACTATCTAGTCTTAAACTCTATCAAATACCCCAAACGAACATATTACCTGAGTAACAAGATCTTAGCTGTAGGAGTCCCTTACAGAAATATTAGAGCTACTACCACTCCTCCCATAAGACACTTTGCAACTGAAGAGCTCCTTTTTGCTGAACAGGATAAGGTCATAAATATCTTCAATTAACTGCTTATCTAAGTAGGATTGACCAAGCCAAAAAGTCCAGGTGGACCCACTGATATCCTGTGAGAGCGTCCAAGGAGCCCTTTTTCCCAGGGATCAAAGGAACTTGGACTGGCCAAATGGCCTTCTATTGATTTACCCTACCTCTAGCCCAAGTCCCACCACAGCTCCATCACAAGTCCTGAACAGAGGCAAATAGTATAGGGATTCTTTGTCTTTCACCTGTGTTTGACGTCAGGGACACACAGTACCCCAGGATTTGTAGACAAATAAAAACTCACTGTTCCAGTGCTAATGGTGATTCTGGAAGACAACACATAAAATAGGATATCTGCAAATCAGAAAAGGTTAAAACAATCTGTCTTAACTGCACACTGGGAAACCAGGAAAAAAAAATTTCAAGAATGAACCATAGTCTAATGAAATTCATGAAATTCCCTAGACTTTTGCTCTCAGCTTTACTTTTTGTTTGTTTTGTTTTGTTTTTCAAGACAGGGCTTCTCTGTATAGCTTTGTCTGTCCTGGAAGTTGTTCTGCTCAAGACTGGTCTTGAACTCAGAGGTCTGCCTATCTCTTCCTCCCAAATGCTGGGACTAAAGGTGTGTACCACCACTTCCTGATCACAGCTTCTCTTTTTTTTTTTTTTTTTTTTTTCGAGACAGGGTTTCTCTGCATCTTTGGAGCCAGTCCTGGAACTAGCTCTTGTAGACCAGGCTGGTCTCGAACTCACAGAGATCTGCCTGCCTCTGCCTCCCGAGTGCTGGGATTAAAGGCGTGTGCCACCACCGCCCGGCGCACAGCTCCTCTTTTAATTGAATATCCAAGTTCTTCCTCTGTACCACAAGCATGCAAGTTTTTCAATTTTACAGAATTTATAAACACTCAATACAGAAAATAGTTCCTAAATTTTCTTTATGGAGGCAACAGTTCATAGTCCAGCACCTTTTCACCTGCTAGTGTATGGACAGGAAATGCTCTTCTATCTGGCCACCTGGAAGCATTTCTTTCAAACTCAAAGATCATCTGGACAAGAGAAAATGGGGCATGCAAAAGATACTTTTCTTGAAATGGAAAAGTACCGTTCATGAATAAAAGGAAGGCTAAAGAATCTGAGACTTCTTTTGTAGTACGGTTGGGCATCTCTCGGGTATATTCCCAAGTGTGGTATTGCTGGGTCCTGAGGTAGGTTGATCCCCAGTTTCCTGAGAAACCGCCACACTGATTTCCAAAGTGGTTGCTCAAGTTTGCATTCCCACTAGCAATGGAGGAGTGTTCTCCTTGCTCCACATCCTCTCCAGCATAGGTTATCATTGGTGTTTTTGATTTAAGCCATTCTGACAGGTGTAAGATGGTATCTCAAAGTCGTTTTGATTTGCATTTCCCTGATCGCTAAGGATGTTGAACATGACCTTAAGTATCTTATGGCCATTTGAACTTCTTCTGTTAAGAATTCTCTGTTCAGATCATTACCCCATTTTTAATTGGGTAATTTAGAATTTTTATGTCCAGTTTCTTGAGTTCTTTGTATATC
>JAQHUG010000320.1:150323-172016 GCA_028555095.1 Dicrostonyx torquatus
TCCATCCATCATGCAAAATTTCTATGGTGACGATTGAGATATTCAACAAAGTAACTATGGGACAAGTTCAATTCAGGCACCCACTCCTCAGCTGCCCAAGTACCTAGCTGGGACTTCCCTGTGAATACCTGGGATCCCCTCCAGAGACACCCAAGATACAGAAGAACATGGCTTAGCTTAGGATCTATGTGTTGATATCCAATTATGCCGGCACCATTTGTTAAATATTTTTTTTCTTTTTTCCATTTGATATTTTTTGTTTCTTTGTCAAAATCAGGTGTTTGAAAGTGTTTGGATTAATATCCGAGTTTTCATTTTGTTCCATTAGTCCTCCTGTCTGTTTTTATGCTGATACCAGGCTGTTTTCAGTACTGTAACTCTGTAGTATAGTTTGAAGTCAGGGATTGTGATGCCTCCAGAAATTCTTCTATTGTACAGGATTGTTTTGGCTATCCTGGGTTTTTTTTTTTTTTGCTTCTCTATATAAAGTTGAGTACCATTTATTTGAGGTGTGTGAAAAATTTTGCTGGGATTTTGATAAACATTGAATTGAATCTGTAGACTGCTTTTGTTAAGATTGATAGGGGGTATTCTTAACTGGATTCCCTGACACAATATGATTTCCATCCTCTGCAAAAATAATGGTTCCATGACACTTTTGCTTCTTTGAATTCATGTACACCCCTGCTGCCAACCAGAGGAGACCATCTGTTTATACGCAGATCAAATGACCATGTTAGATTCTTCCCAAAGATATCCAAACTCTTCATTTTTATTAAGTCAGGACAATTACATACTGGAAATAGTTTCATCTTCCAGAACTTCCACTGAAGAAGAATATGGTATAATTGAGAGGTTTTCATTCCATGGCATTCAAAGGTTCTCACAACACTCAAAGAGCACTCTGTTTTTGAGACTTCCTGGCAGTTAGTTAGAATTCACGTAGAAAACATGAGAAGGAACTTTCAACCTGAAATTCTCCCTGTGCACTTGCAGGTTCTTGCCCCTCTGGTTAATTCTCCCATTGTAACACCTACATCGCCTGTAATGGTTTCAGTCACTAAAAGCTTCTCTGAACCTCTTTAAGCAAATTAAGATTGCTCAAGTTATAGCTAGTAATCAAGAAAACCAAAGTATTGATTCTTGACAATATCAAACCTTAACCCATGCTACTACATTAAAGTCCTATTGATTATTACCCTCCTCTTCTAAGTTACAATGTTCTTAGGTGCAACGTTCTTTTGCCAAGCAGTCTCAACAAAAATTCTGTTTTGAGGAATGGAGATATGGTTCAGCAGGTACCTGCCCCTGCTCTAACTAAGGATCCAAATTCAGTTTCAAGCACCCGTTTGATACACAATTAAAAAGTAAGAGAGAGAGAGAGAGAGAGAGAGAGAGAGAGAGAGAGAGAGAGAGAGAGGAGAGGTTCATCTTATCTGGTGGGTCTTTGCTTAATACACTTTCAGTTTATATTATACTGCCTTGTGTTCCCTGGTAATTAAGCCTTTGGTAAGCCTTCACTCTCTCCTTTTCTCCTTACATAAAGTTCTTGATCTAGTTGACTATTCAGCAATCTCAGACCAAGTAGAATTATAAGGTTAAAGAAATAAGCTTTTTAGTCCTGTTTTAAATGGGCAGTTACTCAATGAATTTTAGGCATGAATTCTGTCTTTTAATATGAACAAAGATGGTGATGTCAACAGGGCCAAGCACTTAAACTCTGATAAGATCACTCCAGGAACAAGATAGAACTCTATCATCTCACAAGGAGTTTGAGTTGTTAAGAAGGCATTCCACTGTGTGGTACCTTATGTTCTAAAGTTATAGAGATTTCAAATAAAAATAATCTTGAATTTTGCATGAAAATAGATGGAAGTAGAAAACACTATCCTGAGTGAGATAACCCAGACCCAAAAATATCATTATGGTATGTACTCACTCATTAGTGGATTCTAGCAATAAACAAAGGACATTGAACCTATAGTTCATGATCCCAGAGAAGCTAAGTAATAAGGTGAACCCAACCAAAAACATATATAGATCCTCATGGAAACTAGAAGTAGACAAGATCACTAGGCAAAAGTTGAGAGCATGGGGGCAGAAGGGGCCAGGTAGAGGGAAGGGAAGAGGAGGAGAGAGAAAGGAGAAGGGGAAATTTGAGGAGAACTTTGGGGAGTGGAATGGTTGAGATGGAGGAAGGCCGAATATGGGGGCAGGGAAGGAGATATCTTAATTGAGGGAGCCATTTTGGAGTTGGCAAGAGGCTTGGCTTTGGAGGGGTTCCCAAAAGTCCACAGGGATGTGCCCAGGTAGGTCCTTGAGCAGTAGAGGAGAGGGTGCCTGAAGTTGCCTTGCCCTGTAGTCACACTGATGACTGTCTTGAATATCACCATAGAACCTTTGTCTACTGACAGATGGAGATAGAGTCAGAGACCCACATAGGAGCACTGGACTGACCTCCCAACATCCAGTTGAAGAGTAGAAGAAGGGAGAATATGAGTAAGGAAGTCAGGACCATGAGAGGTTGTTTCACCTATTGAGACAATGTCCCTGAGCTAATGGGAGCTCACCAACTTCAGCTGGACTGAGAATAAATGAGGATGGAATCAAATCAGACCCTCTGAATGTGGTTGACAGTTGGAGAATTTCATCTCTATATCCCAAAACTCTGAAAGACATTTTGATCAAATGTACCTACCACCCTGATTGAAAGAAGTAAAAGATAATAAGAGGCATGTGGAGGATTGATTCCAACTTCTCAGAGCATCCTTTTCTATCTCAATAAAACAAGCAAGATATTTTGAGATCACTTCTGAATTTTCATTATTTATAAGTATTTTATCAGTATCTGAAACAAACGAGCTTTTCCCAGAATATTTTCATATATTTGTTTAATATTTGCTACGTAAATATTCTACTTATACTTGGGTTTTTAGATAAGATTATTCTGAGGAGTGTAATGTTATGGAGGAGCTTCTGTGAGATGGTGGCAGTGAAGAGAGGAGAACATTGGAAATGGTTAAAACATGGGAATAGAAGTAAAGTCCACAGCAATAATCATATAACTGAAATACTTCTGTCATCCTTATGATGCATTTATTCATATGCCTAAGATGAAGGCAGATCCTACAGAAACCATCTTTGTTCAACATTTTTCTAAATGAAATTCTTTAATTTCAGAGTTTATCTCTCCATTAAATAATAAACTGTTTATTTATTGTCCAAAATATTTCCCTGTGATATGCTTGTTTTAGTGTATCACAGCATAACATAATTTGACAATGTTCACATTTCATTACCTTTCTTGCTAATCTCATTTCTGGTTATCTTTTTCCCATTTTTATACACACATGCAATTTTGTGCCTGTGTGAAACAGTGTGTGTGTGTGTGTGTGTGTGTGTGTGTGTGTGTGTGTGTGTGTATAATGTGTAGGTTTCACAAGTGAGGATATGAAGATATATATGGCAACTATCTTCCTTGATTTGACTAATATAGCTTAATGTGATCTGTAATTTTGTTTCTTCCTCAAGAATCTACAAACTACCCTCCTTTTTGCTGCTCCAAGCATCCTTTAGCTTGATAGCCTCTTATTCCTTGAATTTTATTGGTACATACATACATATGTATAGATATGCATGCATCTGTAAATATAATATATATGTTGTTTCACTTATATCATGGCTCCTGCCTCTATGGCTCACGGAATATCATGAAAGAAGGGGCAGAGAAAGTGTAGGATCCAGAAAGTGTAGGAGCCAAAATACAATGAAATGTGTAGTCATCAGATTCTATGTAGGTATAATTACATCTTTTCCATTTATAGAAATAAAACATAAAGAAAAATAAAAACAAATTCTGCCCCTGTTCACTACTACTCTTTTCTTCATCTGTTCTCTCCCGATTTGTCTTTATTATTCCCTGTAGAATGTTTGTGTTCTTGGCTACTACAGCCATCTTTTGCACGCTTTCCAGTAAAATCTTTTCTTGACCCTTCTGAGTCCCAGGGCTGTGGGAACTGGGCATCTGAGTACACATCCAAAGAAGATAAATTCTGTCAATACTTGACGAAAAGTTTGTTTGGATTAGGCTATCTTACCTCTGCTTGGAAGTGCATCTCAGCATGCCAGAAACATCCCTGACCTACTTCCTTGTATATATGTTCTTGGTCATGTTTTGGACTGCTCTGTGTGATTCTCAGTGTCCTGGGCTGCCCTGTGACTCTCCTTGCAATGTCTTCTTGTGTTTGATTCATTGGCCTTACACTGATTTATACTTTGGGTGCTGTGCAGCTCATTTTCCCTATGTGCCCTAGTAAGAGCTGAACCATGAGTAAGACTACAAAAAGAGTTCCCAAGTAACTCCTCTCTGGCATCTACCTTTCTAAAATTTAACAAACCAGAAAAATTTTATTGCTACTAAGAAGAGTGAAAATCTATTCTGTTCAATACTTTCACCACATTTTCCCCTTGAGGTAGGTTCTCTACCTCTGTATCCAAGATCAGTTTGAAACTCACTATGCAGACTAGATTGTTTTCAGACTCAAAATGGTCATCTTGCTTTATTCTTGGACAACTAAAGGGTTATAAGTTATAGGTGGTAGCTAGCATCTCTAACTTCTTAAATACATCTAGCTCACTGAATTCCATTCTTTTTCATTTTTTAAAGATTTATTTGACTTCTAATTATGTTTGTGTTTCATGGGGGAAAGGGCTTTCATGTCTGGTAAAAGCTTGTGTTGTCCAGGATGTGTCAGATCCCCTAGACCTGGAGTTACTACAGATAGTTGTGAGATTCCCAAGATGGGTGCTTAGAAAAAGTAGGGTCCTCTTATAAAGCAGTACACACTCTTAATATACAGAGCAATCTCTCTAGTCCACACACCAGCATTGAAAAATAATTTTAAAAATCATATATTTGAGGGGCAAGATAAATATGTGAAACTACATTCTCGTAAAATATTATTTCAAATTATGTATGTGTTTATAAGAGTAGGTGAGGTTTTTGTTATATTGACACAAAAATACTTGTTTCTAAAAGAATGCCTTGGAATATAGACTTGCTTGGGTTTTGTTTCCACATTCTTAAGGAATCACTTACAGTCATTTGGTCTATAGACTGAGAATGCTGTGGAGCCTCACTGGAGTTATAAGTTAAGTATTTTCATATTGATCCCATCATCAAAAGAGAAGCAATGTCCAATTTAACACTAACTTAGATAGATAAATCTTCAAAAATATTTTAAGCTATATTATCAGAAATCTTTCCATACCATTCAGTCTCCATGAAAAGTGGGTATCATTTTCATTTCATTTTAAAAGATGGTTCGCTCACTCCCTACTTGCCTAAAATGTACATCAGCAGCTTTATATATGAAACCCATATCACCTAAACTTCAATACCATTGAGTTTACTTACTTTCAGGAATCAGGGTGTAGCCAAATGGGACTAAAGAAATAGCAGAGCAAAAAGAAATTGTAATGGAATGTTGGCAACATAAATTGCAAAAAGAATTGAGAAAGAATAAAAGGAGGAAATTAAGACAGTGTATCCCTGTGTAGCCCCAAGCTGGACATAAACTCACTGTTCCTTGTCCCATCACCCTGAGTTGTGGGATTACACAGACATTAAAGGTATGTGTCACCACACTTGTCAAAGGAGAGTGTATTTTATAGCTGCCATGTATCAGTAGTTAAGTGACAATAAGAAAGTGGGTTCTTGATGTTTGGGGGATTTCTGAGATGGGATAAGTCCTATAAACTTATCTGAACCTTATTTGGTTGGTTCATTTCATTTATTTAATTATTCATTTTAAATCTTGTTTGATGTCTCCTCTCTCTCTCTCCCCTGCTGAATTTTTTTGTTAGTGTAGATGAGTACAGTATGAGTGTACACATGTATACCCATGTCTGTAGAGGTCAAAGGTAAATTTTCAGCGTTCCTCAATCATTGTTCATCTAATTTGAGAGTCTCTTGCTAAACCTGAAGCTCATTGATTTTGCAAGCGTGGCTAACCAATAAGCATTAAGAATCTGCCTCTGTCAACCCCCCCCCACCACACTGGTGCAGTGCGCACCTCCACTCTTGAGTTTTTTGAGTATGTATTGACATCTGAGCTCTGGCCTTAATGGTTTTGCTCTGCTCTGGATATTTTACTGAAAGCCAGGTCTCCAGGCTCTGTTTATTTTTCAAGAGAATATTTTATTGGGCTGGGGAGATGGCTAAGTGGTTAAGAGTGCCACCTGCTCTTCCAAAGGTCCTGAGTTCAATTCCCAGCAATCACATGGTGGCTCACAGCCGTCTGTAGTGAGATTTGGTGCCCTCTTCTGGCTTTCAGGCATGCATGCAGACAGAGCACTGCATGCTTAATAAATAAATAAATCTTTAAAAAGAGAATATTTTATTGTAATTTAGGAAGACAGTCAAGTGTGTAGACTAGGATGGCCTCAAACTCACAGAAGTCATTCTGTCTCAGGTTCTCAAGTGATGAGTGTGGAGGTACTTTGATTCAACTCCTGTCTGTACCTTATTTCTTTGGATAGCAAAAATAAACTGAAGATTACCAGATGAAAGGGGCTTAAATCATTACACGTCCTCTTTCGCCATGTTTCATCAGAGCATCACATCTTTCCATCCATCTCCCTGTTGTTTTCCTGAGTGTGCGCAGTGACAATGCTTGATTCCATCCCTGACCTCACTGCTCCCTTCACCACATCCTGAAACAGCACCCATGCACGCCTTTGAAAAGAGACTTCCACTTATCTTCATGACTGTGTCTATTAGAAGTTGTGTTGATAATTATCACACTCTAATTATCCAGACAGTTCAGAATTTTTATAATTTAACCAATTTTTAAATAAAGAATACTCTATTTGTTGTAACAACAATGCTAAGAAACAGGGCTTCAAATACAGGCCATGGGGAGGTCTCAAATCAGCCTAAAAAGAGTAGTTCAAAATTCTTTTGTAATTTCAGCCAAGAGACTGAATTCTCTCTTATTGTGCAGGTGGGGCATGGATAGTCCTAGTTGCCTCTGGCCACTATCTTAAACTGTAAAAGCAAATAAGAAACAGAGAAAAGGTGTAGATTAAGGAGTGCTCAAGCACTTCCTACCCAGAAAAATAGCATTGGAGCACTGAAGAAACAGAGTACAAAGACAACATTACTGCTTGAATTATCAGATAGATAGTTGATCCCAAAGTTTTCCTTTTGGACTTTTAAGGCCTCTTTGTATAGTGACTTTCCCGTGTATAAGTGAGAACATGCAGTATTTGAAGTTCTATGTGAAAGAACCAGACAGATGCCATAACAGGCTCCTTAGTCCTCTCTCAAAAATCAGGCCTCCATTTCAGTTTCCTGAGACTGATCAAGCAGTTTCTGAGAAAGAGCCAAGAACAAAAGACAATCCAATGTCCAACACCCCAAACAGCAAGAAGGAGGCCTGGTATATGCAGTACTAGGTCAGGCCATGGCCTGAACCAGCCTCCACAGTCAGTAAGTTCAAGGTCATAACCAAATAAGAACAAAGCCTGAGATTTGCCAAAGACTGTCCAAAAATGGAAAGCTATATCCCTTACCAGCCCCAAACTAGCCCTAGCCAATTAGAATGTACTAGTATGAATGATGTTTATTTAAACCAGTCATATCTGAGATGAGGTAATTACCATAGGACCTTCCCTTGGCTATGTTCAAAAGGAGCCTAGGAACTTATGTCCAGGTCGTTGACATCTTGCCTTTGTATACAATAGTCAGCCCAGCATACTGTAATAATAAACATTTTGTTAACTGCATATGTGGATAATGATCTTTTGTGGAACTTCTCCAGAACACTAAAACAGTGCTTGGATTTTTTTCAACTAATATAATACCCTGTAGGTTCACTAGTGTGCTAACAGATGACAGAATTTTCTTGTACCTAAAGACTGAATAATATTCTATCATAAGCATAAATATAAGAAAAATCAAGACCAGGAGAGATGTTGCAGAAGAATCGAGTTCTGTTCCTGGCACCACGTCGCCTAGCTCACATGCTTTTAATTTCAGCTCCAGGACCTACAACTCCCTCTTCTGGTCCCCAGTGAAGCATGACTCACACATGCATTCCCCCCCCACAGGACACACACACACACACACACACACACACACACACACACACACACACATGAAATTAAAATAAAATGAACCTTTTTTGAGGAAAGTCTGTTCATGTACATCTTTTCAATTATGAGCAATGCTGAAAGAAATAAATAGGCCAAATAAATTCCATTTCATATTGATACTGTTTCCTTTCAGTGTTTATTCATCGGGGAATTGCTGTATCACATGACACTTCTATTTCTAGCTTTTTGAGCAAGTCCCATACGTTACATAATGGCTGTAAAATTACATTTCTTTTAAACATTTACAAACATTTCCTTTTCTCTGCACCTGCCCCAACATTTATCTTTCATGTGCTGCTAATAGTCATGGTAACAGGTGCAAGGACAGGACACACATGATAATTTTAATTTGCATATGTCTGATATTTAAGGATGATAAACCTGTCTTTCAAACACTCCTGTGGCCATTCCTAACTCCTTTTGAGTGGTGTTATTCAGTTGCTTTTTAATTAGTTTAATTCTTCATACATGATTAAATGTTTGAGCTCCTTCTATGTTTTAATGTATGAGCCATTGGTCTCACATACAATATCTAAGTATTTTCTCCTGTTCTGTAGATTCCCTTTCCATTCTGATAACTGCAGCATTATGCTTCAGACACCTTTTCCACCTGTTTTCGTTTTTAATATTTTTATTTTTGAAATTATAATATAATAAAATTATTTCTCCATTTCCTTTGTTCCCTCCCTTCACCACTGTAATAAACAAGAAATCTAATTCTATAGGGATTGGTTTGAATCACAGCTTTGTGGGAGTCAGATGTGTGGGCATCACTGATTTAGAATGATTCCTGTAGTCATGAGGGATAGCCTAGCAGCAGGGCCATGGGAGATTACCAAATCCTGAGATCTGTTTTAATGGGACTTACTCAGTGTTGGGTATAAAATGAGAAAAGGCTATTGACAGAGGAAAGATTGATCAGGCACTCAGCATTCCTAAAGTTTGTATCTGTGAGTAGTAGTCTGGTGGCTTGGCACAGAGGCGTGTCTTGGAGTCTCAGAATGCAGAGTCTAGCCTGAAGATGCAGTAGGTGACTATAGAGATTGAGACTGTGAGGCCTAATAAAGTCTCAATTAAATGGATGAGATTTGGCTGACAATAAGCATGTCTTAATATCTTGAAGAGATCCTTGATGATCATAAAGTTTGGCGTAGAGCCAAAGCATGTGTGGGCTTCCTGGAACATGGGTGAAAGAAGGGGACATGACATAAGGAGTGGTCCTGAGGGTGATGGTTAAGGTTAGAATACCAGCTAAAGGAATCACAGCACTGGATTTAACTAGGTTACCCCACAATTACTGCCCTGGGTAAATATGGAAAGTAATTTTATCTTCCTTCTGCCCAATAGTGAGTGTATGGGATGGCAGTATCTTCATCTTTCTACAAGACCATAATCAAGTTGAATGCACATTTTATTATGTATCTGCAAGATTTCAAACCATGAATTGTCCTGAAAAGCCTGAAATAAGGGCAAGGAGATGAATTAAAGAAGCTAGAAAATAAAAATAACAACTGTGATACAGAATGGTGAAGTGAGCAAAGACTTGCTAGGTGAATTACTGTATTTGATCCTTTGTCATGATGAGCTTCGTGATGAACTTAGAAAGCTGCCTTCTTACTTCTTGAGCTTGCAGATAAAAGGTAATTCCCCATCACAGTGATGGTATCCCCATTTCAGAAACCCTGGAGAGAGGAGACACGTTGGATCTTATGGATACCATGGTGGTGCAACTCAGAAGCAGTATTAGTCTCAGAAGCCTTTATTTCAGCTTCACTCATTTCCCAGTGTAGTGGCAAGAGACATTAAAGTTAGAATACAAATCCATACTAAATTCCCTACTTTAGGAGAATAGCCATAGGTCAGAATCAGTGGCAGAGGAGAGGCCTGGAAAAGATTACGCAAAGGTGGTATTTCTGTTTTTTACCTGAGGTTGCTGTCAGACTTCCACAGTGACCATTGTCTACAACAGAGGAAGGATTTCCATCCCAGTTAAAGTAACTCAGCACGAGAGTTACTCCACTCCCATCCACCTCCATTTGGTTCTTGACCCTGCACAGTAGATGTGTGAAGATAAAGTAGATTAGTGCTTCATGGGATTTGGCCCATTTCACCATGCTGTTCAGGCAATTTTTCATTTGGAAGCTCTGATTTGACTTCTATCTTCCACAGGCTTCTCTTTGCCAAAAATCACAAGAACTGTAGAACTAGAATAACAAGGTACTTGACACTCTATGATTAATGAAACATTTTAGAATTGCCTCTGCATCTCACAGTATTTTTTCTACATACAACAAAAGCGACAGGTGGGGAGATGACCCAGCAGTTAAGAGCACTGCCTGCTCCTACAGAGACACAAGATTGGCTTCCAGCACCCATATGGTAGCTTACAAACATCTAGAAATCTAGTTCTAAAGGATTTTTCTGATCTCCTGAATCACAAGGGATGCATATGGCACACACATATACACTCAGGGAAAACATACAAATAAAATAAATAATCCTAATTTTTAAAGCATAATTATAAATCTTATCTCAAATACAATGCTTCCAGAATTCTTTGTAAAGATTGCTTGAAAACCATCGAACTTACCATTTGACCTTCTTAAAGAAAAATGCAAAAGCTAATGACAGGCAAAGAAGTTAAGCTTTAAGAAGTTAAGACTGGAACCCTCCATAGAAATCAGCCCTTCACTCTGGAATTCCAAAAATTCCTTCACTAACATCACCCAACATCTGAGTGCTAGGTCCTTCTTATACATGGATTAGAAACTAAGAACTGGGCTTGAGAGTCATTTTGCAGATGAAACAGAATAAAATAGAATCTCACCATTGTGGGATCATCGAACCTGTTCTGTCATCAAGTCATACTTAATGCTGTTAAGTTCAACCTCACCTTTCCACATTCACATCTGCTTGATACCAAGATTTGGGTGTTGTAACCAGGGCATAACAGATAGGACTTAGGGTCCATGGGGCAGCTAATACATGGAGAGGGCAATTTCTTCTGGGAGTCTTCAACTGGGGGTTACAGAGATAAAGAGAGGATAGAATGAGATGGAGAGTGGGAGCTGGATGGCAAGGTCAACTTAAGAGAATGTTTATGAATCTTATTTTTTTGGAGTGTTGGCTACAGTCATGACAGTGATAGCCCCTGTAAATGTTTCTTCTTGCTGTCTTATTCTTTGTTTGTTTTTGAGACAAGGTCTCAGTGTTGCCCAGGATGTCTTGGAACTCACAATGTAGATCAAGTTGGCTTTGAACTTGCAAAAATCTTCCTACCTTTGCCTCCTGAATACTGAGATAAAAGACTTTTGCCCATACGCCCAGCTAGCTTCCTTGCTTTTATAACACCATTCAATGTAGAAGAGCTTCGCTTTTCATTTTATCTTTCCTTCACATTCCACAATCAGTGACACCGAGTTCTCTGTACTGTCTATTTGTAAGCTTCATTATGGACTCTCATACTTCACTTTTCCAACACACTAGCATAATTTAGAGCTTCCTTACCAAATGGAAACCCTCTGACTTCCCTATTGATGGACCATTGTGCTATTTCTCACCAACAGTGACCTAGAAGAAGGAAAGATGATGGATGAGTTGCAGGCAATTTTACTGTGTGAATACTCCTTACAATTCCCACAGGAAACTCCTTCCTTTGCTTTTTGGTTCAAAAAACTCCAAGCACATTCAATTCTCAAGGCAAAGAAACCTTACCTTACACTGAGATAAGGTAAGGATCAGGCAGGAGGACATCCAGGACACACCAATGAGAGCTAGGTGATGCAGCATCTTGTCTGTGAGGAGCAGCAATCAGGGTTCTAAAGAGTGCAATCAGAGAAAACATGCAAAGAGGGTCAATCCTCCCCTTCTTCTTTGTCTAGTTCTATCAGAATACATTGGACCCCATTCCTGTTTTTCTATGGCCTATAATAAAATGAGAATCCATATTTCCCTTTTCCTCTGAAAATTCCTCAGGCAGTCGTTGCTGATTCTCAGAATCCTTTGATTTATGAGGCTTCTACCATATCTTCTCCTTAGTGAAGAAGAGAAGGTGAAGCCCTGCAAGGCTCTCATCATCTTTCAGCCCCCACTTACGTGTCTTGTAGAGATCTTTTGGATGGTTTGTCAGAGAAGAGAGAACTGTGCTTTTATAACAGGATTTTGAGGGAGGGCAGCAAAGTGAGTGAGTGATTATGCAGGTTAAGGAAGTGGTTAGTGCTTGGTATGCATTCAGAAGTTCCCAGAGAAAGCACAGGATTCATCCTGGCAAACACCAGGAATTACTACACAATGGACCATTTCTCGTTAGCAAACCTGCTCTGTTATCAGGTGCAGGTGATGTTTGAAATTCTGCCTTGTATCCTCTACAAGATACTATTCTCTCCAAAACTTTAGTGAAGCTAACTTATCGCCTCATAATCACATGCTTCAGAGATTTATGTCATTTTGTAACACATACATACATATATACATACATACAGTATACAACCCAAAAGAAATCATTCAGCTCTTATAGTGACCTTCTTTTTCTGTTCTACCATATCAGTTTAAAGCCTTTATTTTCCAATATGACTAAAGCTATTTCTATCCTCTTCTCCATTCTATTTTCTTAGAATATCTTTCCCACACCTTCCCTTCCTCTCTATGTTTCTCAATCTGATTGGGGTATCTGAGGTATAGCTGTATGCAGGTAATATGTTACAGGGTCTTGCTTTTTAATATAGTGATCAAAAATATTTCACTTACATTCTCTTTTACTCTTTATCATTTACATTCAAGGTTACTACTGAAAAGTATATGATTGTTCCTGTCACTTTGTTGATAGTTCTTGTTGCTTTCAGAATTCTGTGCCCATTGATTCTACTCTTAACCACTTGATCATTCACTATATTGAAATTGGGTAGTTTCTTCATATTTCTCATTAGTTTATCTATTAATATACTCTTCCATGTTGTCACAAATGTGCTTGCTTTTCTTCCTCTTCTGCAAGTATTATTCTCATACCTCTATTCTTCAGTGCTAATTTAGTAGACATAAATTTCTTTAGTGTGTTTTCTTGTTATATCTGTTTTTATTATTTTAAACCTGAAGCATGACTCTCATGCATATATTCATCTTAAGTGATGATTATTTTCTTTCAGGACCTAACACCATTCCATGCTTTTATAAACGCTGTAATTTCTGCTGAGAAGTCAGTTTTGTACATGACTAAGCCCTTGTTTCTTGTAAATTTCCACTTTTGTTATTGTTGGTTACCTTTGACTAGATTAGCTTTAGAGGTCCTCAGTCAAACATTACTGTAAGTAACAAACTTTTTGTCAAATGTAATAAACAATTGAATCTTTCATCAGAGAAATAAACGAATAAACTAGAAGGTTTGTAGTCTGCCACATTTTCTTTCAAGTGAAGAATCAGTGTAGACTTTCTCCAACAAGGTCTAGGATAACTCAGCACCAGCAGAAATAGTAAAGAATCTTCAGGATGCAAGAAAACGATAGAGGTCTCACAACCCACATCTGTTTAAAGAGAAGTGATGAGGGTATGGAAAGGAACCAAATACTGTGGGGTTTATATTTTAATAAAACCTAAAGATAATATTTACTGAGAAGAAAATCAGTGAATTAAAGAGGACACACAGATAGCAGAAAGTAGAATGAACTATCTCAGAATTGTTTTTTCTGATTTCTTTAAATTGGGACTGAACTAAGAACACAACATTCTTATTTTTTCAGAGTGTCTCTATGTAGCCCAACTGTCCTGGAGTTCTTCTTACCTAAGGCACCCATCGGCTAGGATGACATACATGTTTAATGTAACATTAAAAAAGGTTACATGTGAGTGGTATGGTTCTGACTTGTTAAGAGTTATTATATTTACCATTATTTTTGTTTGATGGGAAACAGGAGCCTCTTCTCTCAAAGGGTTTCTTAATTTTTATACTTTGATTATTATACCCACAAGTTGTAACAATATTTTATTGCATACATTTGTGAAATAGGTACTCTTTGTTGATCAGGGTTCTTAAACTGTCTGATCACAAGACTTGTAGTCTTGAGGAAATGTTTGGGTCTTTACTCAGTGATACTAAGCTAGTCCAAGATCCTGGGTGAAATACCTTATACCACAGATAGGGCAAATTTCTAAAACCTTAAGGCCAAGAATGTAAATTATTCATCCAATATTTTCTGGCATATACAAGACTCTGATTTACTTGTCAATATCTCAAAGCAAAAGAGATTCAAAAACTCTTTCTGCCTGTGAAGTAGATAGATAGATATATAGATAATAGATAGATACAGATAGATAAATAGATGATAGATAGATAGACACATAGATACATAGATAGATAGATACATAGATACATAGGTAGATACATAGATAGATAGATACATAGATACATAGGTAGATATATAGATAGATAGATACATAGATAGACAGACAGACAGATAGATCAGAACAAAAGGCATAACATATAGTAGAATTGTCCATCAGGAGTCTTGGGACATTAGTTTCAGGACCCCTCTAGTCATCAAAATCCAAAGTTGTTTAAGTACATTACATAAAATTGCATAGTATGTTCATATAACTTTTGTGCCTTCATGTGCATGTTTTAAACAATCTCTAGGTTTCTTATAACACCTAAAAATGTAGATACTACATAAATAGTTGTCATGCTACAATATTTAAAGGTAATTGTAGCATGAATTCTAATTGTTTCTAATAATAAAATTCCTGAGTCAGATATTAGAATGTGAAAACTGAAAAATCAGAGAAACAGAGTACACAGCCACTAATCCTTACCTCCACAAAATCCTCAGGTTGAATGGGTTATCCTGTCCCTATGAATCTTCAGATTGAATGGGTAACCCTGTCTCTAGGAATCCTCAGACTGAATGCCTTGAGCTTCTGTCTCCCCCGTCTTAAATTCCTTTGTCTGATTTATATTGAGGTCTTTAATCCATTTGGACTTGAGTTTTGTGCATGATGATAGATATGGGTCTATTTTCATTCTCCTTCAGGTTGAAATTCAGTTATCCCAGCACCATTTGTTTAAAATGCTTTTATTTTCCATTGCATAATTCTAGCTACTTTGTCAAATATGAGGTGTTCATAGGTTTGTGAACTAATAATATCCGGGTCTTTGATTCGATTCCATTGGTCAATGTCTCTATTTTTATGCCAAAACCAAGCTGTTTTCATTACTGTATCTCTGTAATAGAGTTTGAAGTCAGGGATGGTAATGCCTCCAGAAGTTCCTCTATTGTGTAGGACTGTTTTTGGCAATCCTGGGTTTCTTGTTTTTCCATATAAAGTTATTGTTCTCTCAAGATCTATAAAGAATTTTGTTGGGATTATAATGGGGATTGCATTAAATCTATAGATTGCCTTTAATAGAATAGCCATTTTTACTATATTGATCCTACCAATCCAGGAGCATAGGAGATGCTTCCATTTTCTGGTATCCTCTTCGATTTCTTTCTTCAAGGTCTTAAAGTTCTTCTCAAATAGATCTTTTACTTCCTTTGTTAGTGTTATCCCAAGATACTTTATGCTATTTGTGGCTATCATGAAAGGTGATGTTTCTCTGATGTCCCTCTCTGTTTCTTTATTTTTTGTATATAGGAGGGCTACTCATATTTTTTAAGTTGATCTTGTATCTTGCCACTTCACTGAAGGTATTGATTAGTTGTAAAAATTCTTTGGTAGAGTTTTTGGGATCGCTTATGTACACTATCATATCATCTGCAAATAATAAAATTTTGACTTCTTATTTTCTAATTCAAATCTCCTTGATCTCCTTATGTTGTCTTATTGCTATTGCTAGAACTTCAAGCACTATATTAAAGAGATATGGAGTGGACAGCCTGGTCTTGTTCCTGATTTTGGTGGAATTGCTTTGAGTGTCTCTCCATTTACCTTGATGTTAGCTGTCTGCTTGCTGTATATTACTTTTATTATATTTAGATATGATCCTTGTATCCCTAAGAGAAAGTGGGAAGTAGCCTGCAATACATGGGCATGGGAGACCACTTCCTATGTAAAACCCCAGTGGCACAGACAATAAGAGCAACAATGAATAAATGGGACCTCCTGAAACTGAGCAGCTTCTGTAAAGCAAAGGACACAGTCATTAAGACAAAAAGGCATCCTACTGAATGGGAGAAGATCTTCACTAACCCCACATCAGACAAAGGCCTAATCTCCTACAGAGAACTCAAGAAACTGGACATTAAAATTCTAAATAAACCAATTAAAAATGGGGCAAGCATCTGAACAAAGAATTCTCAACAGAAGAATTTAGAATGGCCAAAAGATACTTAAGGTCATGTTCAACTTTCTTAGTGATCAGGAAAATGCAAATCAAAACAACTTTGAGATACCATCTTACACCTGTCAGAATGGATAAAATCAAAAACACCAATGATAGCCTATGCTGGAGAGGATGTGGAGTAAGGGGAACACTCCTCCATTGCTGGTGGGAATGCAAACTTGTGCAACCACTTTGGAAATCAGTGTGGTGGTTTCTCAGGAAATTGGGAATCAACCTACCTCAGGATCCAGGAATACCACTCTTGGGAATATACCCAAGAGATGCCAACCGTACTACAAATGCATTTGTGCAACTATGTTCATAACAGCACTATTTGTAATAGCCAAAACCTGGAAACAATCTAGGTGCCCCTAAGTGGAAGAATGGATCAAGAAAGTGTGGAATATATACACCTTAGAATACTACTCAGTGGTAAAAAAAGCAATCATCTTGAATTTTGCATGCAAATGAATGGAAATAGAAAATACTATCCTTAGTGAGATAACCTAGATCCAAAAAGATGATTATGGCATGTATTCACTTATTAGTGGGCTCTATTATAAACAAAAACATTAAGCTTATATCTCACAAGTCTAGAGAAGTTAAATAGCAAGGTTAATCCAAAGAAAAACACATATAGATCCTCCTGGAAATTGGAAGCAAACAAGATCACTTGGCGGAAGTTGGAAGCACATGGGTTGGGACAGGGGTGGGGGTAGAGGTGAGGGAGTAGGGAAAGGGGAGAGAAGGAAGGAGAAGTGTAGAACTGGGGAGAGCTGGGGGGCGTGTGAGGGTGGAGATGGAGGAAGGGTGGATATTGGAGAAGGGAATAAGATATTTACATTAAAGGAGTCACATTAGAAAAGGCAAGATACTTGACTCTAGTGGTTATCCCAGGTGTCCATGGGGATGTCCCCAGGTAGATACTTGGGCAGCAGAGGAAAAGGTGCCTGAAGTAGCCTTGTCCCATTTCTACATTGATGAATATCCTGATTGTCACCATAGAAATTTCATCCAATGGATGGAGATAGAGACAGAGATCCTCATTCACATCAGAGCAATGGATTGAGCTCCCAAGGTGCAGTCGAAGAGCAGAAGGGGGAAGAAGATGAACAAGGAAGTCAGGACCGCGTGGGGCTGGCCCACCCACTGAGACAGTGTGTCTGATCTAATGGGACCTCACCAAATCCAGCTGAACCAGGACTGAATGAGCATATGATCAAACCGGACTCTCTGAATGTGGCTGCCAATGGGGACAAACTGAGATGCCATCGATAATGGCACTGGGACCTATCTCCTCTGCATGCATTGGCTTTTTGGGAACCTAGTCAAGTTGGCTGCACACCTTCCTGGGCCAGGATGGAGGGGGAGGACCTTGAGCTTCCCACAGGGTTGGGTACCCTGCCCTCTCTTAAGGAAGCAGGGGGAGGGAGAAGGGGTAGTGGGGGAGTGGGAGGGGATTGGGAGAAGGGGAGGAAGTGTAAGTTTTAAAAATTAAAATTAAAAAAAGGAAAAAAAATTCTTTGCCTAGCTGTATCTCTTCCTGTCTCGTCCTTTCCAGTGTTAGGATTAAAGGCCTGTGACTTTTAAGTACTGGGATTGAAAGTGTGAGCCCCACCACCTGGCTGTCATTCAGTTTGAAGCTATATCAGTCTAGTGCAGTCCAGGGTGGCCTTGAACTCACAGAGATCCATCTGCCTCTGTCTCCTGAGTAGGGGGATCAAAAGTGTGTGCCACTGTTGCCTGTCATCTATGGATAACTAGTGGCTCACTCCACTCTCAGATACTCAGACCACTTATTTGTTATAGCACAAACAAAATATCGCCACAGATAATGACAACATATATTCTGTATGTTTAGAACAGATGAAAATTTAAAAGTATTTTATCCACCATCAACTGAATTTTTATGGGTAGAACTTCTGGAATTAAAGAAATTATTGTTCTTTCTAGATAGATAAACAGCAATAGATTGTAAATGGCAAGTTTTAAAATATTTGCTAATTCACAAGTGTTATTGCTTTGAAACATCTGAATAAATCTCCCATATATGAATCACTGAACTTTCTGTGTTGATTTCAATAAATGCATGAAAATCATTTTACAAAACAGCTGCATAGCAGTTTGTCTTAGACAACACTACTACTGAGTTTCAACATCAAGCTTCCCACACCGTCACAAAGATTATGGAAGCATGTGCCTAATGGCAGATCTTTACTCTAGTTAGTTAGCCCATGAACTGATCAAGCATGAGGGCATTTAGAAGAGATAATGTCTTTTGCCTGTTGCAAATGTGTGGATGTAGTTGGCACAGGGTGATGATACGAACTTACTTAATATTACAGAATTACATTTTAGCCATCCTTTCTTTGCCTCTATGAATAAAAATATCAGCACATTAGAAACAGCTAATAACATTTAGCATATGTAATATAGAAAGTAGGATACTGTAGAGATGATTGAGCAGTTAACAGCACATGTAGTTCATCACTATCTGTAACCAGACGGGATAATACCTTCTTCTGGTCCTCTTTGGCACCTGCATGCACATGATTATACTCATATAATCAAAGGTACACACACCACATACACATGGACAGATGCATGCACATAGTTAAAAAAATAAATCTTTCAAAGAAAAGAAAACTGGAATCGTTTTGAAAGAGTCTTTAAGACCCTGTGAGTATATGATCAATATTAGTATACTATTCTGAGGTATAATCCTGAGCTGAAAATCCAAACTCTCTGGCAAACTCTCTCTCTCTCAGTATTCACACATAGCTAGGAATCAAATCTATTCAGCTGTGGAAAAAAATACTGGCTACAATGTAGACTCAGTGGTTGCATTAAACTTTATGTCCTGCTAGAAAGTTGAAGCAGTTATTTGAACCAGCAATTTTACTTTTTCTTAAATACTTGTTCTCCATCACTCAACAAATCAAAGTTGGATTATTTGGTTTTGTTTTGTTTTTCAAAACTGGTTTCTCTGTAGCTTTGGGGTCTGGCCTGGAACAAGCTCTGTAAGACCAGGTTGGCCCTGAATTCACCAAGATCCACCTCCCTATATTCCCGAATACTGGGAATGTGCCACCATGTCCTGGCTAACAAATTAAGTTTTAACACACAAAATATTGCCCTTTTGATGTATCTTAAATCTTATTAGATAGGACTAAAATGTAAAAAGTCAGTTCTTTAGTACAACTAAAAGTGTATTCCTAATTATATACAAATATACACATTTTCTTAAAAAAACTAAAATTTAATTTTTATAAATTGTGATTATTTCTATAAAGCTGCATAATCCACAGCATGAGGCTGCCTGTGTTTGCCTAAGTTTTGCAGAACTTGACATCTGGTAGAAGGTGGCAAGATTTTAATCGTGACCTGCATTTGAGGACAGAGCTGGCCTAACAGGAAAGGAACCACATGTGTGGCAGTTCCCAGTCTTCGCCGTAAAAAAGTCCTACATTGTTACTGGAAACCTCCTTGCATCTATGCCAAGTACTACCCACGATGGTTACCTTCATAAGCCCTCACTTACTCACTTTGATTCCACTCCCTCAGATCTTGTAATAAAAGTATGGTTATCTCTATCCTGACAAGCTGTCCCAGATCTCTGTAAAATGGTAAACTTGAGTTTAAAGATGAGAGAGATTGACAGGGATTCACCTCTCATACTGAGGGAGAAGGTGTAGAAAGTTCTCTGGCCCCAGAAGACAATGTTCTGAAACTCTGCAGAGCTGGGAGCTGAAGGGTGAATATAGGCTCTCCGTTTTGTTCTGGAACAGGAGAGGGATCAAGCCCAAATGAGTGCTTATTTGCAGACCTAGACAAAGAAGAAAGACAAAGGCCATGGTCTCTTTTCATGTTCTTTCTGACCACACTCCCTTCAGTGACTTATTCCTTCTCCCTCAAAGATACCATGATGGCTCCCAAGACCCTCCGTAGCATGTCCTGGATGCTGCTTTCCTACCTGATGTTCCTTTTAGTGTTAAAGTAAAACTTGCTCTGCATCTAGCATGGGATTCCACATGAGTATTCAGAGGCAAGAAGAAGATAAAGGACTCTGGAGTGTCTCATGTGTTAAGTAGAAGGAGTATCCTCACAGGAAATCTACCTCATCCTGTCTCCCTCTGGAACATCTGAGGAGGTGGTATATAATTAGGTGCTTCATTGTTATGAAAAGAAAGCTTCCCCATGTTGTCAACAGAATCTATTTTATGTTGACAGGTTAAAAAAAGGAAACTATAAATGTCAAGAGTTAACTTTAAGGAAGGAGACAGAAGACAGAAGATGAACCCAACAGCCTGTCATCTCAGTTATGGGAAAAAAATAAAAGACTGTTAAATGTAGGAAGGGTGAAATAAAGCCATGCATTTCCACGGGAAGAAGTCTCTTTAAATTAAGAACCTAAAGTTGGGGATATGATAGCTCAGTCAGTGAAGTGCTTGTTAAGCAAGCATGAGAACACAAGTTGAATACTCAGAGCCCATTTAAATTGGTGCAGGAGAATTGTCTGTATTCTGTCAATCATGTTTTAAATAAATGCTGATTGGACAGGCAGGAAGCATAGGCGGGAAAACAGACAGGAAGTAGAGGCAGGGCAGGGAAAACAGGAGGATTCTTGGAAGAAGGAAGCCCATTCCACCCAGTCTTGTGCAGACCACAAAAGAAGCAAGATGTGATATGCCTCACAGAGAAAGGTATTCAGCCGTGTGGCTAATATAGATAAGGAAAATGGGTTAATAAAGGTTACAACAGCTAATATAAAGCCTGAGCTAACGGGCTGATCAGCTTATAACTTAGGAGACCTCTGTGTGATTTTATTTAGGGACTAAGCTAGTCAGGTGTCCTGGAGGACAAGCAGGCCCTCATGTTACAGAATGGCACCCACGTGGATAACTGCATATACAGAAAGTCTGAGAAAGCTTGGAAAAGAATAGGGTAAAACATGTTGTCTTGGTAGCAGCAATTTCTTGGGTCTGTTCTGCTTGTTAGAGGCAAGCAAGCACTCTCATATAAGAGAGGCTTCCTCACTCAGTTTTAGCTGCAAAACCTTGCAGTTCTTTTAAGAGGTCCTGCCACGAAACACTTACATAGTATTAATAAAAAGCTGACTGCAGCCGGGCGGTGGTGGCGCACGCCTTTAATCCCAGCACTCGGGAGGCAGAGGCAGGAGGATCTTTGTGAGTTCGAGACCAGCCTGGTCTACAAGAGCTAGTTCC
>JAQHUG010000320.1:177361-191775 GCA_028555095.1 Dicrostonyx torquatus
CAAACAACTTCCAAAATATGTAACAAGTCACAGAGACATCTTTTTAAAAGTTGGATGTGGTAGCATATATATGTAATATCAGAACTAGGGAAACAAAGAAGATGGATCTCATCTATCAGGACTGAATTGAAGAATTCCAGGCTGCTGAGACACCCCATATTGTGAAACAAGGTAGCCAGAACCTGAAGACGAACACTTCCTAGGCACCTTAAAAACACCAGTGTGATCACTGATGCATGTGTACACACACACACACACACACACAACCAATCAATAAAATATAAATACTAGTGTTTGTGTGGTCTACGTCACAGGTCAAGACTGACAAAGGTATGCCTTAGCTTTCTCCATTATAGAAGAAACAGGAAATATAAAGGAGAAAGAAGCAGGATAAATACTTTGTCCAAGCTGTGAGAAGAGCTAAGTGCTTTTAAGCCTGACTTCAAAGGATTAATTTCCCCTCCCTTTGACAGGTCTTGAAGAAGTTACTCTTGGCTTTTGTCATGAAAACCTGATGAGCACTGTGAGAAAACAATTCCTATGGGAATATTTGGCTCTCCCTAGAAATGGAGACTACAGGAGTATCTTCATCTCACCAAGGATCCACACTTAGCCTTGAGCCTTTTTCACAACATTTTTTTTAGTTTTTGAGGGAGGAAGCTATGCTCTTGGTTCTTCTGAAAACAAAGGAAATGATTTTCCCTACTGCTTGCATTCTTCATTAGCCCAAAAAGAATTTGTAAAGTACTGTCAGATTTTCTTCTTTGCTTTTTGGGAAGAGGGTAAAGATGTTCTAGTCTCTATGACTGCACTATTCTGTTAACTCCATTTTTACCATATTCAGCAAAGATTACCATTCATATAGATTGCAGTTTTTAGTGTTAGACTTCAAAGATGATTATTAAACTGTTGAAAACATCAGTTATCGGTCCTCATCTGGGGCACTGACAGTGAGGGAAGGTAGTGCCTTCATATAGTCACAGTAAAACCCTCAACGAGCATGGCCTACATTCTTAGTTACAGTGCAGTGGTAAGCAAGCACCATTAGGCATTGTCTGGACAGATAGAACTGAGATGCAATCATCAGATATCTCCTCTTCTATTAGGAAACACTTTATTTGTAATTTGCTTAAATGTTTTCAGTCTACATTTTCATGTCTTTGCAGAGTTTGGTTCTGTTTATTGTTTTTTATTTATTTGTTTATTCTTTTAAAAGTGATGGATGATAAAAGGTAGGTAGGAAGGTGAAAATGATCTGGGAGAAGTTGAGAGAAGAGATGAGTGGTCAGAATATATTGTATACAAAAAAATTTAATTAAGAATGGTGCACAGGGTCAGCAAGATGGGTTGGTAGATTAAAATTTTCTTTCTCAATCTGATGACCTTAGTTGGTTTGCTCTTATTCCCTTGGGAATCACTAAAAATAGCTGGACAAAGTGGCTCACATCAATAAAATTCAAGACTCCTATGAAGAGATGAGTAGAAAAGGAGTTAGGACAATTACCCTGACTCTTGTGAGTTTATCTGTGGCAAAAATCAAGAGAAACCTTGTCTCAAAAGATAGAAGGCAAAAACTGATTATCAAAAGTTACCTTTCGACCTCTATCATCAAGCTGTGGTCTTTACACACCCATATGCACATGCATACATATCATAGTGGTGATAAATAATATTTTAATGAAACACAAAAACTTAAAGTGTGGACTAAAGTTTTATTATTGTTCTCTGAGACTTGAGACCACTCCAACCTATATAGCAATGACTAAGCATCTAAAAAGAGCAGATTTGGGATTTGATGTGAGCTGTGGTTAGGATATGCTCTCCCTCGGTGACTCTTTACATTTGGACCCCTGTCCATGATGAGTTTCAAGACAAATGCCAGCTCTTTGTTTTTGGATAAGCCTATCCACTGAATTTTCAGACATAGGGCAGCTTCACATCACAGGTATTATCTCTCCATTTCAGAAATTCTGGAAAGAGAAAATAATTGAGGATATGGATCTTGAGAAGATAATGAAGAAATGCCTCAATCTTTGTCTTCAATTTAAAAGTAACTTCCTCATGTTCTCCAGTGGTACAACCTAAAGGAAGGATATATCCAAGAAGCCAATAAAGAAGATGAGAACAAGACCACATTCCATTTCCAAGCTCAGAGGTACCCAGAAATGTGAGAAGATGGATATGCCTCTAGGTGAGGTGGTTCTTACCTGAAGCTCTTGACAAAGTGCCACAGAAACCACGGTCTAAGGCAGTGGATGGATTTCTCTCCCAGTTAAGGTAATTCATCACTTCACTGTTACTCCACTCCCATCTACCTCCATTGGGTTGTTCACCCTGAAAAGGAGGGAATCAGATATAAGTTAGGGTACTGAAAGCCCTGCATGTATGAAACCTTCAGTGAAACCCTGGATTCCCTCCCAACCTCCACAACTCAGTCCATCATAATTTTCAAGAACATAGCATTTAAAATTATTGCTGTATTCATTTCTATTTATATTCCCAGAAACTACTGATAAAATTAGGAGGACCCACTGAAATTTATTTGAAATAGTAATGGTAGTAAATCAGCAATTTCCTCTAAAATGGAAATAGGATGTTTATTCTACAAAGAGAAACTATAGTTTGTCACTTTATTCTATATTTCTTGTTAATACTGTATGCAGGCCCCCTGAAACTGACAGTGAATTCTCCCAAGGTCTCTTGTGAGACCTTTCTAAAAGTCAGTAAGAGTCACATGAACTTCATCTGAAATCTAGGAATCCTCATAGAGCTCAGCTCTACAACAGACCCTGATGGTTTCCCTTGTCCCAATGTCACTCCGTGTCTGACCTCTGTGTCTTTAGGGCTCTTTCTGGGGAGTATCAGCAAGTGTTCCTATGTGATAATGACTTGTAAGAGTAAATAGAGAAGAGGAAATTGTACCAGGGTGGGATCATGGAGCCCAATCCAGACGTACGAGTAGCTGTTCCCTGTGTTCTTCACCAAAGAGGATAGGAGCGGAGTCTCAGCTCCACTGAGAACAGACACGAGGTGCCCTGAGGGCCTCTTTTGGCAGGCCAGCTGTGTGAGGAGCAGAATAAAAATGAATTTTAGACTTCATTGGATAAAGACAAGGCAGAGAAAAGTGAAGGGACAGGCTATATTGGAAGTCAAGTATTCATCTCAGACACAAAGTACCAGAGCGAACAGAACATAACATCCCCCATGACCCACATGTACTTTCTACATCCCAGCACTCACTTCTGCATCAAACCAGGTCTGTGGTATCTGAAACAAGGCATATCAGTAGGAACCATAAGCCCTGGAGCCTTGGGGACAACTAATGCGTGGTGATGCAACTTCCTTCAGGGAAGTAAGTGGAGTAAGATAAATAGAGCAATGGGGTGAAAAGAAAAGTGGAACTTAGATGGGTTGGTCAAAAAGGAAATCAATATCAAGTATCTGTGTAATCTTTGAGACTTTTTATAATGCTCAGACCTAGTAAATGATGCAATCTCATTTTCTTCTTCCTTACTATATAATAGTTCATGACTCCTCCAACTCTAGGCTGATAGGCTTAACTTCCATTGCCTATCCTTCTTTTCCTATGGAATTCATGGTTTATCATCATTTCCACCTTCTCATTCTACCAATATAAATTATAGCATCATGACAAAATGATAAATCTTGTTATCGCACTGGTGACAGACCACCATGATACCTTCCACAACCAATGCCCTCGGAGGATTTAGGATGGTGGAACCATCACAATAGTTTTCCAATATGGATATCTCTCATTATTCCTTATAAGACTTTCCTCTACTTCCTGACTCTAAACACTCACAAGTCAGTGCTAGAGACCAAGAAGTCGTACCTTGAACCTGAGAAAAGAGCATCAGGCAGGAGAGCAGCATCCAGGACATGCTGGCGAGAGCTATGTGAGACAGCATCTTGCTTGTGAGGGAGGAACAATCAGAGTTACTCCAGGTGGTGTGGATAGAGAAGGCAGGCAGAAAGAACCATCACTCTCTTTCTTTTACTAGTTCTACAGAGATACACTAATTTTGTCCTATCTCCCCCTGTGGTCTAGAAATCCATATTTCTTTCTTGCTCTAAGAGCTCCATAGGTAGCCTTTACTGAGTCATAAAGCTCGGTGTTATGTGAGAACAAAAACCATGGAACACCTTCTTCTAGTGAGAGCTGAACCCTGCCAGGCTGTCACCATATTCCAGCTTCCACTTACCTATCATGCAGAGAGATCCGGGATGGTTTGTCAGGGCAGAGATGGCTATGCTTTTATAAAAGGATTTGGGGGAGGAGCACCAAAGTGAATAACTGGAATGACTATGCAGGTTAAGATGGTGGATAGTGCTTGGCATGGACTAAGGGGTTCCCAGAAAGAGCAGGAGGATCTTCCTGGCAAAGATGAAGAATTTTCACCTCCTTCCTGTTAGCAGCACTGCTTTACCCTAGGTGTGAGTGAAGTTTAACCTTTCACACCTTTACTAAATATTCTGTTCCAGGAAACAGAAATGAACTATAGCAGCATTGGAACATAAATTATGCTGTGACATAAATTTTAGATATTATTGCATGGGCAGTTAAGGAAAATAAAATGCTAGTCAAGGAAAATAAATGTAATAGTGTAATAAAATCAATATGGAAAATCTCACTTGTGCACGTATTTCTTTACACCTGTCTGAAATACTTAAAACAAATTAGCAAGAATTCAGTGAATTAGACAATTTAAGTGAAAATTAATTGATTGCAAATGATAAATTTATGAAATAATGACTTAAATATGCTGATAAAGTTTCATATCAGTATGTAAAGTCAGCTTTCAATAAGTCAGCATTCTTGCTGGAAACTTAAGAAACACTAGCTAAACAAACATAACTGCATATACTTCTCAGAGGTTAGTACATTGTAGTTTAGTCTGGCAATTTGTTACCTACCTTGGGGACCATCCACAGAGTGGGATATCAGATTCACAAGCATAATATAGACCCTTTCAGAGTAGTTATATGAATCTACTCTTCATTTCATACTCAGTGTATAAGGGTGGTTTTCACGGATACCAAAGAAATGATCTAGTGTGTTAGCTTTGATTAATGCAGAGTTGTCAGCCTGCATCCTTCCCAGTTACATACTTTTAAGTAGCAAATAGCTATCGGCAATCAGGTCCAGCAATCCAAGGTACTCAGTGGGCTAATTCAGAAGAATTGAAATTCTAAGGCTAAAAACTTAGTTCAAGGAATCTTATTCAATAGCCTATCTCAAAGCAGAAAATAAGGATAGGTCTTTGGGTGTAAGCTCATGGTAGAATATTTGCCTCCCAAGTGCAATGCCTTGTTTTCCATCCATAATAGCACATATACAAAGTAAAGATTTCATCACTTTCAAATACTCTTTAATTTGATTAAACAGAGAAACAGTGAACTGAAATAAATTTTTAACACTTGTGTTCTAATGTTTTAATAGTCTTTATGACTAAATAGAAAATTTTCATATCAAAGTACAGTGATTGCATTCTAGAAAAAAACAGTTGTAGCACAGATATAAATATGTAAGTCATAGGTTTTGGGGATTTTTTTGCTATGGTGCATTGCTTCTTACATGAAAAGCAAGTTGACTAATTTCAGTGGTCAACCACGTGTGCACAACTTATTAACATATCTAAAGTGGCCAATACAAATTAGTAAACAAATATGTGAAAAATGCCCCATCATATAAAAATATTAAACAATTCATAAGGAAAAAGGAATTTGGGTTGCTTTTGCAAGAAAGCTTTGTGGTCAGAACAGTTTACAAATTTTTGGTGAGTATATAGCAGCAATTTTAGAGGAAAAAATGAGAAATAGATTTTATGTCATACCACGGAGATACCCTGTGCCATTTCTCCAGCAATTGAATACAAGGAAAATACAGAAGTCCTAATGCATGAAGAGTATCTCTAGATCAATGTTGGCCAAAGAGGAAGCATTAATTATGAGACAGGTTGTACACACGCCTCTCTTTAATCCCTTAGCACATTGCCATGATTTCTTTCACTTATTCTTTTGCTCTAATCATCCAAAAGCCGGTCACATCATTCCTTTCAAAATATTTATACTTAATCCCTGTTGAAAGTAGGAAAATAATTGTATCTTCTCCATATGTTTTCAAAACATTTCTTGAAATAGCTATGTACCTGGACTTTTGCCACTCCTCTTTACCCTGGACAACTTTAACATTTCTAGTGGGACATATTTTATGGCAATCAATTCTGAAAAGCTTTGCCACATAAAATCTTTATTTCTCCTTTGAAAACAGTATTTCAGTCAATAAAATTCTATTTTGTATTTGTCTCTTCTGCCAGCAAAGTTACTAGCTTATTCTACTTAATTGTGCTTCTGAAAGTCTTACTTGATTATTTCTTTTATATGCAATCTACTCCCAAAGTGACTGGCTTCTTTCAGGATTATTCAGTCTACTCTTGGTAATTTGCATACTGAATATTATGTATCCAAAATAAGCTTATGTTATCAATCTCACTTGTTTTTCTCTGGTATTATTGGATCTAGCAAGTGCTCTTCATCATTGATTTAGGGTAGTGTGGAATTGTATTTCTTCTAATATTTCTTCTACCCCTTTCTCTTTTTCCTCTCTCCTTAATATTCTTATTGTTTGTAAATTTTATTTTCATTCCATATTCTTTGCATGTGATGATCCATGTTTTCATCATATTATCTCATTATGTTTTCAACTCATATGATGTTATTAAATCCATAATGCTACTAGATCTCTATAGAATATGTTTAGTTGGCTGGTAAAAGAACTGTTTGTCAGATTTCTTCTTATGCTTTATTTATAGAAATGCTGTTTGATCCTTTCCTAGAACTTGCCTCTCTGTGAATATATCACACAATTTTTTTATTGGGCATAGTATATTTTTTTTATTAAATCCTTTATCAAATGATTCGACAGTTACTTTTTTCTTCCCACTGCCAGAGAAAGGAGGGGTTTTTCTTGGCTCTTCATCATCAGAACCTGCTGGGTCCTTGTTAGGAAACATAAAGTTCCATGAGAGTATTGTGTGCCTGCCAGGAAGTACAGATTACAAGCATTTCCTATCCTTGGTGATTTACATTATAAATTCAGGAATTCCTAAAACTGTCATTAAATGTTCCTAACAGTAGTAACACTAAAGTTTGCACAAAATAAGCAGAAACTAAAAGGTTTTGTTGTTTCTGCAAATACCAAACAACATTTCCTTGGTCACTTCCATTCTCTAATTATTCTAAAGAAAATCTATTGGTTTAAAGATTTTTTTCAGATGTTTTCCCTTTGACTAAGGATGTAATAATTTCTAAGACTTCTTATATCAACACTTACTATATGTCCGAGTCACATTTTACAAGTATCTCCTTCCAAGTAGATTGGAAGTGATAGAAGAAAATGACTTTTCACAGAATAGATGTTTCTGCCTCCTCATGACATAGCCCTGAATGAGCCGGCCCCACATTCCACACAGTAAAAATCCACACAGTAAAAAGTTAAGCCTCTATCATTAGGCGTTTCCTCTCAGGCCTGGATGGAACATAAGAGTACTTTTGAGTTCATAGTTAGAATCCTCTAGAGTGCCTTACTGTAAAAATACAACACGAATGCACAGAATATGAATTAAAATGTTTATTATTGTTCTCTGAGAACTCAATTAACCACACTCAGAGAAGAAACAGAAGAATGGAGAGAAGGAGGTCAGGAGAAGGCACAATGCAAGTCAGATTTGTGAGTCTTCACTGTAGTCTCTTTTTGACATTATTGAAGAATTTTAGTTGTTGGTTCTCCATCTTCTCACTCCTTGAATGTGCAGATACGCACACCTGTCATCATCTCTCCACTTCAAAAATCCTAGAGAGAGAAGACATAAAGTGTATGGGAAGGTTGATCTTGTGAATCCTGTAAAGCTGCATCTCTGACTCTGGTCAAGTTCCTGGTATAGGGCCTGAAGATTAAAAAAAAAAAAAAAAGGAGACGGGGAGATGAGAAAGAAAGGACACGATAAGATGAGATAAGACAATGAGCAAGGAATTTCACAGATTTAGGAAAATTCCCAATGTCAAGACCTAGAAATGGGGAAAGGGAAATGGAAAATTCAACTCACAGAAAAGTTTCTGTTTCTCACCTGGGCTTTTTGACAGACTCATGCAATAATTGTGTTCTGAGGCAATGGAAAGAATCCTCTCCTCATTGATGTAACTCAGTATATTGATCTTAGTCCCTTCTCATCCACCTCCATTGGTTCTTGGCCCAGTAAAGAAGCGAGTCATTAGAAGAGAATAGCCATTAAGCTCTATGCTCATGATGCCTTTAGCTGGAACTGGGTTCTCATTTCACTTTCACAGAGTTTAGTCTGCCCATTCATATAGTACTAACAGCCAGTTAATAAACTATTCTCTCTGACTTGCTTGCTCCAATTGGCAGATCCAAGGAAAGTTGCTATAAATACTCAGAAGTCATTAAAGTTTATATTTCAGATTAAATAAAATATAACCTCTATGTATGATGTTCTTTGCACCTGGAAAGGTAATATCTAATGCCTAAAAAGAAATTATAGAGCTTATCTTCATATGGAGTTCACTGGGAGCTCCAAATGCAGCCACTAAAGCTTAAAGTACAGATTTATAAAAGCTCATATGAGAATCATATAAAGAAAGGAATAGGCTCATGAACTCATTCTAAACATGAGGATGATCACAGATCTCAGCAACTCATTTTATCGTGATTACCCCTTTTTATTGAAGTTATCATCCAGCATTTAAGCTCATTGTCCTGTGTGATTCTTTGGAAGGCACAGAAAGTGTGCCTGGGCACCAATAGTACTTGAGAAGACACAGAAAACATAAAATTGAATCAGGATAGCATCATGGAGATCCATTCAAATGTGTTGGTAGTTGGTCACATGATTCTTCACCATGGAACGCAGGAAGCCTTAGCTTCACTGAGCACAGACAAGACATGTTCCCAGGGGCTTCTTCTGAAAGGCCATCTCTGTAGGGTACAAGATGAAAAAAAGTGACGTCTCCTGGTAAATAGCAGGGCAGACATAGGTAAAGGAAGAGGGTTAGAAGAAAAATTGGGGTGTTCATGCTCATTCCCCATTAAGCACAGAAACAAAAAAAATAACCCTCTTTCCATAGTTGCCCACCACTGCCATAGACACAATGCACAGCCCTTAATATCTGAGCAAACTGAGATTTTTGTTGTTCTAAACAAAGTACAACAGTAGGAATCATACCCCTTGGGGCAATTGAGGCAGTTGATGCATGGAGAGGACATCTACTTCTCAGAGTATTCACCTAGGATGTGAGGAGATAAATACAGGGATGGTCTCATGGAAAGTGGACATTAGGTGGAGTTGAAAATTTGGAAAATATTTATGGGGCTTGTCATTTATGATTTTTTCTAAAATCTTGACAACCTTTCACTATTTCTCTCTCAACCAATTTTGTTCATTAAAAGTGTTTACTTTATTAGAAAGTCTTTAGTTTACCCTTTTATATCATTCTAGGGCTAAAAGTTCCCACACTGCACTCACTGTTTCACCTCTTTCACACTGTGTCCCTTAAATCCACCCATTGATATAAATGAGAAGTTGCTGATTATGGTCCACTATGCTATTTCCCATTGTTAGTGATCTGGAAGAAGACAGGATGTGGGAGATACTGCAGTCAGTTTTCTTGTGTGGAAGATTCCTTATCATAACCACATGAGAGTCTCAAGAACCTTCCTCTGCTTCTTGGATCTGAACATTCTCAATGTTCACAGTTATGTTAGCAGAGAATTCTAACCTTGCCCCTGAAATAGGAGTGTAAATAAGAGAAGTAACATTGAGAGCATTTTGGGGATGGGATGCAGTATGATGCCTGTGAGGAGGGCAGACAATCAGTCACTAAAAGGAATGTGATCAGAAAGAAGACATCCAAACATCCCACTGCCTCTTGCCTATTGCTTGTATTCGATCTCCTTCCTCTTGGTCCCCAGTATCTTTTATGTTTTGTATTTACACTCTCTGCTCCCACTGAGAAATCCTATGTCAGGAGTTGTTGAGTCTCAGACTATCCACATTCTCTGATGATGACACTGCTTGTATCTTCTAATACATGAGCTAGAACCCCTTCTAGAGTCTTCATCATTCTTCATCCCCTCCTAATCTGGCTGTCAGCTATCATCTAGAGTAGTTTTACATCCAGAAAAATAGAAGTTTTCAATAATACTATCTGAGGAAAGGGCATTTCTGTGAATGATAGGAATGCATATGATAAGGTCATGTGTAGGGTTTGTTATTTTTACAGGAAATTTTTCCCTCTCTTGGGTTTGCTAAGAATACTTTCTATTTTCAAATATCTCATAAGCTTTTACTTCAAGTTCCATGAGGGTTTTTTTTTTTGCCTTAGTCCCTTCTTTATTATTTATCTGTCTGTGATATCAAGTCTTAGATGTTCAAAGTTCATATCAAAATTAATTTCTTCTAGAATCACCCATGAACTTATATTTAATTTAGCTGGTATAAGTATATAAATTCAGTTTTAAGTATAGTTAAGAAAATGAGTTAGAAATAGTACCAACATTTAAAGTTATATAAAAAACAGAGATTTAGAACAGGCACGAGTCAGGTATGTTGCTTCTGATGAATAATGGCAAAGTGGTAGGAACACAGGCAACCAGGCAACCTTAATGGGGCCACAATGAAATAATACAGTACAGATGGAGGGAGTAATGAAAAGAGGCTAAGGCAAGATCAGAGAAAGCATTGTATAAAATCAACATAATAGTCCATTGTTTATAAAGCACACCTCTACTTCAGCATAATTGCCCTTAGGCTGCTTGAGCTCTCTAACAAGGTGGTCATTGTCTAGGTTTAAAACTATTTCCACATAATTTTGATTGGGAAAAGTCAGTTCCATGCAGATGTGCTTAAAATGGGCAGTTCTTTGTCTTGTTTTATTTTATTTTTTTTGTTAGGCTAGAAATTTCCTTGGAATTTGATCATCACACTGTTATTGTCATAGCATGGCTTTATCTGTAGTGAGGTTATAAAAGTAAGTTCATAATTTATAAAATCCAGCCTTAAAATTTAATGGATTCTCTTCAAGTAATCTAATTGTAACTATAGACATCATATTCATTTCCTAAAGGGATACATGCATTTTTTTAAATAAAATGCATGAAGAACTATAAAGTAAAAACCTCATACCATCATTAGCTTAGGCACACAAAGCCTCTTAGGTAGAGGCTCAGTAGACAAATTTAATATTTCAAAATGTCAGAAGACTGATTTCAGAGGATGAGTTACAGGGAGTTGGAGGGAAATAATGATAGATATGATCGTAATTCATTGTAACTCTAGATTAATTCCTCAAAGAATAAAAAATACTTTCAGGGCTAGAGAGATGGCTCAGCAGTTAAGAGTGTGAGCCAATCTTGCTAAGGAGCACAGTTCACTTCCCAACTTCCAAGTGGGGTGGCTCAAAATTGACTGCTCCAACAGTTCCAAGAGACCTGATGTCCTTTTTAGCCTCCACACGTATCACAAACACACACACACACACACACACACACACACTCACACCAATATAAAATAACATCAGTATATTAAAATAATTATCTTGGAACAAGCTAATACTAGCAAATGAGCAAAGAATGGAGCACATCTCAAACCCCTGAAAAACACTGTATCACTGAGGAAAGAAACAGTTTAAGATTAAAAGAACTCAAATTACTGGTATGGTGAGAACTCACTCAGTAAAGTGCTTGCCTTGCAGGCATGAGGACCAGAGATCAATCACCAGAACCCACATTTGAAAACATAAGTTGAACTGACGTGGTTCACTAGTGAGCCCAGTGATGGGAATGCAAAGGTTGTGGATCACTGAGGCTCTTCATCCAGATAGCACAGCCTATATGAAGAGGCTCTGTAAAAACAAGCGTGGTTATGGGATAGCACTACAGAGAAAGCATCAAAGTTTATCGTTCTGCCTCTGCATGCAGGTATATTTATTATACAAAATCATACAGGAATATGTATGTGCACACACACAAAACCAAAAATAGACTTTTTAAAAATGTGAAAACAAAATCTAATGAGAAAACTTACTGGATTTTATTCAATAAAGTGCCATCTGGACAACAACAGAAGAACTATGAATAAGTACGAATATTTAGTTATGAGAAAATTTAAAGTTTCTCTATTATGATTAATATTAAAGATAAATAGTGTTAGCAAGAAGGCTCCTTGAATAGGAACACTTTCAAGTGGGCCTTAAAGCCTGAGTTGCATCTTTGAAATTCACTGATAGAGGGAGAAAACTCTGCAAGTTGTGCTCCAACCCCCCACACACAAACACACACAGACAAGCACACACACGTGTGTGTACCCACTCTCCTACTTCTCCATTAAACAATACTATTAAACATATTTGTATATATATATTTAAGTAGAGAATTTCTTGCACTACTGATTTTTATGATTTAAATACTAACCCATACTTCTATTTAAATATTTTTGTTCTTACAATATTTAGGGTAAAATATTATAAGTTTAGCTTTCAAATAAGTTAAGAAAAATAGACAGAGTTAGGCTGAAAAGAGAGAACCAAAGCAAGTGTTTTAAATTTTAAAAATTAATGACCAAAAAAAAAGACTTAAGATCAAGCATCTAGAATTGTTTTCTACTTCACTGTATGTTTAAATTTTTCCTAAGGAATATTTTTGTATAGTATACAAATTCCTATTCAATAATAAGACATGTTGTTTTCCTGCCATTATGATAAATAAAAACAGAAAATAATAATATTAATTTTGTAGAATCAGTAATTATATAGGTATATCAAAAGACAACTGTATAAATGTAAGTAAAGCAATGTGTACAACTGACAATTCTCCTGACAGTGATGCTGTCATTCTTCTCTCAAAAGTCTTGAAACTCAATCAAACATAATCTCAAAAATATAATAAACAATTAAAGAAAACCTCAATCACATCTTGTCTTTAATAGATATAATAAAATTTTGACATGTAATGTCTATAACTACAGTAAGTAACACCTTTGTTTCACTGCTAACTGGCTAGACGAGAAGTTTGTTCAATTTCTGTGCTTACTGAGTTGGCCTTGGGATATTTACAGTTCTTTTCTTGGCAAGAAAGGGATTTTTCTTGGAATGACCTAAGCTAGATTCTAATGTTTTCTCTGTCAAAAGATAAGAGATCCTCTTTGTACTTTTTATCTATCTTCTCTCTTGTGTCAACTAATGTTTCTTCTATTGTATTTAGAATATGAGAGATATATTATCCCTTTGCCAGAGTCCAATACCCTTGTTCCAAGTATGGCATATGTGGTGAGTAACTGGAAGATGCTGTATCAGGTTCCACATCAAAAATATCCTGGAGCTAGTTCTTTTTGGACATAGGCCAACAAACACACTACTTTAAGCTACAGTAGTCATGTGTCCAGGGTATTACTTTAGCCCTTGCATCTTATTTTCAGGTGATCAGAAAGAGTGAAAGAGATAAAATGAGGCTATATGCTCCATGTGAAATAAGGCAGAATGGCAGACTTTCAAATCTCTGAAACAATAAGCAAAGCAATTAAGGACTGGAAGCTGATGTTGACTACTGGAATTGGCAGTCACATGCACTCTTTGACTGTGCCTATCTTGTGCATTGTGCCTTTATAGGGGCCAGTAAAGCTTTTATAAGAAAACTGTGTCAATTTCAATTGATTTCCAACTCACACCTTGAACTTGCAACTGTTCCTTGTTGTACAACGTCTTAGCTTCAATGCTAGAAAAAGTACTCCAATTACATATTTTATAAAAACTGTTGCTCATTGTTAATTTTTGTTTTAGAGAAAACAAGATCGAAAGTTCTTCATTCAAAACAAATTTTATGTTTCATTATCATTATCTATTATTATTATATCATTATTATTCGCACAGCTTGTTCATGTCAGCCTAAATTCATACTTCTGAAAATGGTTTCATGCACCTTTTAGTAAGAGATTAAAAAAATAAGCACTTCCTTTACCACGCTGCTTTTCTTTTTGTTATGAATTATTCTAAGATGGAATATCTATAGTTATAAGTAAGCATCTAATGTCATCTTCCATACATGGTGCTGGGAACTGAACAGGAGATTCACACACTCTAGGCAAACACATAAATACTTAAATATCTAGCCTTCCTTTGACTAATTACCTATGAGTCAGAGTCTCTGTAAGTTTCCAGGCAGACACCAAATTTACCATCCTCCTGTCTCAGTGCCCTGAATAGCAGAAGTTATAAGCCTGTGGCACTAAGCCTAGCTTGTATATTCAAAATTTTTTCAAGAGAAATAAAGGAGAAAACAGAAATAAATTTAAAAATAACAGAGCAGAAGTCTGTTATTTATTATT
>JAQHUG010000320.1:205879-217950 GCA_028555095.1 Dicrostonyx torquatus
TTAATATCAATGGACTCAACTCACGTATAAAAAGGCACAGGTTAAGAGAATGGATACAAAAACAGGATCCAACATTTTGCTGTTTACAAGAAACACACCTCAATCACAGAGACAGACATTATCTCAGAGTAAAGGGTTGAGAAAGTAGGAGAGGTTGACAGACACAGCAGAAAAAAAATCACATAGAAAGATCTTATATACCCCTTCCTGCCTGAGAGTTGGAATTTCCAATAAGAATGCAGGAGTCCTTCAAAAACTTAGAGAGAATGACAGGCAGCAAGCAACTGAGCTCGTGTATGAAGGAGTCCCAATCTTGCAGCGTAAATGGACAGAATCATGCCTTGACAGTAGAGGGGGCATAACTTCATTTTAAAATGGAACAAACAAGTGTGTCAAGATGTTTTATAAAGCCATGATTACATTTAAAGGTAAAATACTCTTTCTGTTTAAGGCATTCAGGGGAAATATGTTGCACATAATGGTTCCTGAGCTAAAACTGTGGTACATACTTCTGACACAAGAGTCTGGTAACAGAAATTTGAAAGCTATGATTCCATACTAATGAAGATCTGATGTATGTTATCCAAGCTTATGTGTGTGTTCTTTCATCTAGGTATAGAAATACATTTTTAATCACTTACATTGTTAGCTTAGGCCTAACTAGAACCTGCATAATTTATCTACTGTATCATCATTATAATTGTATCAATTGTAACTCAATAATATAAGCAAATGCAATTCCATGTTACCCTACAAGTCATAGTTATGATGAATTAGCACATGGACATATTTTATTTTTTATTATTATTGTTTTCTTACTTTAAAATAATACCAATCCAAATCCCCACTTCCTCCCCTCCTCCCATTCCCTCCACACATCCTCCTACCCATCCCCTCCAATCTTAAGAGAGGGCAAGGCACCCTGCCCTGTGGAAAGTCCAAGGCCCTCCCAACTACATCCACATTCAGATGGACTAGTTTGATCCCATGCTCATTCATTCCCAGTCCAGTTGAAGTTGATGAGATCCCATTAGCTCAGGCACATTGTCTCAGTGGTGAACCCCTCATGGTCTTGACTTCCATGTTCATACTCTCCCTCCTGCTCTTCAACTGGACCTTGGGAGCTCAGTCCAGTTCTCCAATGTGTTGTTTTTTTTCTGATATATTGATCATATAACCTTGGTGTACTTGATTAACAAGGTCGAGTTTAGATCTAAGAAAAATGGATATATAGTTAATAGTTTTATAAATACATTAATAGAAGAATAGAGTGACAGATCAATATGAAAATGATTGATAGACAAATGATATATCTGAGAAATTAAAAAGTGCCTGTCTAGTAACTGAAAGGACAAACACCACTGTTTCCCCTTTCCATGATATGGATTATATCAGTAGCCTAGGCTTCTGAGAAGATCAAATTCATGACCACTGTCTTCTTCTTTCCCCGTTTCATTTGGTTCTTATGCTGTAAAACATAGGAAAGAATATGTCCACATACTCTGCTCTCACATAAAGTTAAAAGACATTGTGACTGTGAAAGTGGCTCACTGGTGCTTGGCCCCAAGTCAATGCTCAATAAAAGCTTGTACCAGTTTTTTTCCAATCAGCACTATAAATCTGACTTCCACTGCACAAGGGACTGTCATAATTTATGGCCACATTCCAAAGAGAAAACAGTGAATATACTGGGCAAGTCTTCCCATTCATTTCTCGTAAGGCATGCATGCAATTTATGACCCTTCTAACTTATCATCACTCCAAGAATGTATTGATTTATTTTTTAAAACTGCATAGCTGGCAACTGTGATTTGTGGTTCCAAGTGAAACTGATATTTAAACACTCCAATTTATTTCAGCTTTCATATTTGTAAGAGGTCAGTGATTCTCATTATTGTACCCTACTTTTAAAAGTCATTCAGCTGACACAGTCTGGAATTTTCACCCATTGTGTTGAAGGGTAAGTGAGCAACTTTTGATTTACCAAGATTTCTAAAAATTTTTCAAACCAATATTCTCATTCCCTTGTTTCTATGCCACATTAATTTAGATGATGTAGCAAAGTGCTTTGGAAAATATAATTGAAAATTTTAATCAACTGACCTGGCATGAGAGAGGCAGTAGATGCAGAAGACAAAGCAATAGACATTTAAAATTGACAAAGACTATGCCTATTATTACAGGTGTTGAAAACAGAGTGGGAGGATTAGCCATGAAAGTAGCTGTCTTTCAGAAGCTTAATCCAATCCCCAGCTGCAGAAAGCAAAGCAATAGACCATTTAACCATGAGAAGCTAAATTTCATCAACAACAAGAGTTAAATTGAGTCATTATGGCATCGATAAAGAGGAATATAGCTCTGTAGACATGTGGTTTTCTCTTCTACTTCTTTAATTTGACACATATCTCTTATTTGATTTTTCCTTCTACCAATATTTTTGGTTCATTTCTTTGCTTATTATTTGGTTGATGATTTGGCTTATATAGTAAATTCAGAGATACAAAACTAAAATACCTGAACATTTAATTCACCTGGGAATAAAAATATATAATGAGAATCATATTTAAGAATAATTTTAGTATAGGTGCATGAGTATTTTGCCTGTATATATGTAAATTAATTGTATGTGCGCCTGGTGTCAGAAGAGGAAAAAAAGAGGGCAGCAGATTCCCTGCAGATGGGGTTACAGATGATTGCAAGCCATCAGTGGGTGCTGTGAATCCAACTTAGGTCCTCTGCAAAGCTGCAAGTGCTCATAAATACAGTGTAATATGTCTGTCCCATTATGGCCGTTATTATTGCTCTAGAAAAATGATTCTTGACTCTTCTATGTGTTCCCTGGACACTTTCAACTCTCTCTTAGTGTCTGGACTGGAGGACTAAGTGTTGGTGATGTGTGATATGTTAGTTCTTGACTTGCTTGGGTGTAGGAGTTAGCAGCAGTGTCTAGAGCGAATGGGTAAAAACGAGCAGCTGGCAGCTGCTAACTCTAATTTGGGCAAGTGCTAAGAGCACTTGCCAAATTTGAAAAGCCATCTGCCTGAGAGCTGTATGTGCTCCCCTCATTAGAAGTGTTGGACTACCCAAAAGTTCATCCTTTGAGGAGAGCAAATTACTTTTTTGGGAAACAAGGAACTGTGAAATTTCATGAGTTCCTAACTTTGTCCTGCTGGTTAACTTATTTCAACTGTCATCTGAACTTGCAAACTTGGGCCTTGGCTCTTTTATAATTTTCTACTGTGCTTCATTCTTATGCCCTTTAGTATCTTTGCAAATGAAGAGTCTCAAGAAGCTTAGGCAATATAGGGCTTTACTTCTTAAGAGTTGGTTTATATTTATAAAAATATACAAAAGCAGGTAAATTTCATGTATAAATTTATTTACTACTAACAACAAAGGATATCTATAAATCTCATTTTGAGTTGAGTATTATTTTTAAGGGCTTATTATTAATTTTAATTATGTGTTTGTGCTTGTGATGGTGGGGGTTGCATACACATGCAGTGCCTGCAAAGAGCAGAAGAGGGCATTAAATCACCTATAGCTGGAGTTATAGGTAGCTGTGAGCAGCTTGACCTGACATGGGTGCTGAAAACCAAACTCCATTGTTCCGCAAAAGCAGCATGTACTCTTAACTGCTGAACCGTCTCTCCAGCTCTTAATACTTCCATACTGTTAAAGATATCTGGGAGTCCTTTGTGGGGGGGGGTTGTACTTAAATTTTCAGTATAAAATTAAATTGATATCTCAAGAGCAAACTCCCTAGGTATCTCACCCTTTCCTAATCTCTTAAAGCCATTAGATCAGTAAGTGGCTCAGTGTATAAAGGTGATTACTATGCAATTCTGGCAATCCAAGTTTGAACCTTAGAGTTACAGAAACGTAGATGGAGAGAAACAACTCCACAAGTTAGTCTTCTGACTTCTATGCAAATGCAGAGAGAGAGTGGGGGGAGGAGAGAGAGAGAGAGAAAAGAGGAAGAGAGAGGAGAGAGAGAGGAGGAAGATGATAAAGAGAGGGAAGGAGATAAAGAGATAGAGAGATAGACCCAATTGGGAGAGGATTCTAAATCAAAATCTGAATGAGTCTGTAAAATCAGTACTTTTATATATGTGGGCTAGAGTGGGTTAATTTTTAATTTTATTTCTCAGCATTAATAATTTGGGCAAGTGTGGAGAATTAGATAATCCTGACAAAGACAGGAAAGCTGATTATGTTTCACTACACGAAGCCCTGCCCCACCTTATGAGATCTGAAAGTTCTACTGAAGAGTTCCCTGGAGAGAGGGGAGCTCACCATCATGACAACATATAAACTACCTGCCAAAAGCAACAATCCCTAAATAACATTGCAGAGAGGGTTCAGAATTCAACATACTAATTTTAAGGGAATAAAATACAACCCACAGCATTAATCAATGCTTCTGTAGCAATGATGACTTTCAGCTAGTAGTTATCATATATTGACTCCCTTAATCATTATTACCCACTTTCCATTATTTTACAAGGCACAAAAAGAGACTTGGTGATGTCTTTCTATAAACTGCACACCTCAGAAATAAGGGACTCAAGAAGTGAACCAAGGCTGTCTCATCAGCATCCCAAAACCCTTATTTCTATAACCTATTAGTTATTTCAATGTCAATACATCTTGCAATCTTTTGAGATCAACACTTTCATTGATATTGCATCACTGAGGAAACAAATTGAAAATGGAAATACAAAGACCTTCACAGACATAGAAGAGAAATCAATGGAAAACTTGATGGATAAACAGAACTTGTGTAGTCAAACTGATGCCTTAATTTAAGAAAAAATGTATAAAAATACCTCAAACGGCCATTGTCAGCCTCAGGAGGTGCCAATGACCATTAAGGTGCACAAACCTACTGCTTTACTGTCCTTGTGTTTCAAAGTTTATCAGGAAACAGAAATTGGCAATAGGAGAGAAGAACCTATTTCTCCTTTCAAAAGTCCGTGGACATCTCACAACTTGTACAAAATCATGATACCAAGACCAATTTTTTTGTCATTAATGAGAGTTTAAATGGTGCTTTTTAGGGGTGAGGTTCTGGGGCCCAGGTAAGCTTCATGGTACCTAATCTCACCATGAAAGAGCATGTGTCTGGCTAGAATTTAGAAGATGTCCCCTTTCTTTCTAGCATCCCTCAATGCACAGAATTATGGGTATAGGGAATCAGACTACCCAGAAGTATGTCTTAACACACTGCATACATTTTCAATGAGCTATGGTACTTTAGACCAATTGAACGTCTCTAGCAATTCATTAAGTGGCAAACACTGAACAACAGTAGACAGTGGTTATATTCCTTCCTTTGTTAGCCAATCCTCTTCAATTTCACAATCACCTTTACTGTAGTTAAATGGAGAATGAGCATATCTGAGCTTTGAAAGAAGGTAATGTGACTTTTTATTGAATTTTCTCCAAATGAAGGCCTACAGAAATCATCTCTCCATTTCATTATCCTTTGAATTGTGTAAAATGTTCCAACATTCTCTTCCCAGTGTCACCTGAAGGAGAAATGCCTGTCACTTCTTATGACACCCATAGCTGTGCTCTCTCTCATCATCAGTTATTCATCTCAAGCTATTAAATGTTGGGGCCAATAATATTAACAGCCAAAGGTTAAAGCTTTTAATTTCTTGCCTATTAAGGAATGCTTCGGTATTTAAAGCAATAATAATGGGATTTCAGAAAAGCAGCACCTGCAGGGATCTTAGAAATTCTCAAGTTCAATATCATATTTTACAAATGAGGACACAGAGGTCCCAGAGGGGACGCCTGACACTGACGACTTGTGACACACAGGCTCTGAGACTCAGACTGCCATGTTGACTGTTTCTGTTTCCCTTCTCATTTCCTCTGTTGCTCCTGCAGTTCTTCCCTCTCCTACAAACATTTTCTTCACACACTTGACATCCTTGGCACGTAACTCCGAGTATTTTGCTAATTCCTTGTTAAATAAGGAACAATTCCTTGGTGAACAGCAATACATCAAGTTGTTCTCTGAACTCCACATGCACAATATGGTGAACACCATTCCCACAACAAGCAATCCACAGGTGAAATTTTAAATATTCGAAAATAATAAAACCCATGCACATACACAAAAACTTTATGATCTTCTAAACACTTCAAAGTGTTTCATTATATTTATAATTAAAGATAATATACGTCATTGGTCTTTTTTTAGGGAGGAGGGCCTTACTCTCCCCAGGTTCCTCCTGCCTTCTATTGATCTCAAGTGGCTGAAACAAAAAGGAAGTTTTCATTTCCTTTTAAAAGAAATCTTCACATATAAACCACAGGAATGACGATTTGTGCACTTCTCTCTATTTCTTTATTTCTTTCTTCATTGATGTTTGTGTATTTTATTGTTTACCCTTAGTGTGTGTGTGTGTTTGTGTGTGTTTGTGTCCTCCATGTCCCACATCATGCAAGTGGAGGACAGAGAAAAGCTTAGGGAAGTTGGACCTCTCTTCCACCTTGTAAATTCTGGGGACTGACCTTGGGTCATCAGTCCTGGTGGTCCTTACCCACAGAGCTGTCAAATTGGGCTTGCATAGACATCTTTTGAGCAAAGCATTCAGAAATTGGATTTTTGACCCTCAAATTTCCCAGACTTGTGCTAAGTTGAAGAACACTGAGAGTAAACTCAGCAGTTAGGAAATTGATCCGTTTATAATAATGCAAAATTTAAAAGGAATCAGGATAAATTCCATTCAACCCACTAAGTAAGGCTCTGTGATCTAGAGCAGCAAAGTCAGTTTATTCCATTGCTATGATTTCTACAAATTGGGGTAAAGACTAACTAGTGCAGTTCTCAGCTGCATGGCATGACTGTCACATCAAAAAGATAGATGGCAGAATTAAAAAAAAATCAATAAAGATTAAAACAGAGCCCTAGTAAAAACACTCAATACCCTATTATTAATTTTAGTGGCGACTATTGTATAAAATAGCATGGGATATATTGTTGTTTGTTTGTTTTTATTTTCTTTTACTCTTTTGGCTCTTACTCTCTGGTGGTCCACTACCCATGTCCCAAATAAATCACACAGAGAGACTTATTCTTTCTTACAAAAATCGCACCTTAGCTTGGCATTTTTCTAGCTAGTTTTTCTTAACTTATATTATCCTGTGTACCTTTCCACTCTGGGATTTTTCTATTTCTCTATGTCTTTTCTTTCTTTCTTATTCTGTGTATGACTATGTGGCTTGATCTCGGCACCCTCCTCTCCTCCTTTTTCTTACTTCTCAACCTTCTTTTCCCAAATTTCTCCCATTTATTCTCTCTGCCTGCCAGCCCCACCTATCTTTTTTTGCTTCACCATCAGCCATTTAGCTCTTTATTGGACCATCAGGTGTTTTAAACAGTCTAACTAGCACAGTTTCACAGAGTTAAACAAATACAACATAAAAAGAATGCAACACAGCTTTGCATCATTCAAATGCCCACAGCATAATCAAATGCAAGACATCTTAAAATAATAACCCACAACACTGGGCATTATTTTTAAAATTTATTTTCATTTAAAATATGTGTCTATATGGTTACCTATGGGTATGTGAACTTCTATATCATGCCCACAGAAGCCAGAAGTGGGTACCAGATATTCTGGAACGAGAGTTGCATGCAGCTTTGAGCCACTCAAACTGGATGCTAACAACAAACTTGAGTCCTCTGCAAGAGCAGTATGTATTTCTTATTACTAAGTCACCTCTCCAGCCCACGTCTTGTTTTTCAACCAAAAAAAATCCTACCTACAACCAAAAGAATCCCATCCACATCTCTTCTCTTACAGGACTCAGCAAAGATTTCTCTCCTGGGAATATGGCAGAAGGCATTCTTCAGAGTAACTGTCTGATAAAAAGCAACTAAGAATGCCAGATGTCCATTTAAAAACATCTTCCTAAAATATCAGACTGATGACAAAATGATCTGAAAACATTATGGCAAAAATCTACATGAAATCTGGAATCCAAGCATAAAAGTCCTTTTATCCTAAGGAGACAGAAAAGTTGATAAAATAATACCAGAGTCTGAATACTTCTTTGAAAACTGCTGAACTCAGGAAAGCAGAATATGTAATCCAAATCACAGACCAAACTGAATACAGATTAATAGGAGACCTTCATCACTTTAAACAAACAACTCCATAACATTATCCATAAAGGTACCAGAGACCAAGAAGTGGATCTCTACTCTCTATCTCCAAGGACTTACAGGAAGAATGCCTTATATTTGCATGGTATGAGAACTGAGAGTCTCTGTGATATTGGGAACACCGCTGGCACTCATCTTAATCTGCCACTCCTTGTTCCACAAGCAAAAATTCTTTACAGAACTTTAAAGGACAGTTTCAGCTTCAGAGGGAAACACAAAAACCCAGGATAACTAAAACAATACCGAATAACAAAATAACTGTTGGCAGTATCATTGTTGTACTACAGAACTATAGAAAAAACAAAACAAAACAAAACAGCAAGGTATTGGCACACCTATCCATGGAGCTAAACTGAAGTCCCGGAAATATGCCCACACATGTATGGACACCTGATCTTTGAAAAATAAGCTACAAGTGTGCACTGGCAAAATGAAAACATTTTCAACAAATGATAATGATCAAACTAGATGGCTGCATGTGGAAGAATGCAAATAGATCCACAGTTATCTGTCTGCACATAATTCAACTCTAAATGGATCAAATACCTCAACATATGACCAGAGAGACTGAATCTGATGGTTGGAAAGTCATTGGTACAGGAAAAGACTTTCTGAACAGAACACTAATAACATAGACACTAAGAACAGCAGTTAATGAATGATACCTCAGGAAACTTAAAAGCTTCTCTATGGCAAAGGATACCATCATTTAGACAAAGTGACTGTATGGAAAATGAGAAATAATTTTTACCAACTACACAACTGACAGAGGACTAATATCTACAATATCTGAAGAACTCAAAATACTAGCAAGGAAACAAACAATCCAATTTTTAAAATGAGATACAGGTGTAGAGAATTATCAAGGGAGGAAATACAAATGATTGAGAGGTACATAAAGAAATGTTTAACATCCTTAGTCATGAAGAAAATGCAAATCAAAACTAGTTTGAGATTTCATCTTACACCAGTCAGCATGACAAAGATCAACAAAATCTCTCGCTCATGCTGGCAAGGATGTAGAGTAAGGGAAAAACTCAACCATTGCTGGTGGGAATGCAAACCTGTACAGCCACTATGAAAATTAATGTGGTGATTCCTTAAGAAGATGAAGTGGTCTACCTCAACATCCAGCTATACTTCTCTTAGGCATATAACTAAAGGATCCTTCATCCTACCATAAAGACTTATTCAATTCATTCGAGAAATTAGAAACAATCAAATGTCTGTAAATGGATATATGACTTTAAAAAAATGAGGAATATTTATACAATGGAGTATTACTTACCTATTGCAAAAAAAATCATGAAATGTGCTTGTAAATTGATGGAGCTAGAAAAAAATAACCCTGGCTAAGAAAACCCAGATCCTGAAAGACAAACATGTATGTTAGCTATTAAGTATACAGTAAGCAGGCCACCGTTTGTATAACCACAGAGGCAAGGTATAAAGTAAGGAATTTGAGAGAGGATTGGACCACACTAGGAAGGGGAATAGAATAAATAGTTATGGATGGATGGGGATTGACTGGAATGGAAGGATTAAATACTGGGGGTTGGGTAGGAAGCCTGCAGAATACATTCTAATACCATGAACATGTCTGTAGGGCTGAAGGCTCTAGATGGGTACCAAACTTACCAGCGCAATCTCTTCATATTCCATGAATTGTATAGGCTTTGTCTACAGCAATATGGCATTATTATCACTTTGTGGGGAGCAACCAATAGCCTTGGCAATGGTATAGATTTCTCAGAGTTCCTATGGGGCCCTTTTTGGCCAAAAAGTAGTTTATATGTAACCTGTTTCCAGTACTGGAAACCTCATTTGGTGATGAGAGATGTCCATGTGTTGCTCCATCTCCATCATTATTTGGTAATTACATTTAGATCACCTTCATATAGCATATATTCTAGGAAGCTTCTACTATACTAGGTTTTCATGTAACTCCTCAAATAACTCTTAGTCTTAGCTGGTCCTGTCTGTATGACTCCCAAACCCCACTCGTCCTGCCGCCTTTAATTGATTTCACCAAATCTCATACTGCACTGAAATTCTGTCTTCATCTGCCTTATATCCATATCTCCACCCACCCATATCACTCCTATCTCCACCTCCTGAGTGCTGGGATTAAAGGTGTGGGATCTCAAGTTGGGATCGCCTTTGTATGAGCTCTGTTTCTCTTTTAGATAGAATCAATCTTCTGTAGACCAGCATGGCTTTGAACTAATAACAGAGATCCCTTTGTTTCTGTCTCCTGAGTCCTGGGATTAAAGGTGTGTCCCACCACTCCCTGGCAGCTATTGTCTTAGCTCTGCATTCTGATCTTTAGGCAAGTTTTATTTGTTAAGACAAAGTCTCACTAGATGTGTTTGTTCTTATTTTATCAAATTTTATTTTATTATTATTTTATATGTTTGTTTGTAATAAAAGAGAGAAAAATGAATTGATTCATGTGGTAACAAAATGGGGAATATCTGGGAGGAGTTGTGAAAGAAAAATGCATAATCAAAAGATACTTTATGAAAAAATCTATATCCATAAACTATGTTGTTTATATTTTTAACCATTTATAATGTATAAATTAATAGTTTCATCATTTATAAAATTCAATTCAACAATAAGGGAATGAGCTAAACACAAAGATTTGCGAAGAATGTGGTTTCTGACCTGGTCATGAAGTTCAAATCACAGTTAGCAAACACAGTTGCTAAAGTGTTTTTGGTGAGAAATGGCTCTATGTAGACTTTCTGTGGCCAGCCAAATAGGATCTCTGATAGAAAGTCTCTTTTTAAAGCACTGTCCTTCCCTGGTAACACACTAGGGGTAAGGAAGAGTGTTGGAAAAGTTGGGGAAGACATACAGGGACTTTGAAGTCTTCAGCATGACAAGGAGCTCTGAAGTGCTTCAGGAAGAACTCCCTAGAGCATAGAGAACATAATTTGAATGGTGAGGGTGTTGCATTTGACCTGAGCCTTAATTCCTAAGAAATCTCTTAGCCCTTCTATATTCTTGGAAAGGGCTAAGCCCAAGAATCACTCTTCCCTCAAATGCTTGTTAACATTCAGGGCTCTCTCTGTACTTATTATACTTTCCTTTCTGTCGCTGTGATAAACCACTCTGACAGAAAGCAACTTAGGGAAGAAAAGGATTTATTTGGCTTACACCTACAGGTTACAGTACATCATTGAAAAAAATCGGGGCAGGAACTCAAGCAGGAGCCTGAAGACAGGACCACATGCTTTTCCATGAAACATTACCTCTAACCAAAGAAAGCCAAGGAATTCCACAGGAGAAACTGTGGAGCAATGTTGTCTGATGGATTGCTTACAGCCTCACGCTCAACTAGATTTCTTATTCAGCCCATGGTGACATGCCTAAGAATGATATCACCCACAGCGGGCTGGGCCCTCCTACATTAATTAACAATCAATACGACCTACACAGACATGTTCATGGACCAATAAAATATGGACAATCCCTCAGTTGAAGTCTTCTCAGGTGACTTTGGGCTATGTCAAGTTCACAGTCACTCCAAGTAAAATGGTCTTTATCATGGCTAATCTCTGGTGGGTATCACACCCTTGTCTGTCTGCCTCTGTAACTCCCCAGATTTCATTCCTTTTTACAACATATCCAACATTAGTGATCACTTATTTCTCCTATGGTGACAGACTGAATAAATCGATCTCCTGAAATATATTTTATACTTTCTTTCATGAGTAGTGAATAGCAAAATTCTGTAAATTATATATAGACTCTTAAGACATATATCAAGTTCCTTAAACAATGGGTTCATGGTTGAGAAGAAAACACTTCTCATACAGATGGAAAGAGCATTTTTTGCTAGAAGTAAGTAGATTCAATCCTCAGAACAATTTTTTTT
>JAQHUG010000320.1:246759-272047 GCA_028555095.1 Dicrostonyx torquatus
GTCTTCTGTAAGCAGATTGATAACTTCCCTAAATGGAATCAGAGATACTCTGTCAGTAACTGATGGAAACAGAGGCAGAGATCTACAGACAAGCACTGCACTGAGCTCTGAGAGTGTTGCGGAAGGAAGGGAGGAGGAATTGTACCAGCCAGGGGGGACTTGATGGGGGAAACCACAGACACATTGGACCTGTGCTCGCAAGAGCTCTTGGATGCTGGACCAATAGTTAAGGGAACCTGCTCGGGATCACCCTTGGCCCTCTGCATATGTGTGACGATTGTGTAGCTTGATCTCTTAGTAAGGCTTCTAAAAGTGGGAGCAGTATCTCTCCTTGACGCTTAGCTGGCTTTTGGTAACCTTTTCTCTATGCTGGATTACCTCGCCCTGCGTGGACATAAGGGAAGGAACTCATTCCTACCTCAACTTGCTGTGCCATGCTTCTTGCAAGTCCATAGGAGACCTGCCCGTTTCTGAATGGAGATGGAGGAGGAGTGGATGGAGAGGGGTTAAATGGCAAAAGAGAAGGGGTGGCAGGAGAAGGGTGAAGGAAACTGGCTGAATGTAAAATAAATGAAAAAAAGGTTATTTAAAAAATTATATTAAAAAATTTAAAAAGAAAACTCACATTGATCATTTCTTATAATTAATATAATAGTTACTCTACAAGACATTTACTAACCAGAAGGGTTTATGTTCAACATTTTGCAAACAATATGGCATCAGTTCAGAATTGAATGGTCAAAAGTCCCATAAATGATTGAAGAAACTACAGCCCTGATGCCAGTGATGTTAGAGGGAAGACAGCGTTACAGAATGGCTTCATGCTGAGAAGATGTTGACTAAATTTGAAAAGTATGCATATGATTAAAGAATTAAAACAGTTTTGATTTTTTGCTTTGCTTTGTTTTTTAGGTAAAATTGCTGCTAAAGTAGATTTCTGGAGAAGATAAATCAAGTTATAAAATGCAACTGGAAAGCAATTTATTTGAAGAAGAGTAGGCAAGTTGAAAATCACTAACCTGGAAGATTAAGAAGAAAATAGTTTTGTTCTCAAATAGTTAATGGGCTATTAAGTGGCATGGGGGATTTCACATAATCACTGTATTCAAGAGAGAGAAACAAAAATTAAATCTTAGAGAAACAGATTTTAACTCAATTCAACAAAACGTCTCTAATCAATGGAAGGGTGAAAATATGGGGCTTATTCTTCCTTCCTTCTTTCCTTCCTTCCCTACTTCCTTCCCTCCTTCCTTTCTTTCCATCTTTCTTGTTTTGTTTTGTTTTTCAAGACAGGGTGTTTCTGTGTAGACTTTTCTGTCCTGGAACTGTTCTGTAGACCAACGAGGCTGGGCTTGAACTGACAGAGATCCACTTATCTCTGCCTCCTCTACTTGGATTAAAATTGTGTGCTGCTACCACCACCCAGCTAGGATAGTCTTTCTTTATTTCATGTTTGTTGGGTTTTCTATTTCCCCAAGTACCCAATTTAGACATTTAGGACTGGCTGAGACCTACAAAATTCCAGTTTTGAATCATATTTTAAAATTTCTTTGCATTTTTCCATTCTTCTCATCCTAACATTAAACACACAAATCTACTCTGTGCCTCTGGAGATCTGCCTGCTCTGTTGACTCCTCTAAAATAGAAGTATGTGTGATATGCTTGGTTTCTTTCACTGTGGTCAAGGTTTTTGGGATTCAGTCATGCTGTATCAAGAATCAACACTTCATTCCTTTTCAGATGTACACTATACTTTTGAAAAAATACCCCATTTTGTTTATCTTTCATCAATTAGTGAAAATTGAAAATTCCTTGCATTTTCTGGATTTTCAGAATTATAAAATTTCATGTATTTTCACTTTCTTATGTAAGCACATAGAAATGAAATGGCAGGTACAGTGGTAATAATTTAACCACTTGAAAAAGAGATTATTTGTCCATATGGCTACATTATCTCCAAAACTTTGATTGTTATTTATCTAGTCATCTTAGTAGATATGAAGTGGTAATCCATTTTGGATTTCCACTTTGGAATTTGGATTTCATGTTTCTAATGGGTAATTGTTGGGGCATTTCATTTGTATTTTAAAATAAAAAAAAAAAGCTTGCCTGAAAATCAAAAAAGTTAAACAGCCACATTTTCCAGCCTTACAGACCAGACAACAATTAAACACACTTTTAATCCCAGTAGCCACAATGACACACAGTTTTAGTCATGGTAGGCACACTACCTTGCCATCAAAAACAAGTGATAGTAGCACACACCCTTAATCCCCAAACTAGAGGAACATAAGAGAGGAGGACACAGCTGTCAGTCTCAGTCTCATTCTGAGGGTCCTGGAGGCAGGAACGCCATTTCAGACTGAAGTAGAGCTAAGAACCATGACTGACTGTTTTGCTTTTCTGACCTTCAGTTGAAGGTTGAACCCCAATTTCTGTCTCTGAGTTTTTATTAATTGTGCATCATGTAATAACATCTAAAATCTTTTTGTGTGTGTTTTACTCATCATATGCCATTTACAAAGAAATATCTATCAAGCTCTCTGCCCATATTTTCTTCTGTTTTGGTTTTTCACAGCTCTAAGCAACAAATTCATGGCTCTGTTCAGGCTCAGACCCTGTCAATCTTCATTAATTTCACTGCTGATTTTTTTGTTACTAAGTTTTATATACTCTAGGTATAAATCCACTTTCCTACACAGGGTTTGCAAATAATTTCTCTTTTGGGAAGTAGCATCTCCTCTTTCTTGATAATATGGTTTACATTTAATTTTTGTTGAAGTTCAATTTGACTGCACGGTTGCTCAGACTTTGGGTGTCATATTTATGAATTAATGTCAATTATGATCCCACTGAGTTTTACTCCTCTGTTTTTTCTTATACTTTTCAGCTTTTGAAATTTAATCAATCATCTATTTTTGAATTAATTCTTATATATGAGACAGTACTGTGGTTGTATCTGATAAAAAATCCTATTAGTTTGTTTTCAAAGTAAGATTATGTAAGTCAAAATATGGATCTGTTTAAAGAAAATTTGAAATCTAGCACAAACCTCTTTGTATGTAACAACAAATGGGAAATGATGTAAGTATAATTTAATTAATTGTCTCTTAGGTTTTCTGTCATATTGAATCATGTTGAGTTATATGATAATGGCCACTAGGATGAACAATGAAATTGTTGACTTTGAAAATTTCCAAATGTGTGATGAATTCATAGATTTATCACTTTGAATTCACCAGCGGTTCATTCTTGACTGCAGCTCACCTTACTGTATAGTAAAGTGCTTGACTTGCCATGGGGAATGCTGCCTATAAGGCTTGGGATATGACTGGGGAAAAAGAATTGCTGGGCCACTGATATGGCTCATGCTGATATGACTAAGCATGAGAAGCAGAGTTTAATCCCCAGGATTCACATGACAAAAAGAGAGAAGCAACTCTTCACCCTCTGATCCCACATATATGCTTTGGTACACACTCACCAAATTAACATATTTCTTTTTTAGCAAAAATGACTTTCCAAAGGTACAAAAGGCCAAAGAGAGAATTTAGCAAAATACATTGTAAAACATTAGTAAGTTCTGAGAGAGAGAGAGTCACATGATAAAGAGGTGTAAAAGTCTTTACCAGAAACAGAGGAGGAAAATTATTGGGTGTGGTCAGTTTCTGGATAGATAGACATCTGATTTTGGTTTGGCTCTTTGAAGGTGACCTCAAAACCCTTACAATTTCCTGAAAGATGGAAGCGTCTGTCATACATCAAAGTTGCCTTACAGCATATCTTACAGTTATGATGACAAAGTGACTCATTACCCTAGGAGATGTAGGGTTTTGGGTCATGTGATATCAGTATCACTTTTGAAGTAAAGGTGCAAGAGATCGAATCTAAGCAGATCTTTTTACAGCAGATACACAATAAAGGCTCAGTGAAGCACTGAAGCATGAAAGCTCAGGTGTGCCTGACAAGTTGACCTCATTTTGTATGTGTTCTCATGCATTTATGCCCAGAGGGTAGAGCATCCTAAGGACAATGAAAGCTTTATTTTGTAAACCAGACTAGGTCCTGTGGATTTATTTTTAGTTACATCCTTATGGAAGTTGAATAGAGAAACAGACATAAGTACAAAAGGCATTAAATGGAAATTGCCTCATTCTGTTTTGAGACTCTGAAGTTTCATGACATGATATCTGCCCTCTGGAAAGCTAGAAAAGCCAGTGGAACAATAAGGCCACAGCCAACATGGATGGATAATTTGGGAAGTAGGGTGTTATTCCAAGTTCAACATGTTAAGTTTAGATATGAAAGAGTTTCTAATGTAAGTTCTGGAGTCTAAAGTTCTGAGAATCTGGGGTCAATATCAGAGAGCAAGGAATATGGATATTCCACCTACAGAGGATATAAGTCACCCTCTGTCTTTTTCTCTATTAAGTTGATCCCAAATAGACTGTAGCATGCATGTGATAAAGATACGTTCAAGCATATAAGTACTCACACAACATAAATCAATAAATCTTTTCAATAAATTAAAAAATATAAAAACCTAAATAATGTCTTCTGAAATGAGTGTGTTTTTCTTTACCCAATCTATAAATTAAAGTATCTCTCTCTAACAAAAACATCTAGAAATAGTGTTGTAACATGAACTGGGTATAACTTAGCATTTTTGTCAGTAGAACCTCACTCTGAACTAAATCACTCGTCCTTTATCTCTGTGGAAAGATGAGACAAAGAGAACCTGCTAGAAGATAGGGAGTTTACTGAGGAGGAAAGTATAGTAATCTCAAGGAGTGAGAGTAGACTATGGTTTACTTGCATTTTAGGGCTTTATACTTAGAAATGAAAATTTTTCATAAGAGTTGTTTTTATGTCTGGATGATTGACAGGTCTTATGAGACAGGACAGTGGGATGTCTTTGAGGTTTTCATACCAGAAATCCTTGAGCTTGATAGCAATATTATGACCTTCTAGTTTGGTCAATGTCACAACTCCACATAAGGCAGTGATAGATTCAGATCTCATTCTTTTGGCCAATGATCAGATCCTACACTTTCAATGGGTGGCTTTTCAAATGGCTCATAATGAGGCAGACATCCATCCGTAGTAATCTTGAAGCCTGCTGATATCTGACTATCCACTTAGCACTATCATGTTAAGAAAGAAAAGCAGCCATGACAGGCCACTCTAATTTGTGGGCAGAGGCTTATTCACAAAGGTAAAGGAGTAAACATAGAAGGTGTTTAAAGAAATGTGAACTCCACATCCCACTTTGAGACAAAGAAAGGTATCTTCTTTTGAGGCTCCCATGAAAAGGAAAGGTTTTGTTTGTATTATTAAGAAGTCTAAGGAAGAAACACGTTTGGTTAATATGTGACTTAGGTTGTGTGTTCCTCTGGGTAGATAAGTTGGACCTGCTTAATATGTGACACGTTTTATGTGACAAAAATAGAGGAAAAATATGTATGTGACTTGTATTACATATGAGTCACTCTTTCCATGGGTAAGGGAGGTCATCTTGCTTAATATGGGATCCACATTACATGACAGAGGTCAGTTAACTTGACCTTAGTCAACTCTACCATTTAGGGTCTAGTTACATTAATAGCTTATTACTGGGAGTGGTGAGCTTTCCTGACTATGTGTTATGACATTTACAAGGACTATTCGGGGAAATCAAATTTGAAATTGATGTCAGAAGTAAGAAGCGTCTTGCAGGAACTTACCCCTTACTAGCAGTTTGCATGATTCCTCATGCTACCTGAGAATAAAATCCTAATCCCTCAGCCATCTCATAACTTCAGGAAGCATGATCTACAACAGAAGAGTAGTCTGACACATGAATAGAATAAAATTATCTAACATATAACCATATTGAAATAACTTCAATACTAGGAGGGCTCTGGCTTCTCCTCAGCTACCTGCTCCTGTGATCACTGTCAAAAGAATTCAGATGAGCCACACAGAACAAAACATAGGTAGACTATAGACTGAGTTTATTACAAAGTAAATAAGGGGTACATTTATAGGATGAGAGTAGGTGGTGGCTAACGGTGTCCTGACAAATATAAAATGAACCCCCCCAAAAAAACTCAGAAATGGAGTAAGAATAAGCAGTGACCAGAGAGACCATAATGCTAACTGAGGTTAAAAATCTTTCTTGAAGTTTCTACAACAAATACACTTCCTTAGGGGTGCTTTTCTTCTCTCTCTCTCTCTCTCTCTCTCTCTCTCTTTCAAATTCTTCCCTCATACATTATATCCTGACAACAGTTTCCCCTTGCTCCAGTCTTCCCCTGCCTCTTCTTTCCCCCAGATCTACTCCATTTTCCTTCAAAAAACAGCAGATCTCTCAGGGATATCAACATAACAAGATATCATAAGACCGGGCACAAACCTTCATACCAAGGCTGGATGAGACAATACAGTAGAAAAAAGGGTGCCGAGAGAAGACAAAAGAGTCAGAGACACCCCTACTCCCACTGTTAAGAGGCCAATAGCACCAAACTATACAACCATAACATATGTGCAGAAGACCTAGCTCAGACCCAGCTGTGTGACTGACACTTTATTCTCTGTGAACCTGTATGAGCCCTGCTTAATTGAGTCTGTGTGTTGTATTTGTGTTCTTGCGGTGTCCTCAAACCCTCTGAGTTCTATGGGAGTGCAAATTTGTTTAGCCACTATAGAAATCAATGTGGTGGTTCTGCAGAAAATTGGAATTGATCTACCTCAAGACTCAGTGGTATCACTCTGTTGATCAAGCTAACTTGATTGAACTTACATAATGAGGGAGGTGGTAGTGTATATTAGTTCTTTCCCAGAAATCTTCTGCTAGATGAAAGTCTTGTCAACTTTGGGCAGTTTTAAATATTGGGTCTTCAACCATGATTAGAGTCATTATTCAGATTCTTTGATCTATTTCCTAAGGAAAAAAATATTTAACAGAGTAGATTAAAAGAATAAAAGAAAAATGAAAATCTGTAAAATAGACATACTTTACAAGGAGAAAACATCTTTTCCTTAGAGGGCCTCAGCACAGTCCTGTTATATCTGCCTATCATCCCTATGATAGGCACACTAAATCTGAAGGAGTGGCAGTTTATTAAATTTGGCATAAGGATGGAGAGATTAGTACAGGGGAAGTGTGGGTTCCCAGATTTCACAGAAAAGCTGGGCTGGTCACCTTGGCTCTTAGGATAGAGAGATAGGAGAAAAACCATGTGTTCAGCAAGAAACCTTTCCTCAGAGAAAACAACAGAATAATCAGCAAGACACAGGATACCAACTTTGGGCATACACAAACACATTCACACACACCCACACATCACCCCCCCACCCCCCACAAGACAAGCCTGGACACACACATCCAAAGATGCATATACATACATGTTTATCCACGTGCACACCACACACTTTTACATGAAAAAAAAAACCTTAAGATTATTACTAAGGATATAGGAAACAGAAGTCCAAAACTAATTCTGAGGAAGAGTGCCATCGTTAACCTTCAAACTTGCTAATTTCTAACTAGTTATGTAACATCGTACTATCACAAAAATATTTGAGCTCAATCCTAATGTGTATTTTTCTTTTCTTTATCTGGATTGGTCTTGAATTTGAGATCCTCCTGCCTCAGCCTTAAAATAGGTGAGAGTATATGGATGTACCATGTCACTTGACTTATAATATTCTGATTTCTCTTGGTAATAATATTTAAGATGAAAAAGTATAAAATTATATAAAACAGTAAACATGATTATGCTTTATCTTTTCTTTATTTTTTTCTACCTCACTTTTTAGGCAAATTCTGAAGAGTAGAAATGTGAGGAGAATGAAGATATAGAATTATTGATTTAGGGCATAGCTTCAAAGAGCAAGACATCAGAACGGTTAGTATAGTTAGGCAAGTAGACCATAGGTGGTTTAAGTGAAAGAAAAAGGTGTCTTAAGGCAGAAAACACCGTATCTGAGAAACACGAGGAGCTTTGTATTGTCTATGTCTCAGAGCCTGTACTTTAAGAAACAATGATCCCTTTCTTGTGTCCCTCCTTTCAGCAATCACAGTATCACTTTTTCTTTCCTCTGCAAAGTCAATGCTTAACATAAATTTAAGGGTATACCTGCTGATGTTGATCTCCTGGGAAAGGATTTTTAAATGGTGCCAACTCTCCACCTATTAAGGAAATAGAGTTATAGACAAAAACAAAACAGAAAAAAACAAAACTCTACCAGTTACAGAATGGGTGGTAATTCTTTATACCAGAAACTCCAAATATTTTCTTTTTTCCAAGTAGAGCATCTTCCAGATATTTTTTTTCTATTTCTGTATTTAAATATGATGTCTGGAGACAATGTGAGACCCATTCAGGAAAGGCAATATTAGCTTATCTCACTGCTAAATTTATACACATTCTAACCTTTAGCTCGTAGCTTTCTATAAGCAGTAAAATGGCTACAGGCTTGACATAGGGGAAATACACCCTCTCTTTAATCAATCCATAAAAATGCATTTCTAACCTATATTAATTTGTTTCCTAATTTCTGGTAATGCATAGGAAAACCACATGTAGAGGGTTTAATGAGTCCAAATATAACTGGAATGTGGTAATCCATGATGCTTGTCACTACAAACACCAAGGAACCAGGACAGAAATTGAATTTCTAAAGTATACAATATTCAGAGGGTAGATACCCAAATCTTCTTTCTTAAACCAGCTGTAGTTAGCATGTCTTATAGAGAATGAAAACAAAAGTCCCAGAAAGGAAGCTGCAACTCTAAATGTTAATTGACTAATTAGAATATCAATAACAAGAAGGTGTCAAGTCCCAAGACCAGAAACAAATCATCATAGGCTATTGTTATCATTCTTAACAGACACTTATTGTCCACCTCTGTCTGTTACCTAACATCTGCATGGCTATTAGTCAGAGAGAGAATAATCATGTCACACCTACTTACAGCCCTCTCTCTTCACCCTCACACCCTCAAGGTTGATTCTCATCCCTGGGTCTACAAGAAAAACAGATAACCTACAATGGAGCCCCTCTGTAAATCTGCTAGCCTCTAGCAGCCTAATCGACTCCTTACATGCCTGGATTCCAGGAGAATTGCAGGCACCCAAGTTCTTAGTTTCTCAAAAGATTTTGAAGACCCCAGGTTAGCAGACACTGAGGCAGCAGAAGGCTTATACTATAAAATCTAGAAGTGAATATAGAATCTAGACATGCCCCTACCATTGCCACTTATTCTAAATATTCAACAACACTTTTAAATAATAAATTGTTTCTTTCTAAACAGCATGTTTTACTGTGGAGGATACAGTGTCTGAGAACAAAAACTATGGAGATTTCAGAATTCATATTTTGAGCATGGTGTTCCTTTGGTTCTCTGGTTTTGTTTTTAGCAATAATTTATTGAGCCTGTTCTCTGTGCTTTGCATTTTTCAGGTTGTTGTGGGAATATACGCATATACCAGGTGTTGAGTCCCAGTGGTGGAAACATAGGTAAAGTTTTCCCTGAAACGCATATTTTAAAATGTCAGTAACAACAACAAAAATAAAAAAGAAAGAAAAGAAAAATACCACCTTGAATAATTATAGCAACAATCCGTTTTTGAAGTTAGAATTGTGTCTAGAGTTTCCTTTAATGAGCATCTTAATGAAGATCATTTAGTTTTCTGTAAACTGAAATCTACCAGTTAAGTTTAAGTTAGAACAGGTATAGGAAGAAAGAAAGAAAGAGAAATGGGCCTACAAAACAAACAACAGAAGACAAGAGGATCCTTCCCATTTGGAAGGGTAAATATTCAACAGGAGTGATTTATTTTTTGTCTCTTAGCTCTTGCCCAGCTCTTACAATTTCCTTTTGCTATAATGTTCATTTAATGAGTGAAGATATTCATGTTCCTCTTTGTGTCGTCAGACTATTAAAATCATAGTCCCCAAACCAGGAAGTGAAAGGCAGAAGCCCTGGTAACAGCCAGAGAAGGAAGTTACCTCCCAAGCAGAATTTCCTTTGGGAGGGAAATTCAGAGGGTCAGTTGTAACATTTCCCTGTCTATTGTTCTGACAATATGTCAGATAAGTTTGTGAGGATAACAGTAGGCTCATAGTAGAATCAAATAATCTTATTTTAAACAGAGAATGAGTAATTAGGAGAGAGAGATTCAGTAGTGAGGATAAGAGTCCCTTCAAGATGCATCTCAAAGAGAAAGAAGATCCTTCTTTTCTTTTTTTTTCTCCATATTTTTTTAATTGTTAAAAGAAAAATTTACATTTACTCCCCTTGTGCCAGACCCTCCCGCTCCCCCACTACCCCACCACCCTCCCCCTGCTTCCTTGAGATGGGGCAGGATACCCTGCCCTGTGGAAAGCCCAAGGCCCTGCCCCCTCCATCTCGGCCTAAGAAGGTGTGCATCCATATAGAATAGGTTCCCAAAAGGCCAATATATACTGAAGAGATAGGTCCCTGTGCCATTATCATTGGCTTATCAGTCAGAAGGAGTTGCTTTAGGCACTGGGACAGGATGGGAAAGGTGGGGCAGGGGACATTTAAAGAACCTTCAAATATCAAGAGCAAGGGTAACTTCTGATTGAAAGGTTTTAGGATGTACTGGGAAGTGTGATAGCACAAGACTTAGCCTGGGTTCCCCTATGTGCCAAGGGACTCAGCGACAGATACTAAGGATCACAAACTTACTCTACAATTGAAAGAGTCAGGGTATATGAATTATGTTCTTCCCAGGGAGAATCTGAGCCCTGATCTACCCAGGAAAGTCTATGGGAGGGATTATATGATGATTAGCTTTAGCTTTGAGGTGGTGTGCTTGGTTTAGATTCAAACTATTTCCTTTCAGGTGAGTGATACTTTTAACTTTTCCTCTCAGTTCCCTTACTATGTGTTATCTATATGAATGATTAGATCTACCTGCTAAGTCACCTTTTTGTTGCTGGGTAGATATTCCCAAGGTTTGACCCAGCTAAGGACCTTTCTTAAGGTTGCAAGTTGCAGGATGGTGTGGTTTGAATATAATCGAAATGTGTCTGTCTGTCAAGTATTTCAGGGATTGGAGACCATTGAGAATGTACCCTTCCCTCATGTTCAGCTCCAGACTCCACTTCCAATTTTCCTGGTAACAATAGAGAGGGAAATGTTACAACTTATCCTCCCTAATATTTAAAATGCCATATGAAAAGGTAGGAATATCAGGATATTGTTGAGGTTCATTAAAAGAAAAATACTTCTTTTGTGGGAAAAAAAAGAAATCCGAATTCTACTTTTCACCATGGCTAGAAACCAGGGAACCTTGTCTGCCTTAAACACTTAAAAACTAGAGTCTTCTCCTTAAGAATTAATTCATCTGGGCCTCTCCATCACCTGGCCAGAGGACCACCCTTCAGCAAAGTTGCTTTACCTTAAGACAAACTAAGCAGATGGGAGAAATAATTTTCCCATACTGAAACAATGTATTCACTCCAATATGGAGCTTACACAGCTTCACTACTAACCCCTCTCTCTTTGTTGAGCTCGAACTCAAAAGACATACTTTTTCTTTTCCCTCTTTCTCTTTTTCAAAACCAGACTGAAAGCTTAAACATGTTTCCCCCGGAATTCTGGGCTTTCTCACTTGTTTTATGAATCTCCTCCTCCACTTCTACCATACAATTGCTTGCAGACCTCCATTGCTGGATATGCCAGTGTTCTTGGATCTTTTCGCACCAGACATGACTTTCCCTCTTTTCCTTCATCTCCTTCCACCCAGCAGATGACAAGATTTACAGCTTTCCTGCCCTGATGGTTTTGTTTCACACTCTAAATCAAGAGTTCTTTCTTAGTTCAATTTAATTTTTTTTTAATTAGTGAGACTAAGAACTTGTCTAGTGGAAACATAAATACACTAATAACCAAGGGTTCCTGTGTTGCAGTCTTGTCTCACAATATGGCATTGTGGACAGTATGGACTTTTAAGTGGTGGGCTCAGTACATATAATTGAGTTTCTGAAGGTTTGGATTCAGAAAGGATATCTTTAATTCCTATGAGAGAGTGGATTGCTATGAAACAGTAAAACTGTCTTCTTCCAATTCTCATTCCCAGCCTCAACTACACTTCTATACATGATCAGTTGTGATGGTTTTCACTATCGTCCCTTTATGAGGGTAGATAAGGGGCAGCCTAGTCTTGTGGTTTCAGCCTCCAAAACTGGAGAAATAAGAAAATATTTTTCTTCGTAAAGTACCTAGCATCAGTTATTACTATAACAATGGAAATCAGATTAAAATAATGTCTAAACTCTGCCCTTGATGCCATGTCACTATTTCTACAACCAGAGACAAAAGCTGCCACTGATCTCCATGGAAAATGTTCAGTGGATTTCACCAACCCCAGACTGAATCCTCTTGTTTCTACATACTTCAATTCAGGCTCAGTTTTACCACCCATGATAATGTTGAACCTTACTATTACTTTTTCCAGCCAAATGTTTTTGTTCCATCTTTTAGCTTTTATAAATATGGATTGTGCTACTGCTGAAAGAGTGTTAGAGTAGAAAATATAAAACCAAATTCTAGCATTTTTCTCTCTGTCAATGTAGAGGAATGAATTCAGTATTATCTATGTCAAGCAAGCACTCCATCACTGAATTACAACCCCAAACCTTTCATAAATTTTGTATGTCATAATAGAGCCTCACTGAGTTCCCTGAGCTGGTCTGAACTTACCCTGTACTGCAGTCAGCTTTGAACTTCTACTGATCCTGCCTCAGCGTCTTACATAGCCAGGATTATAAAATATACTTCCAGATCTGGCTTGCAACTACTCATTTTCCAGCTTCTCCTGTCTCATGTCTCTCCACTTATGTGAGGTTGACAAGCACACTGAAGGCGTAGACCAGATAATCTTTAAAAAATTCTTTCAAGTCATATTCCTTCCTGAAATTTTATATGGACTCCAGACAGATCAGAATATGCTATTTGATTTTTCCCCCATTAGGAAAACAGTAGATCTTGTATTTTGCTATTTTTACTTTATTTTCCTCCAGTACTGAATTCATGTCCTTTTTTATAATAAACAAATGACTGTCTACACCAGACACTGTCTGCATGTGATATGTAGTTTTTCCTCACTACCTGCCAAACTGTCAAAACAATCCTCATAAATTAACTGTCAGTGCCTTCCTTAGTTTTATTAACAAAGTACCCATGGTGAGATCTCCAGAGATTTTTGCTCAGGGATGAAAATAAGAGGAAAAAAGCAATTAAGTGTCTAAGGAAGACTCAGTGCACATCAAATTTGTAATTACAGGTGGTAATTACATCACACAGAGACTTACAGATCAGCTACTGTTGGTTTGACTTCACAAAATTTAGGAGACACATTAAGAGTGGCTCCCAATAATAATACTCTTCATTGAATAAAGGGGAAGAAGTCACACCTTTAAGGATAATGGGATAAAAGAGTGTTCATGATCTTTTTGACATGGCACTCATACATTTCTAATAGCATCAATTTCAGTTGAGCTAGAAGCAGGAAAAGCACAATCCCCTGATTCTTGAGAAGGGAGGATAAAGACCATGGCTACACAGTTTGAACTGTAGCATCCTTGGTAACAGAACAGTGAGTACCAGACCTTTGTGTTGGGTCATGAATCACTCACCAGACAAAACATTTAGTGATCTCCAGGTACTTCTGTAGCAACAGCCATGAGACCTGGTATAGGTGTGGCATGACTGAATTTCCTACTGAGGTTCCAAAGAGGATGAGAACAAACTGTGCCACCGTCTCAAACTATTGCCACATCAGTCAGCCATTTCTGTCACTGCTCTAGTTTGAATTATGTAGATGTGATGAAATATTCTGACCAGAAACAATTTAAAGTTTACTTCAGCTTAGAATTAAAAATCAGAGTCCATCATTGAAGAAAGCAATGGTTAAAACTCTAAGCCTGGTCTAGTTGTTAGGAGACACAACATACTTCTGAACTCAATTCATAGCCAAGAAATACAGCAGGCACCAAGGAGAGTCCTCCTTACTAGATGGTTTGCAGGCAGGTTTATTCTCAGTTAATTTCCTTATACAGTCTAGGACAGTGGTTTTCAAACTTCTTAATGCTGGTACCCTTCAATATAGTCCTTCACGTTACAGTGACCCCCGCTATAAAATTTTCATTTCTACTTTACAGTTGTAACTTTTATGCTGCTAAGAATCATAATTTGAATACTTTGGAGATAGAAGTTTGTCAAGGGGGTTGCAACCCACAGGTTGAGAGCCACTCATCTAAGAACACAGGGACAAGAAATGGTGCCACCCACAGTGACATAAGCCATCCTATATCAATGAACAATTGGCACAACCCTTCATAGACATGCCACTATGATATAGGTCATCCCTCAATTAAGATACCATTGCCACATGACTATCTAGACTGTGTCAAGTTGACATTCACTGTGGAACAAAATCAAGTTAATAGAAAACAACTGACTTAGGCCTATAGTTTCATAGGTTTTGACACATGCTTGGGTGAGTTGGTTAATTTTAGGCAAGTATATCATCATGGCAGAAGCAGATAGCTAAATAACTGCTCATCTTGTTTAGATAACAACCAAAGAGAGAAGATAGTCTGGGATTTCAATATCCCCTTCAAAGTCATATCCCATTACTTACCCATTTCAAATAAATTCAAATAAAACTCCCCCCAACCTTTCTAGTGTCTCCTAATAACACCACTTTTTATGAACCAAATGTCCCACAGATGAGCTTTGGGGTCATTTAAGACACAAACTATAGCTCCTCACCTTACATTGGTATGAGAAAAGTTTCAGAAAGCATTTATAGACATTGAAATTTATGGAGCAGGATTCATGGGAGGCTATGTGATCTTCCATTTACAAAATGTATGATTTCCCACAATTCACTTTGGTTCCCTGGTTTCCCTCCAGCCAGTCTCCCCCTGCTTATTTTCTCTGCTTTTAATTTTTAATCTAAAGCACTTTTGACTTACACAGGAATTGGTATCTTCATTGGATTTTGCAAATATCAAATGAACTAAACATGAAAAAAAATCTGAAAAGTTTAGTAAATGCCATATTTAAGATGCTGTTGAGTTTGCTCTTGCCACACTTTAGTATGTGAATATGCTCTAAACTAAGTTTTAGTAATAATTGTAATATTATTGTTACATATTTTGTAATATATTGTTAGTAATAATTGTAATATTTAGTAATAATTGTAATTATTATTTGTTATCTCCCTTGCTAAGTCAGTACATCATCTTTTTTTGCCTGTACTACCTTATCATACAGTTTAAATCAACCTGTTCTGTCCTGGCCAGAAGCCCAGAGCATCCTTTTTTTCTACTGGCAGTCCTCTCTTTACCAGAAGTTCTGTCTTGGATAGTGGCCCAAAATGCCAGAATTTTTTTGGCAAGGGGCATTGGTTCATGACCTGATTTTTTTGACTTTTTAAATGTCTTTTTTCTTTCATAGAAATCTAATGAAAACATCTGCTTGAGCGCTATATGTGAGAAGACCCTGTACTGTCTTTTAAAGATGTATGGGGATAACCCAATCAAATCACTTGGGTGGAGAAACTCATGGGCACCTCATGATTGGGTCAGCTAAGGTGACTATCTCACATTTCCATGTCACACAGTCTAGTTACTTCAAAGAACAGTATTTCCTTAGTGGAAAGTATGGTTTAACCCCTAAAAAATGTCCTCAAAAAGAAAAAAAATTTAGGAGCCCCCTTTAATTACCCAAGAATCCTAACCATTTGGGAAACCCTATCTTAAGACCTCTGTATTTGCTGCTTCTTCATCTCTGTCTATAATAAGACTCCTTTAAAAGCTAACCCTTCTTTATCCCTGAAGTTCATGTTAGTGGGTGATTTAATGAGCATGAATGTCCATTATTTTCATCCACGAGTTAAGGCCATAAGTCCACCTGACACAAGAAAGTATTCATGATATTAGGACTAAAAATAATGCTGGCTACTATTAATGAAAAAGGGTTTGCAGGTATGATTAAATTAAGACTTCTAAAAGCTTGAAGTTAGTCTACTTTATCCAGTTGCAGTCAACACATAGCTGTCAGTGTCCTTATGAAGTGGAATAAGAGAAAGATTTCAACAGCATGGCACACGACAGAATATGAGCATGATTAAGGATGCCATGTTGCCTCTTCAAAAATGAAGCTGAAAGAAGAAACAAAGAGACATAAAGACTGCAGTCCTGGAAGATAGGGAAATAAACAAATGGATCACAAATAGACTGTCCACAGTGGAGTGAAAATAATTTCAGAACACAGATTGCAGACTAGGATTTCCTTCTTCCCAGAAATCTCCTGTTCTCATTGACAAACCTCTACTTCCTGTCTGATTTTCCTACCTATACTTCCTACCTGGCTACTGGCCAATCAGCATTTTATTAAAATACAATTAACAGGGTACAAACTGTTGTCTCACAGTAGGGTTTAACTCCATACTAATACTAAATCCAGTTAATCTGACATTCAAAGACAACCACCACTGGAACAGAAGTAATGAAGTCTCCCCTTCCACTGGTGTTCAGGAGTCAGAGGATCTACCAGGAATTCAGTGCTGATCAAACTCATTTGAAAGTAACTATACACTGGTAGAAATCCAGTCTCTTTTCCTGCTAAGTCAATTTACCTGGATTGGGAACATCTGAACATCATTTTGCTGATAATGATGGAATACGCCTCTAAGCAAACACTCAGGAAAAAGAGACAAGAGGATAGTTAGTTCAAAACCATTCTGAGCTTCACCATATCTCAAACAAGTATGACATTTGACGAACTGCTTAATCCTCATCAAGTTTAAATTCATTTCTCTAAGCTGTTGCAACCAGCTTGGAATGGAACTGTTTTTCTTTTAAAAGTTGATAAAAATTTTCTATAATTAAACATCTCTTTTGCCTAATAATGTGGTACTTAATTCTTTGAAACTTCAAAGATTATATAAGTTTTAAGCTTCAGTATTTATAGTTTTCAATATGACTTCAATTTTTCATATAAAATTTTTGATATTACAAGACTGAAAAATGTACAACACGATAGATATAATCAGATTTTTATCCCAATTAAGCCAATTTTGATACACCATTTTCTGAGCATTTATGCTTCCTAATTCATCTGGAATCATTATAAAGCAAAGTTTTACAAGGCTACATTCTCCTATGTAGACTAAGTTTGTCTGGTCTGCTTTTTGTTTTGATTTGATTGGTTTGGTTTCATTTTGAGACAGGGTTTTATGTAGTGTGAACTGGCCTCAAAATCACTATGTGCCTAAGAATGACCTTGAACTCTTCATCCTCTAGTTCCAAACTCTCGGGATCTGGTGTAAAAGGCATGAGTTGCCAACCGCAGCTCAGAGATCTCTAAATTGGGCAGCACAGTACTTTTTTGATTCAGATATCTGGTCCCTGATATGCTCCAAATTGCTTTGTTTCCATCATTGTAATGATATGAAAAGTTTGTAATGTATTTCGTAATTAGCATGTCAGTGTGTCTCTCATTGCTCTCATTTTAGGAAATGTTCTTAGTTATTTTCTACATTTTTTTAATGGACTTTAATTTGGTTGAGAACTGACAGTGAAATTCAGGTCAGTGTGACTGAAAAACCTGATACGTTTAATCATTACATAATATTAATTCTGACTCCCAGTTCTTATTTCTTAGCAATGAACAAAAAGAAAGTAAAGTGGTTGGAGCATGTTGACTTCAGAGAGTACATATTCTAAAGGATCCCTTAATGTCACTGCAAAAGAAGTGCGATGTGCACATGCATCGTGTGTGTGTGTGTGTGTGTGTGTGTGTGTGTGTGTGTGTGCACCCAACTCTGTGATACATGTATATGTGTATGCATGATTACCCATATATAAAAGCAGTCACACATCCATGGTTCATGTGTGGAAGTCAAAAACAAGAGTGAGTTCTCTGCTTTCCATCTTGTAAGATACATTCTTTAGGCTAGTTGGCTTATGAGTTTCTAGACATTTTCCATGTCCCCCTCCCATCTCCCCATAGGGTTACACTGAGATTATAAATACTAGTTGTACTTCGATATGAGATATCTCTCTACATACCATTGGTTAATAAAGAAGCTGCCTTGGGCCCATCACAGGATAGAATAGATTAAAGCGGTAATTCCAAGCAGAGATAGAGGAGAAAGTAGGCAGAGTCAGTGAGATACAGACACCTGAGTACTTTACCGGTAAACCACTAGCCTCGTGGTGAAATATAAAATAATAAAAATAGGTTAATTTAAGACATAAGAGCTAGTTAGTAATATGACTAAGTGACTGGCCAAGCAGTGTTTTAATACAGTCTTTGTGATTATTTAGGGTCTGGGCAGCCGGGAATGAATGAGTCGTTTCAGCCTACAGTACTTGATCTGGTCTTCTTTGCTCTAAACTCAGGCTGTTAGGTATGTATAGCAAGCACTTTTATCCATTGAACAATTTTTGCAGTACCAGATACACATTCTTATTAGTCATTCTGGAATCCTAGATCCTAGGAGTAGGAATTGGCAATCTTTGCCTCAGTTCCTCAATCTTAAATTAAAAATGTTTGCTTAGATAACTTGCAGATGTGACTAATACATTCTATAACTCAGTACATTCATAAATAGAAGAAAGGAAGCAAAGCTCCCACATTTGTCCTGGTCACAGGTAGTTAATTGGTATGCATTGTGGGAATATTTATTGACATTAAAAAAGAAATAAGCTCTGGATAACACAGGGTCATTATGCATTTATACAAACTCTACTAATTAGCATGAGCAAACAAGGACATGTCCTGGGAAAAGACTGCCAATTGTTTTCTCTCAGTAGTATATGTTAATGATCAAAATAAGATTTTAAAATTGCCTTGTATATGTCTTCTAATGTTAATATTATAATTTGCATGTTTTTAAACAGTTGATCTGTATTTATGTGTTAGTAGGCTTTCAGGGAACCCAATGTAGCTCAATAGTGTCTAGTGATTTAAGACTTGATGTTAGACATTTTTCACACAGTGTGTGTGTGTGTGTGTGTGTGTGTGTGTGTGTGTGTGTGTGTGTGTGTGGTGAGGGGAGATACTTGAAAGGACAAAAAGACAAGTGTGGGTGTCATTTACTTTATATTTCAAATTATACTTTTGTTCAACAAATTCTTAATGGAAAAATAAACTCTGTCTTCGTTGATAACTAGATGTTTTTGATCATTTTCTTATTAGTTTTGCTTGGAAGAGATGAAAAATATGTACATTATCAATAATAAAATTCATGCCTATAGTTAGCTGAGTTTCTGACTTGTCAACATCTCTATGGGTTTTCTTTAGAAGATGGAATGCATTTACAGTTAAAGGGTTGATTGGAGAATGACTTCATTCATTTTATCATTTGTGATGAAACAACACAGTGAAAAGTAACTTGGAAAGAAAAAGTTTTGCTTACAGGTTCAGAGGAACAGAATTCATCATGTTGGAAAATGCATGGCAGGCAGGTTTCTGATAAAATTTTCACCTACACAAATGAAACAAAGGGAGAGCAAGCAAGACAAGGATGAGGCAGGAAGTGAAATGAAACTATACCTACTCTCAAAGCTCAATCCCACTGATGCACTTCCTCTACATTGTGCCCCTTCTTAAAAGTTCCATAGTCAGTCACCCAAATAGCACTGGCAATTAAGGACTTAATGATTGAGCGTATGAAACTACGGAAGGCATTTATCATTCAAATTGCAATGACTAAGACCAAGATGTAGATATTTCCGAAAAGAGCTCATGGATTTATTCAAAGTCAAACTTTTTGGTATTGTGAGTTGATATTAGGAGAAATGGTCTTTCCCAAAGCTCCTTAACATTAGCCCCTTGTTGGATATTGTCTTAGAGTTTCTATTGGAAACCACCATAACCAAAAGCAACTTGGGGAGGAAAGGGTTTATTTCACTTTGCAACATTTAGTCCATCTTCCAAGGAAGTCATGGCCCAAACTCAAAGAGGAACTCAAAGGCAGGGACTGATGCAGATGCCATGGAGCAGTGATGCTTACAGGCTTTATGCCCAAGTCAAGTCTAACTCAGCTTCTTTGTTACATGCTTTACATCACCTGCCACAAGAGACTGGCCCTAAAACATCAGTCACTATTTAAGAAAATGCATCACAGACATTCATATAGACATATCTGGTGGGAACTTTGCCTCAACAGAGAGTCCCTCTTCCCAAATGACTCTAGTTTGTGTCAACTTGACATAAAATTAGCTAACACAGAAAGTCACTTGTTAAAATGTAGCAGAAAAACATGATGATAGTCACTTGGGAACCATGAAGGTATGTATCAAGCCAGAAATTGTGCAGTCCTGTTCCTATCAGTGGCACAAAGTGAATTGCATGGGGACTGATTCTATTACTTGTGCATCAGTTCCATACTTCAGACAGGAATGTCTGTAGGAAAAATATCTCCAACAAAAAGGTCATATATTACCAACTTATGATTGTTGTGATGCCAAAATTATTTATATATATAATAAATGATAAATGATAACCTACATTTATTACAGTTTTTCTTGTCTATAAGTTGGAAGAAAATTCATTGAGGTTCCCCTTACTAGGAAGAGCTATCATCCTCAAAGGAGATAAGAAAGATTGATATATTAACCCCATGGCTTAAGAATAGCCATCCATTGTTTGGCTAAAGAACAATCACTTCACCACATATACTATGGTCTTATCTAAGAGAAGACTTAAGACATAAGAGAAGGACATTGTAAGAACATGAATAAACTTTTCAATTTAAAAAATAGCATTTAATTATTTGAGAATTTTATGTATGAGCATATTATACTTAAGATCATTTTCACTCTTCCATTTTTCCCCTCTGCTCCTTCCATTGTTCTTTTCCACAATTTCTTGTCAAATTTATGACTTCTTATATAATAATGATAATTATTGCACACATACACATATATATAAAAATCTAAACTATTGAGTTCAATTAATGTTGCCCATTGGTAGATGGGTTTACTGGTGACTATTCAGAGTTGGGTGACCTATCAGTGGCACGTCTCTGAGGAAAACTGATTACCCCTTTCTCAGCAGCCACTGAAGGTTTATATATCTTCATCTAATGTTGGGATGTCACAAATTTTTCACCTGCTTATACTGGTATGTTGCCTGGTATTGTCTTGTGTAGCTCTTGTGCAGGAAGTTTTATTTTGAATGTTCATGGTAGCAGCATCCCTGTCAGGTCCAGAAGACAGTTTCTCAACACAGTCCTCCTGGACGTCTGGCTCTTTAATTTATTTTCTGATCCTTCTTTGATGAGTTTGAGTCTTAGGTGTTGAGGTTATGTTATAGATGAGTTATTTGGAGCTGGGCACTCCATGGTTATTTATTCTCTGCACTTAGGCCACATTTGCTTCTCTGTAATAACCTCCATCTATGGCAAGGAAACTTCTTCAATGAGTATTAGGAACTTCACTTGTATGAAATTTTAAGAATGAGCATTAAGAAAGAGTTGGAAATGATATTCATTTAGCAAAATGGTATTAGTAGCTTTTACCTGGGACCCATAACCTATCCAGACATGAGTACTTTGCTATCTAGGCTTACAATAGCAGGCATGAGTACTCTCTTTCTTAGGGCATCTTAAGTTTGATCATACAGCTACTGGTTATCCCCAAAGGTGTAAGAGCCTCTGTGGCAATGTCAGAGATATCTTACTAGGCCAGTCATCACTCAGGTTCTCAGCCTCTACAGCTTGGTAGGACTGTTAATAGCTTTTATCTCTTGGCGGTTTGCATAGCACATTTGAATGCAATGAGATCTAGCCCTTATGGAGGTAGATAAAGTCAGTACCATCTTGATTTCTCCAAGTGTTGTGACATCAGTATGGGGTGTTTTCAGCATGTGATCATATACTCAAATTCAACCCCAAATCATTTGATTATATTCATCATAGTCACGCCACTATTGTGGCCTGTCTTGGATTATGAAAATAAGGTATTGGCTATCCCTTTGTTTTGTAGACAATGAGAGGAAATGAAACATAAAAAATACATTGTCACTGAGTTAAAATTGTGGTGTATGTATATACACTGAATAAAGACACAAAGATAGTGGAATTATAGTTGCAGAGGTGTCAGGAAGAAACAAGGGTTATATATTGAAAGAGCAAAGGAATTAGTGAAAGACATTTAGATATTTTTAAAAATTGTTATCAGTACCTTCACTATGTATTTATTTATTTTGATCATGCTTTAAGTGTAGCAATATAATTTCCATATTAAATATAGAAAGAACTGATAATATTTTGATAAGAAGAAAAAATGGGAAAATTCATGTTATAAACTACTCAGAGCACAGATATTAACCATCACTTTTTTTCTGAAAGGTCAGTGTGACACGTATATTCATTACTAGTCATGAATACTTCAAATTGTGTTAGTTAGTGATAATGAAATAAAAAAGCCCAAAATTTGCAGTCACTACTGCAAAGTGATTACATGTTGGATCTTTTGTGTGCAAATCATTCTTGCTACTTCAAGGCACAGAAAGTTATATCCACACATCTACCTAAGAGGCAAAGCTATTTTGCTGGAGTTGAACAAGGTTAGTTTTATAGAAAGGAGTTCCAGAGGAAAGTGGGAGCAGTTTGGAGCATACACAAACCTGTGAGGCAGCAAATCTGCTCAAATGCCTTGTACACAAATATGCTTAAACTCTCTCTGTGTTGCTAAACTTAGACCTATGTAGCTATCAGGATATCTGACTACTGAATGTCTATATAATAAAGCAGAAAGAGCTTCTTAATTTCACTCTAGTCTAATGAGGGCTTGTACAAATTCAAGAATCAAGTGTCCAAAGACTATGCTGTTTTAGTTGAGAAGGAAGGATCTGGAGAAAAACCAGTGAGCCCAGAATTCTATACCAGTGAACTCAACCTAAGCATCACAAACTGCACAATGAAGATCATGCTCATGGTTATCCTGGAGGTGGGATGGCGTTGTTATAAAGATTAAATAAGAAAATCTATAGCAGGGACCAAGGTCCACAACTACCATATCATTTGTTACGGATGTTAGTGTTATGAATGGGTAGCACATGACATAAGGGATGGAGGCAAGTGACTGTCACTGTGTGTCTCATAACTTATGAGTTAAGGGAAGAAAATATATTTTTAAAAGTCATGTAAATTTCACTCTTTCATATTAATTCACAAAGGAGTCCTTTGCTAAATGAAAAGTTTTATATAAAGGATTAACAACTCCTGTTCCAACTCGAGTATCCTTATAGTTTAGTTTACAGATGGCAGTCACTCATAACTATGAACTGTATGAGTGTGTGAATTTATTAATGATAAAAAAATAGTTAAACTCTATCATTATAACAGATGCTATACCAACATCAGAACACTAATAAATAACTGATTTAATTTTGGTAAGGAATACACTTTGTTGTACAAGATAGTCATATGAATATTTAAACCAGCTATTATATATCCTATCTACTACTTGTTCAAGAAAACAGTCCCATCATAGTTGTTTGGGGGAGTAAATGAATGAAGAATGCCCTATGATGTCATGGAAATAGCACCTGCCCAAACTCAACAGCTTAGATCCAGAACAGATCCAGATCTGTCTAATTCTTCAACTTGGACTAGTAGCCCATTTTTATAAGCCAAATGCTCCTTACTAATAAAGTGGAGAGATGGTAAAAATGGTCATTTCTTTTTCCTTTGTTTACCTTTCATGTGTGTATGTATTGTACATGCTTACATATGGATGGGGGTGCTGATGCCTATGGAGGCAGACAACTAGTGTCAGGCATCATCTTTTATAGCTCTTCCAGCTTGTTTATTGAGGTAGATAAACTGATTCAGTCTCAGACCTCACAGATATGGCTACTCTCCAGAGATAGCGTCCTCTGAGGGTACTCATCTCTACTTTCCAAGGATAGTATTGTAGGTGGGTCATCATGGCCACCTAGTCCTTTCATTATCACTGGCTCTTACCCTTGTCCTGTGTGTCCTTTAACCCCCACGACATCTTCATAAACTTCCAAAAATAGCTGATTTTTCAAAGTATGTCACACAGTGTATGTCACAGGATATTTGCTCAGAAAATATCTGTTGCTTCATTCACAAAACATCATTGACATGCAGAATACACAAACCATAAAAAGGCCAAAAATACCATGCATGAAATACAACATATTTAAACACTCCTTAGAGAATGAGTGAATTGAGGATTATTTTAATTTTAAATTTATTATTATTCTTATTCTTAATTCAGTATTTTGAGACATTGTATCATCATGTATACTTGATTTGCCTAGTAAAACTCTCTATGTAGACCATACTGGCCTTAAACTCACAAAGATCTATCTGCCTGCTTTTGACTCTCAAGTTGTGGATAATTATTATTTTTATGTGTAAGGGTAGTTTTCATGCATATATGTCTGTGCAGACATGTGCAGTGCCCACTGGAGGCCAGAAGAAGGGGTCCAATGCCCTGGAATTGAAGTTAAAGAGATTTGTGAGCCACTCTGTGGGTTCTAGAAACTGAACTCTGGTCTCTACAAAAGCAGCCAGGACTATTAACTAGGCATCTCCTCTCCAGCTACTTTTTCAATTTTTTGATGATATCATATTTATATATCTATGGAAATTTTTTATTGGCCAGAAATACAAAGTGACATATTAACTGATGGTGAAAAACACTATCTTGGATCTGTTTCAACATTGGGGCTGAGAATATTGCTGAGGATGAAGAAAAATGGATTAAAGACTACTTCAGATACTTGCACATTGGTTTCCTGTCATCTTTGCTTCCAGATGTGTTTGAGATTTTCTATAGTGAAAGTTAAAAGGAAGAATCCGTGTGCCACACATAAGACAAAGAGATATTGCTGGGAGTCCTGTCTCCTAATCATTTATCTTATCTGTCTTAATGTCTACCCCACACCAGGCATTGTGCTCAGTGAACTAGAGACAATAAAGAAGTGCTTCCTGAAATATAGTAAAAGTAACTCAGATTTATTTGGGCTTTGTTCCTTCATGTGTTTTGAGAAAAGTGAGGAACACATATTATATTCTTCCAACCATCTTGGTTGTCACAACCACACATTGTAAACACCTTGAAAATAGCACAAGTGATAAGCGGTGATGGAATGATGGAGGAGGGGACATAAAAGCAGAAAATCTCGATCTCCACTTGGTTCTTCCTTTCTCCCTTCTACCCCCTCCCTTTCACCTACCCCTTCCCCCAATCCCTACCTCCACCCCATCCCCAC
>JAQHUG010000320.1:284660-295581 GCA_028555095.1 Dicrostonyx torquatus
CATAGGGCAGGGTATCCTGCCCCATCTTAAAGAAGCAGGGGGAGGGTGGTGGGGTAGTGGGGTAGCGGGAGGGCTGGGAACAAGGGGAGTAAATGTAAATTTTTCTTTTAACAATAAAAAATAATAATAATAAAAAGAAACAGGAAAACTGGAAATTTTTCAAAGTTTTGTATTAGAAACCTGATCCAGCCAGAAAAGGGGAATAGGCCATGTCTCTGTGGATTGAGCTTGCAGCTGGGGAGTAAGGAAAACTGTGGTTGGTATGTAAAAACAATTTTAAAAAAAATGATGAGAAAAAAAGAAACTGTGAGGTAGCCGTCAGATCTTGACAGAGTTTTGTAGCATGAGACAATATATAGAGAGAAATCAAAAGGCAAAAAGGCTTTTAAGGAAGTTTTCTGTGAAATAAATGTCTCTACAAGACTGTTCATCTAATAAATAATGGCTGCTCTTTTTGTCTGCTTGGTGAGTGGACTATTATGTAACAATAACTATTGTTGATACAGCATGAAAGCAGAGCCATGAGAAGGAGGTGAGCTCGGTGTGTGTTCCAGGAACATAGCTACTATTCTCAAAAAAGTGAACATTCTTGATGCACACATGTGGGTCCCTGAACCAAGGATGAAGGGTGACTGTGACATAACAGATAAAGAAACAGAATTCCTGAATAAAAAATTAGAGAATCATTTATTGGCTACTACATGGGGAGACAAGAGGGGAAATCAAAGTGAAGAGGAAATAACAATTTATTCCTTATGAAGTGGCTAATGTGATTAGCTTTTGGGTGCTGCATGTGTAGAGGCAAGCAGCTGGAGACAGCTTTTTGATCTTTGGCTGCCTGTCTGGAAGATCAGACATAGGGTGGGGGCAGCTCTCAGATCTGCAGCTCTGGGCACAGAGCCTAACTCTTTGAAGTGATTCCCTTTGCACATTTCTTGCTAATAGACAGTGAAGAAGTAGGCCATGTCCCTGGAGGATAAGAGGGACCTTGAAGTTTCCTCAGTCATGGGAAATTAACAAAGATGACCATGGGCAAAGTCGTAGATGGTGCAATATGCATTTAACTTTGCTCTAATGCGTCTTGCGTCTATCTCGACTTGGGTGCATAGAGGGCTTTGCTAGGCTTTCTGATTTCAGATAGATCTCTAATCAACCTAAATTCTGTCTTACGCCATGACTTCCTGCTCTTCTGCCAAAACTGTCCTGAATGCAGCCCACAAGGGACTTGGTGTGAACTGAATGTGTACTCTGCTCTGAATACATACATAACATTAATGTGTCAGTTCGTAGTTTAGGGCTTTATCTCTCTATTTACCTGTTTTAAAACTGGCAAATAAATTAAAGGATACAAATGACTACTGTGATAAGTATGGTGCAGATATAAACTCCAGAAAACAAGAATAACATAATAATTCTTTGCAAACAGTCTTTATATTCCCCATATCTTGGCTACCCTCTTTAACTTCTAAATCTCTCCATGCTTACGTGCCTGTCTTTTCCAAAGGGGTGGGTAGAATAAACACATATCAGTTTCAAACTGTTAAAAACCAAACATTAGGGGATGTGCACAAATGCACCCTGTAAGAAGGTGCACCTTGAACTAAACCTCCTGCAATGCTGCTTACTTATGAGAACTACCATCATTTTAAAGATGCTTGGATTTGTAAATCCTGAGTCTAATTATACTTTATTTTACATTATGTTTAGTCCCCTAAATAGCCAGTCTTTGCCTACTTCTGTATCTGATCTAACATCCAATGATGAACAGATAAAATCTTTTGAAATGAAGTATCTTAACAGAACTCTAGTTTTCACCAATCAGAAGACTAAGAGTGTTATCTGATAGTGTGTAAGACCAATAGCACAGACTTTCCTCCTTGACTGACTCTAGCCCTTGTACCTAGTATTTCCACCAATGTATTTGAAATGTGCCTTGATTTATTACTTTCTCTCTTCTGTTACTATAAAAACTTAAATAAACTATTACTATATTGAAGCTTGAACTTTGAGAAACCCCAAATCTGTGTTCCTGGGCATAGTCATTGATATTTGGCTTCAAAATAAACTATCCTTATCATTGTTGAGGGGATATGTGTGCTTTTTGTACTGTTAGGGATATTGAAGAGTCATTTGTCAATAGTATATAATTCAGTGTCTTCCAGGAAAATCAGGACTGATGTGCATATGAATTCAAAGAGGCTATGGCAGTATGCTCAAGACCTGCCCAGATTCTAGTCAGATAAGATCCCAGCAATGAGAGGCAGGAGGACCAAGAAGCCATTTTCAAATGATACCTGCTGGTAATGGAGTGTCTCTAGAATATCAACCACACTTCATAACAAGCACCATGTCCTGGAACATTAGGATAAAAAAGAGAAAGTGTTGAACACCCAGGCTATCTGAGAGCAATTTCACACTTGGTGAATGCCCGCAAACTCTCGCTTTGACTTTTGCTCATTTTGGTGTAAATATCTCAGAAGCTGTTTTCTTGTCAGTCTATTTGGGGTTCCCATTTCAGTTATTTTTCTGCATGGATGTTTCTCTCTTCATTCTGATTCCTGAAGATTGTAGATATTTCTGAATCGATATGATGAGCTTGCTTCCCACCACTACTGTGGACCACTTTCCTTCCAATATTGAATGTTTTCTGAGAGTTGGTGAGATTTTGGATGAGTAAGAAGAATGGTTTGGCTCTCTTTCAACCTTCTAGAAAAAAGTCAGCCTTACTGTTTTAAGTATAGTAGACAAGCCAAGAAAGACTACATGCTCAGCTCTATCAGCTTGGCAGAGTGAAGGGGTTGCCACTGCCACATGCTGCAAAGCAGATGCATGAGAGTGCTTCTGGGCTAGGGCTTCAGCTCACTGCATCAGAGGCTGTCTCCAAATATCACATTTAAAAATTGAACAGTTCTTTGGTTTGCTTTGGTCTAGTTTAACTAAAACATCTTGTATATCCCCAAGGTGTACCTCTACTATAAAGATTGTGTTAATTATAAACAAGCAAAAAAACAAAATAAATAATGTACTGTCTTAGCATTCAGATGAACTTTTTGTCACTTTTTAAGGTATCAAGTCTTTTTATGAAATGTTGTGAAAAATTAAAGAAAATTTGTGACAATATGCACATTGTATTTTAATCTACTATTAGAAACATTCAGCCATATGAGATTTTACTGTGTGTTATATATGAGCCCCTCAAAGTCACTTTAATGACATTTACTGTGCATTATATATGAACCCCAAAATACACGTATTATATATGAACCACTATATATTGAGCATGATTGAATAAAATGTACATAATAGATTATTGTTTCTATATGAGAATCTCAAAATGTCAGTTTTGCCTTAACACAGCTAAAAGAGTACCAGGCATCTGGACGAATGTCAAAACAGGTTATCCTTTAAGAGGTTCCAAGTAGAATGGCAGAGCAGCTGAATGCTTTTGAAAACCTCATCTACATCTCAGCTGAAAAATTATTTGTATTTTCTAAGTACCAACGCATACTCAGAGCATCTGCCAGACTGCCTGAATATTATGATATTGTGGTGATGCTGGCCAGAGTACCCAGGAAGCCAGGCATGACATGAAATGGTCACTTTGGTACCAATGCCACCATTGTGGCCACTCTGGTCTGTCTGTATCCAGCACAATCCTGAAGCCCTGACCTTCATCACCATCACCCATCCAGTTAACTATACTAGCCTCATCATGGCATAATTTATCAAGAAGCGTGGTGTGTACAACCCCAATAAGACCTTTAGCACGATGATTCTGGACATCCTTAGAGAAAACACACTATGATTTAAATAATGAGCTTGTATCCAGCTCTAGTAAATTTACCTGCCATTGGTGGCCAGGTTGAAAACACAATTACCTTCCCAATCTCTCAAAGCACCCTCAAGGTTGACTGTCCCCAAGACCAGTTGATCATGTTCACCAGGCAGTTCCAGGAGGCCAGTATAGTTGTGAATTCAGGTTCTGTCATCGTGTCTATGGCTTATGCTGGAGTTCAATTTGTCTTCTCCCTGGTGGATACCACGAACAGGAAGGAGAAAGTAGTTGATTTTTCTTTTCTTCAGTCCAGAGTCAGAATGCACCTACCTCTTCAGGCCTTTCTTACTGGGGAAAAGAGAGCCTGAAGAATAACTTGGCTTTGACAAAATTAACATTTTGAGGAGAAAATGGTTGCTGATGCCGCTGTAGAGATGAAAGCCTCCATCAATAATGGCAAGGCCTTTGTCAAGAACATGAAGTGAGGTGTGGCCTGGACAGCAGCCTCACCTAACTTACTCCACATTGTCGTTAAAGTCACTTCACAAAGCTTTGTCTTTAATTTGCTTTGATGATGAGTGTTGGATTAGCATCAGCATCCCTTTCCTTTTTTTATTGTTAAAAGGGAAATTTACAATTACTCACCTTGTCCCTGGCCCTCCTGCTTCCCCACTACCCCTCCTCCCTCCCTCTGCTTCCTAAAGAGGGGGCAGGGTACCCTGCCCTGTGGTAAGCCCAAGGCCCTCCCCCCTCCATCCTGGCCCAAGAAGGTGTGCATCCATATAGACTAGGTTCCCGAAAAGCCAATACATGCAGAAGAGATAGGTCCCCGTGCCAATATCATTGGTTTCTCAGTCAGTACCGGTTGGCAGCCACATTCAGAGATTCCGATTTGGTAATATGCTCATTCAGTCCTGGTCCAGCTGGATTTGATGAGCTCCCAATAGATCAGGCATACTGTCTCAGTTGATGGGCCAGTCCCACAAGCCTAGAGAAGCCAAATAGCAAGGTGAACCCAAAGAAAAACATATATAGATTCTCCTGGAAATTGGAAGCAAACAAGATTGCCAAGCAAAAGTTGGAAGCAACGGAGTGGGGATGGGGGTGGAGGTAGGGGTGTGGAAGGGGGTGGGCAAAAGGGAGGGGGGGAGGAAGAAGGGAAGAACTGGGGAGAGCTTGGGGGAGTGGGAGGGTGGAGATGGAGGAAGGGTGGATATTGGAGAAGGGAATAAGATATCTACATTAAGTGAGTCATTTTAAGATTGGCAAGAGACTTGTCTCTAGAGGGAATCCCAGGTGTCCACAGGGATGTCCCCAGCTAGGTATTTGGGCAGCAGAGGAGAGGGTGCTTGAACTGGCCTTGTCTCATAGTTACATTGATGAATATCTTGATCATCACCATAGAAACTTCACCTGATGGATGGAGATAGAGTCAGAGACCCACATCCACATCAGAACAAAGGAGTGAGCTCCCAAGGTGCAGTCGAAGAGCAGAAGGTGGGAGAAGATGAGCAAGGAAGTCAGGACCGCGAGGGACCAGCATCCCTTTCAAATTGCCGCTGGTCTAATGATAATGGCAGCAATGCCAATTGATTTTTTTTTTAAAAATGTTGTGCACATGTGCTGGCTTCTCGTCTCTGACCATAGTTTTTCTTTATATAATTCAATAAAATTTTGTTGGGCACTGAAAGTTAATGAAACTTCTACTCTCCTTATAAAGCATACCCTTTGATTATAAAAAGTAAATCCTTTCCCCCTAGGCTATATTTTTGGCTTTTATTACATTTGATGCACAAATGAATGTAGTGTCTATGGGGGCCAGGAGAAGATGCTGGATGCCCCAGAGCTAGAGTTACAGGCGGTTGTGTGCTGTGCTGTGAATTCTGGAAACCAAACACGGGTCCTCTTGAAGAACAGTGTTCCTAACCACTAAGCCAAGTCTCGAGCTCTCTGAACTTAGTGGTTACTAAGCCAAGTCTCTAGCTCTCTGAATGATATTTCCTCCAACATTTGCCTTGCCACCCTTGCTTACATTTTGTGCCTTATTTACCTGAACATTGACTCACCCTTAGTCTTTTGTTTATGTTTATAATACAGTGTATGTTGTTCTGCATTTACAACTCTGACTGTTTTGTTGTTGTTGCTGTTTAAAGGTAAATCTTTTAGTAGTTTCCTTTCATTTTTTGGTCTTCATTTATGTATGTGTGTGCATCGTGTGTGTATGTGTGTGCACATGTACTGCTGTATGTTAGAAGAGGTCAAAGGACTCTTACTGGAATTGGTTCTCTCCTACAACGTGAGTCTTTGGGATCAAATCAGGTAGTATGGTCAGACTTAATAACAAGTGTCTTTAGTTAGTGAACCACTCACTAATCCCTTTAGTAATTTTATTAAGTTCACCTTTCCCCCTTAGTTTTTATAATCCATGCATCTGTTTCTCCTGAAGTGAAGATTTTTTTCAGACTAAATAAAATTATGTCATCGTTTTTATGATCTGTCTGCTATTCTCTCTCAAGAAAAAGGAAATTCTGGGTCTAGATAGGAGGCTTGATGATCAAAGGTACTTTTTCTTCTAGAAGACCTGATTGTAGTTTCCAGACCTACACCAGGTAGCTCATAACCTCCTTTAATTCAAGCTCCAGCAGATCCAACCCTCTCCCAGCCACTATAGGCACTATACACACATGACATACACTCCCTTGCGCATATATATAAACATGTGCATACTAATAAATTAAGAAACTAGGAAGAAGACCTTTCTTAAGAAAGCGTAGACAATCTTTTTTTAGCTCATAAGCCACTATCAGATCTAAACAAGTTCATGGGGAGTCTGCCATTCACACTCTAGCATACTGTACTGGTACTCTCCTTGCTCTAATGAAATGCAGAAGAAGAAGTAATGTAAGGAAGAAGGGTTTGTTTGAGCTTACAGTTATAGTTGGATACAGTATATCATGGAGGCAAAGAAATAACAGCAAAATTGGGAGGATGACTGTCACATTGCATCCACAGCCAGGAATCAGGAAGAGAAAGGAAAAAAAGGCAGGAATATGAAACCTCACCTTATCTAGTTCTTCCAGTGATATTTCCCATCATACATGAGGGACAACCTTCCCAGTGTCACCAGCTTGGGAGCAAATGTCAAATGCTTGAGTCTATAGGGAATATTTCATATTAAAGCCACAACATGTGCACTCACAAACTGTCCTACACTCTGAAAATCTAGTGCTGAAAACTTCAGTCCAGTTGTCTGCATTGGTGAAGCTGATGGATCTTAGGAGCTATCTCAGTAAACAAGCAAAAAAGTGGTTTACTATTTTAACACCTTGGTTCTTTAGTCTGTACTTTCCTCATTCTCACACCTGTTTGCAAGAGCAGCAAGCAGCCCAGGAGATGTCACATATCTGAAAGGAAACTGCATAGCAAGAGATTCTTTTATTTTTATTTTGTTGAAAACTATCTTTCTTGCAAATTAAGCATATGGTTGATTTTGCCTTGCTCTGTGAATCCATGAGAATCTATGCTTCTCTTTGTGTATTTATTAAAACATCATGCCAAGCATAACCCCAGGTAGCCCTACACAAAAAGCAAAGATGCTTTGTGATAATTACATGAGGATTTCAGGACACACCGGCCATGATTACCACCACTTCTGGCTTTATTAAAGGATTTGGAGGAGCCTATCTTTCTCTGGGCATACCGGTGTGAATATGTGATGCTCCTGAATTTTTTACAGAGAGCCTCCCATAGCAATGTTATAACCATTCTCATTTTACAAAGATAGAAATTGAGTTTTTCAATACCTTGTTGGGAGCTAGAGAAATGTCTCAGTGGCTAAAAGCTCTTGCTGCTCTTCCAGGGACTATAACTTGGGTTCCAACACCCATGTTAATTAAATTACAATTTCTGTAACTCCACTTCGAGGGGATACAAATCCAGTGCCCTTTTCTGGCCTCTTCAGATACTGCAACATGAATTATAGATAGATATTTAGATAGATAGATAATAGATAGAGATAGATAGAGAGATAGATAGATGATAGATAGATAGAAATAGAAAGATAGAGGTAGATAGAAAGATAGAAGGATATATAAATAAGCAGACACACATACACATAAATAAAATTTGCTTTCCTGAAGATTTGGAGTTGAGTGACAGGAGAAATTCCTGAAGACAGTTTCTAAAATTCTCACAGCTTTCTTCTCCCCAGCAGGTCAGATGGGAGGATCTGGGAAGGCAAAACTCTTTCTGAATGATTCTGGTCTAAAACTATGAACTTCCAACTTCTGGTCATTATCACTGACAGAAGGGAAAGGATGCAGTTTGTGGGATACAGGAAACAGCAGGGAGTTTAGGAGAATGACAGTAGGAAGTTAGTTCTGTACATGCTAACTGCATGTAAGAAAGCTGGAGTCTATCTAAGTGGATAACTGTGGAGAGCTGTAAGTTAATTTGGTGGAATCTTGGAGCATATCTTAGGAGCTTAGAGCCAAAGTTCTTTAGAAGTCTATCTTCTTGCTGACTTTAAATGTAAGAGCTTATGGTTTTATAGTCTCTTTTTCTCTGGAAAGTCCTGCTTTCTTTCATTCTTAAAGAACACTCCATCCTTTCACCTTGTATTCTTGATGTGGCCATTTCAGGTTTAACTAGAATTTGATTTCCTTGGTGGAGAATCTCAGGGAAAATTTCTCAACTATATTCTAGGAACTCAAGGCTGAGATGACCTTAGCTTCTGCTAAACTGTTTGCTTGTGCAAAACTTCCTCCTGCAATTTTTGAGCAAGATATGTGATTTTGTCTTTAAAAGTTCCTTGGTACCTTTTAAGAATTCAGGTCTACAGGTAAATTCTAGATACTTTAGTGTAGTCCCCGTCAACTAGAATAAGCACTAAATGTTTTAGTCAGCTTTGTATTACTTTGATCATAGACTGAGAGACAACAAATTCAAGAAGGAAAAGTATTTGGGTTTTATTTATTTGTGTGTGCTTGTTTTAGTTTTGTTTTGTTGTGGAGCCATGTGGAAGGGGCTTCTTTCCACACCGCAGTCAGCAATGCAGAAGGGTTCAAAGAAAAAGTGAGAAGAAAGGAAAAGATCCAGGGAAAAGACATATTACTTGCCCAATTACCTACTTCCTCCAAATAGGTCCAATTTCTGCTTGACAGAAATAAAAATGATCTAAAGAGATACTTGTGTCGCTCAGTCTATCAGACCATTGAAATAATGGAATTCAGCTGGACACACGCCTTTAATATTGGTACTTGGGAGGTAGAGACAGACAGATTTCTGTGAGTTCTAGGCTAGCCTGATCTACATAGTGAGTTGCAGGACTGCCAGGGCTATAGAGAAAGACCTGCCTTAAAAACACCAACAAAGAAACAATAGATTCCCCCCCCAAATGGAAATTTCCCTAGGAATTTCATGCTGGGAGAAGACAAAAGTAACAGTCAAAGGAAGACTTGCTTCCCACGTTGAATACATCTCTTTTTTTTTTTTTAATACTTTCTACTATCAATTTGGGTCTTTTAATTGGCTTTTTTAGGAGAAGAGTTGAACATGACTTGGGGCACAGTCTGTGACCCCCAAGCTCAGTAATATCACCTTTTAAGAATTTCTTCAGATATTAACTCATCAAAGGGTTAATCCATTGACGAACTCAGAAACTTTAAGATACAGTTACCATTGAAGAGTGCCTTCCACACATCAACTTTTGGGGTGAAATTTCATATCCAAACTTTCACATGTGCAAAGATATTACCCTCCTTGGGGTGAAATGTGGAGTGACGAAAACAATCATCATGGTGTCAACATTGCTATGAGATGCACTACACTTGGTGGCTTCCTTTTCTCCTTCAGCTTCAGTCTATATAACTGAGGCTCATAGATTTCAGCAGTCACAACTGTTGGCATATACCAGTGATGAGTGTTCCACTTTGTGCTGTATGGTGAAGACAGAACCTGAGTCTGCTAAAATGTATTCTGCAAAGAAAGAAAAATGTCTGACTACTGGGGATTTGTACCCACCAGCACAAGCACCACCACCACCACACAAAGAAAAGCCAGAGCCAAAAACATAGGTACTGCACTGTGAACTCTTGTTGAGATCATGGTGAGATTCTACTTCTACCCAGTTTCTTTCCTCACCATCACACTGAAGTTATTTTCAACATGACTTTCCTTATGATAAATACTTAATTTACGTTCCCCTCTTTTCAGTCTTAGCCGCTAGGATTCGTGATAGTTTCCAACAGCAGCCCTTAAAGTATTATTAGTGTGCACAGTCTCACCTCAAGGTGTACTTCTGGAAAATGAGAAAATAAAGAAGTGTCATTCTACTACAATAGCATACAAGCTCCTCTGGGTTGTCATGGATGGTGGCCACCACAGAAACAATGGGCATAAATATGTTCACCAGAAAGAGCAAAGGCCAACATGCAGTGCATTGCTTTCCCATCATACCTCCTTATATCCTGACCACCACTGGAGAGTGCTGCCCATGTTGGGGGAAGCTCTTCCCTTGATATAGCCTTGTAGTCTACCAAGAGGCATGTATCTTAGCTGGTCCTGTATCAAATCATTCTGAAAATCAATGCTAAGAGTTCTGTTTATAGTGTCGCTTCATTTCTTTCAGTTTGCCTATGTACTTCCAACAAATTATTTTCAGGTCACATTTAGAGTTACTTGTGATTAAACACTCAAGAAAGATGTAAATCAAAATAATCAAGAATTTTCTGGACTGTGAGTACTCTGAGGTCACTTTTGATTATTGCATGAGCATGCCCCTCTTATTGCTAATATGTTGTTCTCTGTATTGCTCTAAACATTTCTACAGGATCCCTGTGCTTGACTTCCTTCTGCTTAATCTATGCATGTCAGAGTTTCTAGAGTTGACAGTTAAACTTTTAGAAACTATCAAAGGTAATGATGTACACTTGGTGAGCATTTTGTTTACCAATGCCCATGTTAGCATCAACCATAATAAGACACTGCAGACCTTTGCACTTTATATTTGAGAGGTTAATAGTTTTGGCATGGTTTCTCTGAACACATCGATTTTTAGAGCCAAGGCATCTGCTATGACTTCCTGTAACATGAGGGTCCTGCTCGTTGGGGTTTCTGTCCCGCCCAGTACCCCACAGCTGGCAAGCC
>JAQHUG010000320.1:297571-311196 GCA_028555095.1 Dicrostonyx torquatus
CAGGCTGCCTTCAAACTCACCTTTTTTTCCTGCTTAATCTCCTGGGATTATAGGTATGCATTACCATGTTCAACTAGCAAAAATTGTAGAGAATCTTTTCCCTTCCCTTCTCTTCCTTTCCCTTCCCTTTACTTCTCTTCCTCCTTTCCCTTACCAAACCTTCTGCTTCCATTCCCTTCCTATCCCTTCCCTTGTCTTTCCTTCCCCTTGTTTTCCCCCTTCCCATCACTTCCCATCCTTTCCCTTCCCTTATTCTCCTCCATCTCTCATTCTTTTTTGTATTTTATCACCAAACATTCCATCTTTCTTTGCTTTCCTTTCCCCTTCTTTTTTCCTTTTCATCCCCATCTCCCCTTATCCTTTTTAATATTTTTCTTTCCTCTTGCCTGTATAGGAACACTTAGAGCCATGGAATTATTAGATACAGGTAAACTCTAGATGGACAACTGGAAAAAGACCATGTGGAAATGAGAGAGAAGGGAAAAATAAAAAGAGAGAGAGAGTGAGAGAGAGAGAAAGATTGATTAGTTTTCACCCCAGCTAACTCATGAATAAAACTAATGTAACTTAATTTTATGTGTGAGAGTAGATAACTAAAGCAAATGGAAAATTTGGAAATGACCAAATGCAACCACATGGATCTAATTTTAATAACTGTAGTTTTTTTATTTATTTGCTTGCTTCCTTGTTTGCTTTGTGTGTATGTTGCTATAACTAAAATATGTGAGAAACAATGTAAGAAAGAGGAGGGATTTTAGAGGATTCAAATCTATTATTCTCTGTTGGGAGAACATATGGCAGAGATGCTCAGGATATGATGACAAGAACATGTGGTGAACATTCTTTACCTCACAGTAGAAAAGCAAGCAGAGGGGACCATAACTGCAATCATGGATTGAACTTCCATCATAGAAGCCTGCTCCCAGTTCCTGCCTGACGTCCCTCAGTGATGGACTGACTGTGGCCTTGAAGTATAAGAAGGAATAAACTCTTTCCTCCCACAAGTTGGTTTGGCCAAATATTTTATTACAGCTATAGAAAGAAAACTAGAACAAGACATCCTTCCTATACGTGTTACAGCTCTTAGGGGAAAGATATTATGACAGTCAGGAGCCAAGGAATACCACAAAGCTATGCCCCACAAAAAAAAAAAAAAACCTTACACAAGAGATTTATTGGGAAATATCCAGGAGAGAGGGTGGCAGCCTGTGCTTGGGAGAGAAAACTGTGCAGAAGAAAGGCTTTACATAGGGTTTCCTGGGGGTGTAAATCTTTCCAAGGTCGTCTGAAAATGAAGGTATTATGTGACCAGATCTTTGGGGTAAACTCAGTGATTGGTGGATGCTGGGGTCTGGTGCGAGGCCAGATCATAAATTGGTCATAAATTATTTCTCTTGACCAGACCCCAACATAAACTATCTTTCTGGACTGGTGTGGAGGCGTGGAAATGAAGGCACAACTCACATGGCTTTATTGGGAGGGAGATTCTCAGTGGTACCTCATGAAGTCCTGAGTTCACATCCTGAAGAATTCTCCCTCGTTTTTTCTCCAAACAGTCTTTATACCAAAACTTAACTGAGAGGAAAGCATTCTGTTTCCTAGGTAACCAGGTGAATGGCTTTTAGTCACACCCACAACTACCTGTATGCTCTGTATGCTAGCAGGCACATAGGCTTGAATTAGCATCTCTACCAGGCATCCTCCAAATTACAAGGGACAGAGAAAAATAACATCCTGAGCTTTGTTAGATAGAGACAGCCTGTCTGGTTACATGACCATCTCAGGTGTGGCCTATGGCTTAAGATCCTGGCTGCCATACCATATAGAAATATGGGCATACAAGTGGGATTTTTTGTGGCCTGATCTCAGTTTTTTTTTTCAGGCAGGGTGGGGCTTATCCACTTTCCTGCCCCAAGTGGCTGGGAATAGTCTGCTGTTACAGTCTATAGGGATAGTCCTTCAGCCATTAGAGACATTTGGGGAGCAGGGTCTTGTATTTGAAGTTCCTCAAAGAGTGGCCCTGGCCACTAGCACATTTTGAGGGGCCATGTCTGGCTGCCAGAGTGGTCTCGGGTTGCAACTTGGTGGCTGGAGGTCTCCATGAGTGAAGCCTATAAGGGGAGTTTCTCTTGAGGCAGGAAAAGCTGCCCCCACCACTCAAGTTAGTGTGAATAGCCAACAATCCCACCACATAACACAACATACCTTTTTCATGACATTAAGGTTTCAGTCAACAGATTTGTTCTAAAATAGAGTTTTAAGGTCTAGAAGCTGTGTCTTGGAACTTCCATACTGAGACATGTCTTTCTACGCAATCAAACCTCATTTTCCTAGGAGGGCATCTCAAGTTTTCAAGCCCAGGGTATCTGTTTGCCTTCACAGTGGGCTGACACCTCTCGGTGTTCTTTCATGAGTGCTTCTGTGACTCAAGAGAGCAGATTATAGACTCTACGCCCTCAGTTTCACACAGCCGAGATGCAGAGAATGACAGAGAACCGAGAGGCATGGAAAACAAACATGGTGCTTTTCTCTTGCATGTTTCCTCAGAGGGTTGTTTTATTTGGTTTTGTTTCTGTGAGCTGTCAGCATGCATTTCATATGGCAAAATAGATTTAATGATGAAGACGACAAAAGACGTGGGTGTTTCTTAATAAGAGTGGAAATAATATTCTAGTTTCCTAGGAAGACGTGTGAACAGTGCTGGGATAATGAGTTGACTTGGTTAGATTTTTGCATTCCTGTAGCCAAAGCTAGTATAGAAACTCCATGTGGTTCATGTTTACTAAGGGAGGTACTATACCATAACATACCACACTAACTCAGAAAGCAGTGATGGGGTCACCTAGATGGTAACTTCTCTGAGTATATGCTGTGCAAATTTGGATGATGTATTGAACCTCTGCGCCTGTATTTTTTCTACTTTGATATGAGGACTTGTAAGACCCATTTCTGGTGTTATAACAATGAGATAGAATGGCTGGCAAGATATGTGGGACCCTCCAAAAACTCCAAGCAACCAATAGCAGTATTCACGATGACAACTGTTCCCATTCATGCTTTCAGGCTTACCTTAAATCCTTCCTTAAGCTGAAGGGACCAAAAATGCAGAATTTGGAAAAAACTGCAGAAGAAGTTACCAACAACTAAATGGGGGTTCAAAGATAATGAAATGTTGAGACCACACATTAACTCCTACAAAAGGATCACCCTTCTGTAACTAGAAACTGGTCCATTATAAGGCACCAAGCCCTATAAGTGCATAGTATCTCAGTAATGGGGGCACTAGCTGAGATCAAACAAATGACAGCTTTCATGCAGGAAGTATACTCAGCAGAATTTCTAGAGACTGACAGGAGGATAGAGGTCACGTTTTAGTGCTGGACCCTGGCTTAGTCCCTGCCTCAGCTTCAGGGAAAATTAGCATTCTAACATCAAAATTGGATTTTCCTCTAAATTTTGGAACCAGAGAAGATGAAGAGTCTAACCTAAATACACTGTCTGAATGAGACCTTTCTATTACATGGACACTCTATTTGATTTTAATTTTCTCCTAGATTTTGTTTGTTGAGAAATGTCAGTATAGACAGTGCACTGAATCAGCCAAGTTCCCTTCCCATTTGAATGTCAAGTCATAGGAATGACAAAACCAAGGGAGACCATCAAAAACTGATCGTGATTTTCATTTGTGGGCTGTGCTGTCTGAAACACATATACCCAAGACATGGCAGTAAATGTTGCTGGTAAGAAGAGAGGCTATGCAAATGAACACAGTTTTTAGGTTCTTTACGATAATAGGAGGCACCATTTTGTTTTGTTTTGTTTTTAACTTAAAGATTATTCATGGTTCTAAAGGTTTGCTATGGGTTTTTAATTTTCATTTGTATTTGTGCATGTGTGTGTATGTTTTCATTTGTATTTGTGCATGTGTGTGTATGTATGTGAGTGATCACATATATGTAGGTTCATGTGAAGGTGGTGTCTATGCAGTCATGTGTATTCATGTTCCTCAGAAATATCAGTCACTTTGTTTTTGAGACAGAGTCTCTCCTTGACCTAGAGTTCTAGTTCCTTGGCTGGCTTCTCAGCAAAGTCCAGGGTCTGCCTATCTCTATCTCCCCAGCAAGTGCCAAGTATGTGTCACTACGTTGGGCTTTTTAATACAGATGCTGGGCATCAAACTCAGGTCTTTGTGCTTGTATGGCAAGCACTTACAGGCTAAGCTGCCTTTCTCTGGTCTCTGTTACTGGTTTCTAAAAATTAAAGTTTCAGACACAAATCTCTCATGGTACAGCCATGCATTCACACAAAGTAGCCCCTGAAATACACTGCTCTCTACACTTAGGAAGGTTCTCTAGATGTCATTTCATATGCTGTCCATGTGCTATGGCACAACTGACTGTGATAGACACCCAAACATTCCAGAAACAGGAGTCTGTGTCTTTCTGTCCACCTCTACTAACTGTAAAGCATTTGAAGAAATGTTAGGTCAGAGCAGGACCAAGAAAACAAGCAGTCTTAGGAGTGCCTCATTCTTAGCCGCCCACCAAGTATTTGTTTGATTCTGAGAATGAGATGCCTTTCAGCTCTCACTAGAAATCCCCATTCATCCCAATTCATCATAACCTATGCTTGGGAGTGTTTACCCTATGAACACCCAGACTTGGTATGCCTTGATTAAGAGAGCACAGGTCCAGTACAGAGAACAGAAGTCAATAGTGAAATTTCCCCCAGATATTGATTCCTTGTGCTACCTTTCCTTGGTTTATGGAGTGTTGGTTTGAATAACTGATATGAAAGTCAAAATAGTAAATTACCTCACATATGCAATACAGTGCATTGTTTATGGTTAAATACTTTAAATTCAAATACAGGCACTGTAAGAAATGAGGTCATCAGACATATATTGGCCTCAGAAAAATTTCCAGAAAGACAACAAGTATGTATATGTCTAAGGATACCTTTCATCTTCTTTCATACAAAATATTTTGATATATTTTATTTCCTGCTTGAGTCTGTTGGCTTGAGTTAACCTGACACTAATTTTACATGAATGCCAAGATGCTTTCATCTACATTCTTATTTTCTGTCTGTTATTTCTTCTCTATTTCCAGTTACTGAGGGGGACAGCTTGTACTCTAAAACATGATATGCTCATATTTACTCAGATGTGTGGCAATTTCTGTCCCTCTTTTGTTGGTAATTCTAATCTTTGTCTCAAGGACATGAATTCACAATATAACTCACTAACATGTCAATGGTTTTGGCTACATTGTATATTAAGATTCTCCTTCAATACAGTAAGTTAGACGCTGGAAATATTTTGTCTTCTGAATTTATTTTTATACCTACCTACTTGTCCAGTGATAGGCTATTTACTGTTGCGTCTCCATGGTTCCTATTGCTATGGCAGCCAAGGGATTGTATTATTAAGATGTGAGTGAGTGTTGTGTGTGTGTGTATGTGTGTGTGTGTGTGTTTGTGTGTGTGTGTGTTTGTGTGTGTGTTGGGGACGGGTATACAGGACACTGGAAAGTAATTGCAGACCCTAGAGAAATAATTTAGATAATTAGGGCTTTCAGTGAGCAGAGTTTACCTGTAGGACTTAATGATTGGCTGTCTTTTGACTCATATTGAAGAATGAGAGGGCAAGATAAGAAGAAATGGCAATTCTACAGGAATTCAGCCCACATCTTTCAGGGTTGGTGCCCTTAAAAATGGCCCTTTGCTTACTTAATTAAAATTTGGAATGACAGTTGCCTTCGTCAGTCACTCCTGCTGGCCAAGGAAGCAATGATGGCTGTGGATAACAAGGGCTACACTCCATTCCCCAGGGCTGAAATGGAATGCTATTTACCTGAGCACTAGAAGGACGTTTTCTATGCTGAGAGCTGTATTTCACTCTGCAGTCATTGAGGGCTGAGAGCGTTGCAGCTGATGCTTTATCCAGTTGCTTTTATTTGAAAGGAAAGCTGGAAGAGAAGCACAGGCTGAAAGACAGGGACTGAATAGCATGACCCATCACCTAGGTGATGAACTGCTAGGCTTAATTTCTCTAAGAGGCTGAAAAGTGAAGCTTTCTTTTAAAATTACCAATTAATTTTACCAGTATGTTTTAGATGCTGGAGTATGTATAAGTATGTCATATCCCAGGGTTTGTTAATAAGGCCCAGAATGAAAAGGAAAGAAAAGAAGGAAGGAGAGAAGAAAGGAAGCAAAATAATAACAGTTCCAATTTTGGATAGAATGAGGATCACATTTCAGTGTAAGAACTGAACAAAATATATCAGTTCCCATGATCCTCCAGCTTCCTTCTGCTGCAGCACTTTTGAGTGGGGACATTGTTCTGATCTGGGAATATCTCACTGGGTTAATCACTGCTTTCTCATGAGTACTTCCTGTTGTAGTCACCTTAATATTATGCTTTATGGCACAGCCCACCCTCTGTAACTAGCCAAACACTGCTTCAGACCTCCCTGAGACCCATTATATTTTCTTGTTTCAGCTTGAAAGGTTCTTTGGTTTAATCCCAAATTATTCTCCTAGGTGACTTGGCCACATTCCCTTAGTAGTCAAAACGAAGAATGTCTTTCTTGAGGCAGCCTTTGACGCTGACCTCCTCTTTGAGACAACAGTTTGCATTCATAAGGCTGCCGATGACATCAGCAGTTTTGCACCATGGGACTGCATTTGGGAATTCACCTAAAAGGTGTGCAGAATTTAAATGTTTTTCATGAGGTATGTAGGCCAACTTCTCATTCAGGAGGAGAAATACTGTGGTTACAAAAGATGGGAACAGAAATTGATTGAAAGCCCTGCTCCTCAAGAAGTTTACACTATGGCCAGAAGGAAAAGTAATATAAAAAATATATTATGAATCCAAACAGCAGCATAAACAATATGGACATTATATGGGTTTAAAGGTATAGAGAATGGAAATGTTGGAAAAGATTTTTGCAGAGGAAATTGCCTTCAGCTGAGTGAGTGTTAAAAGATAATAGAATCTGCACAAGATCATTTATGTAAATTAGAAATGTGTATATAAATAACACTACTTATTTATAAACTGCTTCTAAATAACATAGTGACAATGACCCACTCTTTATCATATAGAAGCCATCCTATAGATGATGACGCAGCTAGGCAGAAAGGCTATGTCTGAATGCAACTCTTACAGGAAGAAGAAACTGTAAGTTCTCTCAGCGAGCCATTGTTATCATTGTCTACACAGTCAGATCAGTACTCATGTGATGCATGCTGTTTTAAAATTTTCTTTGTATTTAATACTGTATTTAAAATTATCTTTTTATGGTCCCACATAATTTTATAGTTAAGAAATACCCCAGGTATAGAGAAAGCATTTTTTACAATGTCTCTACCATTATTTCTTTATTTCTGTGATTCACAATATTGCAATGAAATTCTTAATATATACATACAGAAATATATAATAAATATCACTCTTTTTCAAATATTTTGTTTCTCACAAATAAAAATGAATACTTTTGAGTACAGAAAACAGTGAAAGGAAACAAATAAGAGATAAGGAAAAATGAAGGCAAGAGAAATACATTCTTTTACATAGTCATTAAAAATATGATATGAAATGCAAGTAACTCTGTATTTCATTTCACGTTTGATATTGATAGGAATAAGAGGAAAAAGACCAGGAAACAACAAAATTTCAAACAAAAATAAAAGTCAATCCGAGGTTGTATATTATGTCCTGTGCTGTGCCAAACACTATGACCAAATGCAACTTATAAAGGAGTTTATCCGAGCTCACAATTCCAGAGAAAGAGTCCATAATGGTATGGAAGTCATGGCAGCAGTAGGCTAGAGCAGGAAGCTGAGTGATCACATCCCATCAGCCAAACAGAGAGCAAGCTAAAACTCTCAGAGCCCACCCCCATCTTACTTGTCTTGAGACAAGGTCTTATACTACACCAAAATCTCACAATTCAGGTAGACAGGCTGTCCAGAAAACCTCCAGGATCTCCCTGTCTCTAACTTCTGGTGTTGGCATTATAGGCATGGACCACACAACTGTCTTCTATACTATACTGGGAATGTAAACTCATGTCCTAGCACTTCTGAAGCAAGCACTTTTTTATAACATCATCTTCCCAGCCCCCTCAATTATTTATGTCTTCTATGTCACAAGAGTCACATTCTTAAGACCAGTTATACTGCTTGAGAACATCAAGCAAGTCAAATTAGATTGTTCTGAGCCCATCCTAATTCTAAATTTTGACTGAAAAGGAGACTGTAATCCAGAGATGCTGAGTTAAGAGAATGCATGGAGTTAGAGGAAAACATTTATCATAAGGCACAAGTTCATACAATTTTGGAAGCTGACTCATCCCAAAATGTATTGCAAGCAAACTAGTGGCTCAAAACAAACAAAAGTGTAGTTCCAGTCTGAATCCTAGCAGTCCTGAGAATTGTGATGAGTGGATAATACACTGCAGAAACTAGCTGACATCCCAGCTCAAGGTAGGCAGGCAAGGAGGAGTGCTATCTATCCTCAAACTGGAGCAGTCCTTTTGAACTAGTCAAACTCCCTGACTAGGTTAAGCTTGTTCACAAGAGAGAGGGCAATCTGTTCCGCTCACACGTCTATCAATGCCTGACATTGAGAAATGCTCCCAAAGCCACAGCCCAAACGATAGCTGAGCAAATAAATGTGTGGGAATCACATTAAGCAGTCTAGTCAGCTCACATAATTACACAGCACATATCTTCTGCTTCTCAGCATAGCACCCTGACACATCTCCTTATAGAACAGTCTCCTAATAAGCCGAGTAACATGGGTAGTTTCAAAACAGGATACAAAGAAACATGGCACAAAAAGGTGAAGAAAATAACAGAGGAAAGGATATTAAAAAACAGATGCTGAACATCAGAAAAAGTACCACCCATCATTCTGGAGACAATGCATATTAACTTTAGATCCTTGTTCCCTCCTGTTTCAGAAGAAACACCTACAGGACTAGGGATGTGGCTGGGAAAGCACCCGTGCCACCAAGCCTGTTGACCTGAATGCTGTCTCTGGGATCCTGGAAGGAGAGAACTGGCTCTTATAAGTTTTCTTCTGATTTCCACCTGTAGCATATGCAGGTTCTCTCTCTCTCTCTCTCTCTCTCTCTCTCTCTCTGTGTGTCTCTCTCACTGTCTCTGTCTCACTTTCACACACGAAATAAGCAACATAATTTTTCAAATAGTTTTTAAAAGAAAAATAAACACAATTGAAAAGCCTTGTTTCTTCTTGGTGCTTTGAAAGAGCTTGGACTTGGCAAGAAACAGATATGACTTTCAACTTCACCCTTAGTCTTCAAGAGCTTGAATGAAACTCTAAACTGTGTCTTTCATTTTTTAAAATTTTATTAGATTAGCCTTCAAGATATTATTATGGCATTTTTGGGCAAAGTGTATTTTAGATTCTCCTAACCACTAATTTTCTTGGCCCCTCCCCACCCCTGACACACACACCTTCCAACCCCTTGTTACCTCTCCCCTAGTCTCCTTTCAGGTCTAAAGGCTCCCTTCCCTACTTCCACAGCTTCCATTTCTACTCTCTTTTGGTCATTTCTAGGTTTCAGGGTTCACATATATTTTATACTCATGTACATATCTACATTGATACATTAAAAGCTAGGATATACATAACACTAGAGAGTACGCAAGTCTTGTCTTTCTCAATTTATGTCACCTTGCCTAATGTGTAATTTCCAAGTCCATCCATATTTTTGAAATGTACATTTTTTTCTTACAGATACATAAAACCTCATTGCACACATCAACACTATCTGTTATCTGTTCTAGGATGTCTAGGCTGGTTGCAATTGCTTGTTATTGTGAATAGGGCAGCAATAAGCATGGACGCATGACTGTCTCTGTGGTAAGATAGAGAGTCCTTTGGGTAAATGACCAGAAGAGTTATAGTTGGCTCACATGAAAACCCATTTTGGAAAAGACAAGATTCATAGGATGATAATAATGGAGAATATAGACAATTATTTGTAGAATTGAATAAGATGGCATGGAACTGCTGATTTTAATTGTGTTGTCTACTGTGTCAAAAAAATAGAGGATAAGGGGCTACAAAAGATGGCTTAGTAGCTAAGGGCTGTTACTTCTATGTAACAGGATTTCTGTTTTGGCTACCAACCAGCTCTCAAATAATGACAAGTAGACTTATTATTAGTTATGAATGTTCAGTCTTGTCTTTTGCTCAGTTCTTGCTAGCTCTTATAATCTGTTTTTCTTTATCTGAGTTTTGACTCAGGGCTTTTTACTTTTCTTTCATTCTATATGTCCTACTCTTTGTGGGACTGGGTGGTGGCCCCCTGACTGGCTGGTCCTAGGCATCTCCCTCGTCTTTCCTCCTCTTGTTCTCTCTCCAGTTTAGATTCCTCCTCCTATTTATTCTCTGTTCCCTCCTAGCCCTCAACTGTGAAGCTATTGACTGCTCAGGTTTTTATTAGACCAATCAAGTACCTTAGGCAGGCAAAGTAACACATTTTTACATCATTTTAAAAAATGCTGCATAAACAAATATAATACTTTACAAAATTAATGTAATATTCTGTAACATAAACAAATGTAACACATCTTTGCCTGGTTAAAATAACACTTCACAGCATTCTTACTGCAGAGGATTCAATTGCAGATTCAAATCTGGTTTGCAGAGTTTTGGAGAGTCCATATTTGGTGGCTCAAAAACAGCCTATAACTCTAAGCCCTAAGTAGAATACTTTCACAGTTCTATAGACTGGCAAGTCCAAAATCAATGACAAAACTTTTCCTGCTCAAATATGGCAAAGAGTGATATATATATATATATATATATATATATATATATATCTTCCATTTTCTTATATGTCTTCCATTTTCCAAGACATTAATTCTGTAGTATAAAGTCCCCTTTTTTTATGATCCTTTAACCTTGTAGAAATTTTCTGCTAACCAGAGCAGAAAACTGGGTATTTAGGGTTTCACAGTAAATTGGAGGAGGGAAACACAATTCAGTCCACAGCTAATATTTAGCATAGCTCCTGAAAGATGGCAAGTATTCTAAACTAGTTGTCTCTTCCCGAACCATTCAGTCTTTTCCATAATCCTTTCCTCTATGGTGCTAAGCCAAGAGCAGAATATCAATTAGAGAACTTGGATTGAAAAAGAACTAACAACACCAATTTTACAGAATGCCAGAAGGATTAAAATCAGTTTGAATTTTGAATAAAAATTCACTTACTCTTTTCATGTTGTTTTGTAGTTTCCATTTTCTATTCATCATGTCAAGAACACAGTAACACAATTGTCCATTTTGCTAAATGTAATAGTGGGCCTCTTTGTTGGTACAGAGCATTCTAGTTTTTGTAATGACTCTATAATTTATTTAATAGTTCTCTTTTAGGACATACCACTTATTGATTCATTATTGTGTTCATGTCACAGTGAACACCCAGGTACACTCCTCTCTCTCTCTCTCTCAATCTCTGTGTGTGTGACACTTAAATGTGTTCATCTTAGTCTTGATCAGAAAAATTAGTGAAAGGTCATATACAGAATTCACTGTATAACATTTTGAATCATTGCTTTGAAAAAATGTTCTTTCTTGTTCCACTGCTCTCTCACCCAGGACCATTTTTTTCTTTCTACAGGCAAAGGCCACATTTGTTCTTTTTCCAGGCTGTTACTTCTGCAAATAACCTTGGCACTTATCTTATTGGGGAAGAAACTGTCATCTCCTGTAAAACCATTCATTTAACTTGCAGACTTTGAAATTAAGCTCAGGAATTGAGGGGATCAGGCTGCTGTGCTAGATTCCTCATATTAATAAGATTTAAATTAAATGCAAGTTGTAGGCCAGAAGTAAAAGGTCACCAACAAAGAGTGCCAGGGAAGGTGTTTTTTGTATACTTCGCTTGCTTTCTTGTTTTTATTGTTCCATACCTAGCCCCCTGGCTCCCACCATACCTTCCCCCCCAATTGTGTCTTCTTTCCTAGCCCTACTCATATGCCTCAGAAAGACATCGAAGTTTAAAATCCTTTTGTCCTGACAAATGCAGATGTATAAAGTAGCTGAAGAATGGGATAAAATCACAAATTCTATACTTTGAAAGTAACTGTGGAAAAGGACCCTGGAGTACCCACTTGGTAAACCCCCACACAGCCAGGGAGTTGGCCATTGATCTTCAAGGCATCTTCTGGAGGAAATTTTCCACCTAGCTGTAACCTCCTGAAACACATCATCAGATAAATGACTATGCATCAAATGTCTTTTCCAAATGTTTTGTGAAACATGAGTCTTATAATTCCCAAAAAAACTTGTTTCCAAAGAGAAATGTCTACTAGTCTCATTTGTCATTTATCTCTTTCCTATCTCTCTCTACTTCTCTTCCTCCTTCCTTTTTCCCTCCCTCCATATATCCCCATCTTCTGTGCCATACTATGCTTATAAATAATTAATACTCGGGTTTCTAAAACACAAGGATATAGGCTGGCAAGAGTGTTCAGTAGATTTCTACCAAGCCTTTCCAACCTGAGTTGGATGACTCGGAACCCCTGGTAGGAGGAAAGAATTGATTCAATTCCCATAAATTATCCTCCGACTTCCACAAATGTACCTCTGCTGAAACCCACACACAAATGAAAATGTAGTGGACAGTCAAAATGGTAATATGTCACCGATAGTGAAAAGACACAAGCTTATTAGCCTATCCTCAAATTTCTTAAAATCTCAGTGAATTTAAACACAAACATTACAAATTTACATATTCTTTCTCCACAAGAGATAACTGGCCACCACCATGTTCCACTGTGGAATGGAGACAGCTCAGTTGACTGCCATTCTCAGTAGGGCCACTGTCCACTGAACTCTTCATTTGTAAAGAGTTTATAAACTTTTAATAGCTTTTGTAACTTTGTAAGCTCTTGAGAGTTTATGCCCACACACGCATTACATCAGAAAAGTATTGCTACTTAGTTAAGAAAACTTCCTGCTGGTGAAACAGCCCTTGAATATGTGCTGTGAGTTTTTCTTACTAAGTATGGCTAAGGTTTTTCACTTCTTATGCCTATTTTGCTTTGTTTTGCAAAGTCTCATTTATACTTTGGCATAGTGACAGTGTCAGGTAGCATATTGGGTACTGAGAGTGATGTTACAAAATAAACAAAGAACCTATGTTCCTTTTGTTTACTGCATCCAAAAAAATGGAAATTGAAAATGTACGTTTATACAAACAACTCATGTCCACTGATAACCGGAATTTTGTTATTACTGGAAGTGTTCAACTTCTAAAATGTTATGTACATTCCCCATCTTCAGAAAACAGCAACTTTTCCTTTCTGCATATCCCCTTATTTGTTTGTTTGTTTAGGAAAGAATGTTGAAACAAGTTCCCAAAAGACCAACTCCATAACCATATTAATATTTTAGGTACCTGATGGGGGATTCCCCTCTGTATACTATGAATACCACTGGTTAATAAAATATCTGTTTTGGGTCTATTGCAACACAGAATAGGGCAAGATGGAAATTGCAGATAGAGGAGGAGAGACTGGGCAGATTCAAGGAGCTGCTATGTAGTTGCCAATGGAGAAAGATGCCCATGTGCTGCCGA
>JAQHUG010000320.1:313786-380261 GCA_028555095.1 Dicrostonyx torquatus
AATTAAATCACTGCTTGGCCTATTAGCTCTAATTTCTGATTGGCTAACACTTATATCTTAATTTAACCCATTTCTGTCAATCTGTGCATTACCATGGGATAGTGGCTTACAGGGTAAAGATTCGAGCATCTGTCTCCAGCAGGGCTACATGACTTCTCTCTAACTCCACCTCCTCTCTCCCAGCATTCAGCTTAGTTTTCATCACCTACCTAAGTTCTACCCTATAAACAGTCCAAGGCAGTTCCTTTATTCAGCAGTGGTATTCACAGCATACAGAGGAGAATCTCACACCAGACATTTCATATTACTAACAGAAAAAAATCCATCAAGAGAAAACCTCAATACTGAACATTTATGCTCCAAATACAAGGGCACCCTTACATGTAAAAGAAACACTTCTAAAGCTTAAATCACACATTAAAACCCACACACTAATAATGGGAGACTTCAACACTCCACTCTGACCATGGGACAGTTCTGTCATTCACAAGTGGCTTTTAGACATAAAGCAAAGAAAACCAGCTTACAATTCACAATCTCAGAGAACCTAGACAACAATGAGGACCCTAAGAGAAACATTCATGGATCTAATCTACATGGGAAATAGAAAAAAAAGATAAAATCTCCTGAGTAAATTGGGAGCATGGGGACCATGAGAGAAGGTTGAAGGGAAGGAAGGGGAACAGAGAAAATTGAAGGCATGAGAGATATTCAAATTTCCTGTTTCATGGAAAAAGAAAAGTCTATAAGATATTATGTGCCTGTAGGCTGAAGATGGGTGTCCCAAAGTTATAGAAGAACTTTGGGTGACTGTCCAGGCAGTGAGATTCTGTCAATTCTAGAGTTTGGGAAGTTTCTTACAACATAATTCCTGTTTACTTAGGCAATATTGTATCATTCTGGACTCTCTGATGGACTTGAAGAATAGATAGTTATAATTTTACTTATGATAAAAGATAAAGTAGATAAAAATATTGTGACTGCAATTCTTGCTTGATAACTGTTTGTTGCATGTAATCTTGCTATGTTAAAATTAAAACCTTCCTTTTTATTAGACAGAAAAGAGGAGATGATGTGGGATTACCCTCTGTATGCTGTCAATACCATTGGTTAATAAAGAATCTGCTTTTGTCCCATTGCAGTGCAGAATAGGGCAAGGCAGGAATTGCAAGGAGATGGAAGAGGAGAGAGTCAGCAGAGTCTAGGAGATGCCATGTAGCTGCCAAAGGAGACAGATGCACTGGAATCTTACCCATAAACCACAAGCCTCATGATAAAATACAAAATAATGCAAATGAGCTAATTTAAGATGTGAGAACTAGTTAGCCATACATTTAAGTGATTGGCCAAGCAGTGTTGTAGTTAATATAGTTTCTATGTGATTATTTGGGGTCTGGGAGGCTGGAAAACAAAGAAGCAGCCTCTGCCTACAGGTACCAAGGGTTCTTCTATCACTTCAGCTGGGCTCTGTCTCAGAGGATGCAGCATATCAGGAATGAGGTAAGAAAGACACCTGCTTTGTGGACTTTGTCATCACAAGCATGATGGCTTATCCTCAGCACACCAGCGCTCAGGTCCTAACCTTGGAACTCACAGATGAGGTTCACCTGGATGTTTGTAAAAGTGATGGGACAAAGCAACACTTGGATTTCCCCTCTGAGTTTGCCTCACTTTCAGGTTTATTCTGATTATTTAGTGCCATTATCAAGGCTACAAAGGTCAAAAGAGTTGAAGCAACTAGTAAGTTAAGAAAACTCCTACTGAGTTCCATGAGGAGTCCACAAGCTTTGTACTGGTTAACTGAATTTTTATAGATTAATTCTCCGTTATGGATTTAAAGAGGTTTTTCTGGTTTGGTGTCCACTGCCAAAGCAGTGATGGGTGAAATGAGAAACCCTAAATGAGCCGGGCGGTGGTGACACACGCCTTTAATCCCAGCACTCGGGAGGCAGAGGCAGGCGGATCTTTGTGAGTTCGAGACCAGCCTGGTCTACAAGAGCTAGTTCCAGGACAGGCTCCAAAGCCACAGAGAAACCCTGTCTCGAAAAACCAAAAAAAAGAAACCCTAAATGATATACATCATCTCTGCATAATTTTGGGGATCACAATGCTCTAGCATAAGACAGGAACTAGCCAGGGAAGACACAGAGTGAAGTTATGGGAGCATTTGGATGCATCAGTAAGAATTCAAGGCAAATATCTGACTCAGGAGCATGCAGTCAGTAAAACAGGCTTTATATACTTGATGGCTGGAAGAAGTTTTAACAAATTTAAAAATTCTAGTGTTTCCAGCAAAATTCCAGATTTTCTGAGTTTTTCAAATTTAAAACCCATGCATAACAGGTTCTCTTGGGAAACAAGTTCATACCGCATTTAACCTGGGGATGTTCTATGGTGTCAATTCTCAAATTCAAACCCATGTAATGGAAAATATATGTCTAATATATTGAATATAATTTATTTTTAAATTTTAGATTGACAAAAAATGGGGAAAGGTTTCAGACAGTCCACATGCACACTTTCTTTCTTTGATGCATACATTTTCCTCTGTTCTCATTTTGTGTCTGTTTTTTGTCTATAGTTGAATTAAAATGAAACATTAGATTAATCAAAGTTCTTACTTTATATTAGAATAGTCATACTGTGCTGAACATTCTCTGTATTTTTATAAATACATTATGATATCAATACAACAAGACAGGATCCTACAAAATCACCTCTTTATCCAAAAAAACTTGCTGCACTCTGTCTGTTCCTCCCCATTTCCATATCCTGTGCCAAAAGTAATGCAGTATGTCCTCATCCATAGTGTTGCCTTTTTGATAATGCTATGGGAGGAGAATCACATAAAAGTTTCTCTGTAGTTCTGTAGTCACAGGTGTTGGGGTGCACAGTGTGGATTTATGTGAGTCTCTTGAAAGAAGGCTCAGAAACATTTTAAGAATGAACTTAGCCTTTTGCAGCTGCAGAAGTCACTAGCTTCAATAGTCTGAAACACTTCCCCTTAACACAGGGCATTTTTATTTTTCCCATATTTAAAATTATACCAATTGCTTTCTATATGCTCAAATGACCTGAATGAAGCTTCCAAAAATGCAATGCCAATTACAAATTCTCAATTGATTAGGTACCGCAGTTTTCCAGGTTCCCCCTACATTGAGAAATTCTCAGACAAGATTCCCCTGGGGCAACAAAAGGTATGTGCTAAACAGAGGATGGATGAGAATTAGGTGTTAACTTCAGTGCTAGGCCAGGTAAGGCCCAGCAAGATTAAGGGTAGTTGTTAGTTCTCTGGAACCATGTGAATATCTGCCAGTGATTATGTAAGTGCTTCACATTCATGATTTTGGTGCTTGGGGTGGACAGATGAGGGCATCAGATACTCAACTTCTGAGCTCTCCTTTAGCCCTCAAGGTGTTGTTCTTGACAAGAAGAGTCTGGGCTCATAACAACAACCATGAAATTTGCCAATAGACTTTGATGCTTGTCTTGGGGATGTTTTTGGACTCTGTTTCCACATCTACATATTATTTTCTTTGACATAAATAGCCCTTTCCCACTGATTACACCTTACCCTCCCCTCTGTCCTCCATTCACTATAGACTGAAGGTATTGTTGTGAGGCTGAATTAACAGATTGTTTACCCATTCCTCACCTGGCACCCCCATAATTTAGAGTCTTGAGAAACAAACATTTTCATTAAATAAGAGCCTTTGACTTGGCAAGAGAATTGATTGGAAAATACATAAGGGTCAGCCTCCAACCCATAAAGCTCTGAGTCCAAGTCTCCACTTTCCTGTTCCTCTCTGTTTTCTACCTGGCCCAAGGTCTTCACTATTATTTTCCCCTGGGCAGAGCTGGGCATAAGCATTGATCCTTTCTCTGAGAGACTGTTTTCTTAGTGTTGGAGGTCAAACTAGATCAGCTCAACTACGCTTTCTTCTGTCATTTTATTGACAAGAACTGGAAAGAATGTGGAAGAGACAGAGGACAGCTCTGATTTCTTTGCTTCACTCACAGAGTCTTTTCTTTAAGACATTTGCCTGTTTTATTCTTCTGGCCAGTAAATACTAGAGATTTTCTCAGTGAAGATTGAAGCATTTGATGAGAGAGCCTCTAATAAACCAGGCAGCATAATTCATCAGAATGGGGCTTCCTTTTGAAAAAGTACCCTTTCATGTCCTATGCAAATGAGATCTGCTTTCTGGTTTTTAAGGGAGAGGGGAGCTCATATTTATCGTTTGTTCAGTGCCAAGCATAAAACTTAGAGATTTGCATAAATAGCTACCATTTCAATTTTTTCAATAGCCATAATAATAAGTTTGCCAACATTTATCCAGCTGTAATTATATGTCAGGACCTCTGCTAATAGATTTACTTGAATTATCTAATTACAGCCTCCCAATCATACATAATATAGATACTCTGAAATTATCTTTGTTTTACAGATAGGAATGAAACATACCAAGAAGTTAACCAGCTTGCCCACAAAACATAATTAGTAAAACAGGTCTGAGTTTTCTCCTCAGGGCCAAATGGATCTGAGTTCAAATACATAGCTAATATGTTGATCTTGGGCTATGTAAAACGCTTGTTAATGATATTGGTCCAAGTATACTGTCTAAAAGTCTAAAAACACAGCTTGAAAACAGAATAAGTCAACCTGGAAAATGCACCTTTCTTCATTGTTAATTCAAGGCCCGTGATCCAGATTGTCCTAGTTTATTTTCTGTTACTGTGATAAAATACTCCGATGAAAGTAACTTTTGGAGGATGGGGTTAGTTCACCATGCAGTCCTAGGTTGCAGTCCATCAGTGAGGGTTGTCAAGACAGGAACTTGAGACAACTAACCATGTCACATCCACACTCAAGACCATAGAAAAACGAATGTAAACACTCTTGTTTGCTTTGCCTGTGCTCATCGTAAACTTTTCACCCCTATACATTTTAGGGCCCCCAGCCTAGGGAATGGTGCTTCCAATTCTAAACTATGTCTTCCTGCAACAATGAATTCAATTAAGACAACTCCATATGAACACATTCTCAGACCATCCTAGTTATTATTCTGTATCTGTGGGAAGATACCATGACCAGGGAAACTCTTATAAAGGAACACGTTTAACTGGGCTGGCTTATAGTTCCAGAGATTTAGTTCATTTTCATCATGGCAGGGAGCAGAGCGGTATGCATGGCAGATATTGTGAACCAGTGCACAAGCCAATTCAATGTAAACATCCATCATTGAAGCTTTCCTCCAGGTGATTACATGGTGTGTTACACTGACAAAACTAAGCATGGTATGTATATTTTTCACAGCTTGAGATTAGGACATAGTTTCCAACAATTCTCAAAATGGCCAGAAATGTACTTTTGTGATTTTGTACTATGTATTTATACAAAGCAGTGTTTTCAGAATCAATGGTTTCAAAATCAAAATATCAATCAAATTGGAAGAATGTTGAAGACATACCATGTCCTGTAATAACAAATGATCAGTCAAAATTTAATTCTTTATCAGAAAATTTAAAAAGCAATGTATGTCATTAGTAGGAAAATATATTTAGTCTTTAATCAATGGTGAAATTATATGTGTACCAGAGAATTATTTTAAAATACATTTATGCTTGATTTTTATCAATAGATATTTGATTTGTACACCTATTGTTAAATCTATATTATCACTGTAATTTAATAATTTTACAGGCAAGAAAAGATCAAAAGTGGAAAAAGTTTAAGAAACCAGATCAGACTTAAAACAGAAACATACAGGTAGCATTATATGGACTGAACAACCGGACTCTGTGTATTTAGAAATATATGTGTGAATGTGAGTGTGTGTGTGAGTGTGCATGTGAGTGTTTATGTGAGTATGTGTGAGAGTGTGTGTGTGCATATCATAACAATTAAAGAAAATAAGCCATACATTTGAGAGAGAGCAAGGGGTGCATTTGAGAAGTTTGAGGGAGAAAATGGAAAGGTGAAAATGATAAAACTGTATTATAATTTTAAAGTTGAAACAATAAGTATCTGTGGTCTAGATTGGCCACAGTGCAGACTTGATGAAGATAAGGAGCTGTAAACTGCACACAAGAAGGTTAACAGCACTCAGAGTGGACAGGAAGGCATGTGAAATGATGGAAGTTCACCGTGTATATTTATTCCTTGTGGATGTAACTGTGGAGACAGGATGAAGCAACTGGTACTTCCATCCAAGAACAAGCTTTCAATTTGATATCTTCACAGAAAAACAATTTCTATTTGCAGTTTTCACCCATTTTAAGGGACTGTACTTCTCAGGCCTGCCCGGGTACAGCAGGAAGAATATTGTTTCATTGATGAAGTATCTGTGAGAGTCTCTTTGGTGCTCAGATAAACTGCTATGTGGATTCTGAAAGCAAAAGACAGAGGGCACGACAGAGAAAAGGGAGCAGCTTCTTTTCAGTGACTACTTTTCCTTTTTAATTATTTACTTTTATTTTTGCTTTTGTGTATTGATATCTGTGTATGTATGTATGTATGTGTATGTCATGTATATGTAGGTATCTGTGGAAGGCAGAAGAGAGTGTCAGATCTATGGAAGTTAGTCTTATAGAATTTCCAAACCACTGGACTCTAGTGCTTCTGTCGTAGAAAAAAAGTGATCTTAACTGCTGAGCCACCTGTCTGGAACCTATCATCATTTTTCTATTAAAATCGATTGTGTTATTTTAAGATATTTATAAATATTTTTCTCAAGAATTCACTAAATATTTTTTATAGAGATTTTAAAAAATCAACCAAAGATGAGTTGGGAGCATTCAGTCATATGAAAAGTTTCAGACCATAAAGGAGACACATGGGCTGCTTGGAAAACAGTACCAGGGCTCATAGAACTTCAATGCAGTGGAGAGCCCTAAAATTTCCGAAGTGGTTTCAACAGCTAATAGCTGACTTAACCTGCCATCAGTATGTGTGAACAGAAAGTAAACAATCCGGTTTTCATTTTTAGAGAAGTCCAGAGTGGTGCAAGCTAAGATGTCAAGGAGAATTCATTGCAAAATGTCAAGAAAATGAGTGTACCCACACTCATGGATAGTTCACATGCAGAAGTGTACAGGTATTACAGAGAGAAAAATGTAAAGTTATTTCAAATAAAACTTAAGGAAATGAATGCCAAATAGGGAAAGGTCAACCAATTCTTCAGTGTCATAAAAATATCATATCCATACACATCCCTATGGGTGTGTATATGTAAATTAAAGTTCATAGGAACAAGTTGATGCTATTCTTAGTGTGTATGGTTCTTTTCTCATCAATATATGCATGGTAAATCAATGTTTTCTTTCATTTTCCTACCTTTTTCCAAAACAATCTCATTTCTTTCATGTCTTTTGTCTGTACTACTAAAGGAGTAATTTCATATACATGGGCATTTTGGATTCCCCAGGCTACTCAATTTGTTTCTTACTGCCCCATTGCTACAATGTGTAATATCTTACCATTATTCCAGTCCACTGGTAATTTACATTACTCAGTTACTTATTGTTTCATATGATGAACCTGCCTTTTTTCAGTGCAATCCTTGCTGCCAGATATATCTACATCACTTTCTGTCTATTTGTCAAAGATGGTCAGTACATGCATTGAGAGAAGTGAAAATTAATTCCACTAGCTAATTAACAAAACATGGAGTCCTTCCAAGATAACACATTTTAAAAATATTTAATGATGTGCACGCTGTGTGTCTGTGTGGTTATGTGCATGTGTTAGGAAAATGCTCATAGGAGCCAGAAAAAGGCAGCAGATACCCTGGGGCTGGAGTTACAGGTACTTATGAGCTACCCTACATGTGTGCTGGGAACAGGAATCAAGATCTCTTCTAGCAGGAAGCATTATTTATTTTTTATTGAAAATAGATTCTTCTCACATCCTACCACATTTTTCTCTACCTCTATTCCGTTAAGCTCCTTGCATGCAGCCCTCCAATAAGGTTGACTCCCCCTCCATTTCCTCTTTAGAGAAGAACAGGCCTTCAAGGGACAGCAGCCCAACAGGACAAATATTAACTACTGACTGAGCCATCTCTCCAGCTCATAAGTTAAAGCATTTTTGACAGATAATTATTTGTAGCTATTTCAAGTAATGGCTTGATGAATATTCTTGCCATTTATGCATAATTTTGTTATAAATATGACACTTTTAAGTTTCCATATCAAATACTTGATATATGAATATTTAATTTTGCTTTTCCATCAAATAACTCTCTAAACAATTGCCTACACTTAGTTTATAATCCGTTTTTTTCAGTGTTCTCATTAGAGTCTGATTTTATCTGACTTCAAAATTTTGCTAATTAATTTTTGTTCTTGGACAGTTTCACACATATGCATAATGCATTCGGCTCATTCTCGCCCTACCTTACCCCATCTTCCTATCATCCAATTCACTCTGCCTTCTCCTTATAAACCTCTTACTTACTTATGTCTGTCTTTATTTTTATTTTGTGATTCACTTAATTACTCATGGTAATCATGTAACTATGGGTTTAGGTCACTTTTATGGAGCTTAGTAGTATCAAAAGCAGGGTTCACAGCTAACGACATTGATTGATCCTCTCTCAAAATCTAGCAGTAGCCAATAGTTCAGTGGTAGAAGGCAGGGTATACCCCACAAGTTCTTCCACCATCCATGACCATCATAGAACCAGCCTTACTGGGGCCCAATGCAAGCAATGGCATTTGTTGCAAGTTAATGATTGCAAGGGTTGTGTCAATCATTGCCTAGAGCATAACATTTCATAGCTCTTCAATCTGTGATAATCAAATAGAAATACAGTGGTTAGTATTATTGCAGTGTTCATTTACCTGATAATTATGAGACAGAGGATCCCCTTAGATGCTCATTTGTCACTGCACTTCTGTCTTTGGGCATTGCCTATTCTTGCTTTGACGGGTCTTTGATTCAGTGACCACCTTACTTGTACTGATTTGCATACTTCCATATAATCTAGAACTGGTTTTAATTATAAATTTGAAAATCTCTCCTCTCCCTTTACATTTACTTGCTATTTAACTGTGTCATGTTCAAATCCAAAACAGATATAAGTAGTTTTTGCTTTTGTGTCCATTTTATAAAGCTCTTTTTTTCCTTTTTTATATTTTTATCACTAAATTTTCCTACTTAACTTCAATATATATAAAAATATTAATATTTACTTTGGTTTGAGTATAATAAAATTTGTCTTTCTGGATTTTAAACAGCATCTCCATATCACTTATCACCCAATCCCATCCCTGATTGTTTATGCCTTCTTTGGCAATTTATAGGACCATTTTGCTTTACGTGCTTCTGGATTCTCCGGATTGTTTATCTTTCTGTCTCTCTGTGACTCATTTCTGCATTGTCTTAATTACATGGTCTTTATAATAAGATATAATATGTCATAATATTGATCGTTCTAGTTTGCTTTTCAGTTGCTGTGATAAACCACTATGGCCAAAAATAGTATAGATAGGAAAGGGTTCACCTGGGTTACACTTCTAAGTCACAATCCATCACTGAGGGATGTCAGAGTAAGAACTTAAACAGAAACTTAAAGCACAGAGCAATATTGTTTGTAACACCATCTATCCTGACTACATTTTCTGTTTGCTTAGAAAGTTCTCAGACCAACAGACCTCTCCACTAACAGTCCCATTTGACCTTGGCAATATATTTGGGATTCCAGCGACCCTGACCATGGTCCAGATAAATTAACTAAAATAATTAATGTTTATCTAAATTGAACATAAGCTAAAATAGTGGAATAAAGTTTTGTTAAATACTTTATTTAATAAAGTTATTAAAAATAACTTCCCTGGTATGTCTAAAATTCCACTATGATCTTCCAAAAGCAAATGTTGCCAGGTTATCTTAACCCTCATCTAACATTAATGCAATTGCAAGTTTTGCAGACTTTCCTCTTAAAATGCTGTACCCCTGAGCTTTGTCACCAAGAAACTCTGAGGTATAACCTTCTTTTGATTGTTATTCCTAATTGAAGCACTCATGATCTGTATTGGTTTAATCAATGTGGTGGTCTATATTTTTCTTGAGTTAGTTATTTCAACTGTATGGCTCTCTGGTTTTCTTTGTGGCTCACTCTCAGCTTGTTTTCTTATCCAGCCAGGCTCACTTACCTAGAGATGGTACCACCCACAGTGGACTGGGCCCTCCCCTATCAATCATCCATCAATGTATTTCTTCAGATATGTCAACCTGATTTAGGCAGTCTCTCAACTGAGACAGTCAGATGACTCTAGGCTGGTAGCTGAAGCTACCTAAGGTATTGCTTGTTTTGAGTCTTTTTCCACTCTTCAAATGTCATCTTTGCCACTAGCATCACAAATTAGATTGTTTAATTCCAATTATCCAACTTCTCAAGTGACAATTAAAGTGGTGATTAACAGGGAAAACTGACATATTTTCGTTATTATGTCCTCATATCTATAAAATAATTTTTCTGTCTCTTAGTATAAAAATGTTTCTTGCATTTTCTGTAATAATGTCTTTTAATTTTATTCCTAAAATATCACCTATTCCAGAGAATTTCCTAGTAACTTCATTTCAATTTTGTAAGTATTGTCTTCTTTCAGTTACAAGCCCTACCAGTAATTGATTCTGCTCAGCAGGTAAAAGGCACCAGTCATCAAGCCAGACAGCCTGAGTTTGATCTCCCAGGATTCACATGACGGAAAGAACTTACTTCTGCACGTTGTCCTCTGACATGTGTGCTGTAATGTGTGTGTGCACATGCCCTTGTACTCACATACACACACACACACACACACACACACACACATACACACATGAATGCACATAAAATCAAGCAAATGTAAAAATGTTTTAATTGTTGATTTGTTAGTTTTTATCTAATAACCTTTTTTTTTTACTTAATTGCTTAACAGTTGTTGATTCTCTTGAATTTCTATATAAAGGATCACAGTATATAAAAATTAAATAATTATCTTTCTTCCTTTCAAGCTTCCTTTCATGTCTGTCATAAGACAGGAGGATGTAATTACATTAGATAAAACTTTCAATTACATGGGAAAAAGTTACCGTGAGACTTGACTTGTTCTCAAGTTAAAAGAATGATTCTAAGCTTTCTTTACTGATGTGGGAGTGTTCTCCTGTATTTTGTATTACTCTTATTGGTTGAATAAAGAGCTGCCTGGCTTATAGATAGGCCAGCCCTTAGGTGGGCGGAGTAGACAGAATGGAAGTTCTGGGAGGAGAAGAAAGGAAGTGAGTCAGACGCCATGAGGCTCCCTGCCGCAGAGGGAGGTACCATAGGACCATCTGATAAGTCACCCACCTCGTGGTGACATACAGACTTTTATAATGGGTTAGTTTAGATGTGAGGGCTAGCTAAGAAAAGGCTAGAGATAATGGGCCAGTCAGAGTTTGAATGAATACCATTCTCCTGTGGTTCTTTTGGGTGCAGGTGGCCAGCAGCTGAGCAGGCCAGCGCCTGGCGGCTGGGGAACATACAACCCACACACCTCTCCCCTAATTACAACACTTTACCACATTTTCTGCTTTTTTTTTGTAAATAAGTTATAGGCTGTATAGTTCACTGCTGAGATTTTCTAAGCGTTTTCATTTGACAGTCCATACGACTTACATCATACACATATCACAGTATGCTTCCCCTAATCAGATTCAGACTATACTACGTTTCTGTCACAAATACTCCCAGGCATAGCATAACAGAAGTATTCAGAGACTAGGTGTTTCTCTTCCACATGCTGTTAGACAAATCCAGCCAATACATACCACTGAGTAAGACTTCCAGAAGAGTATCTGCAGCAATATTGGCAGACTTTCTTAATGTCTCTTTTTTATCTTTTGCAATTAATTATTCATTTAACTTGTGTTGGGGTGCATGCATGAGATGAGACTGCAAGTCAGAGGACAGCTTTCAGAAGTGGATTTCACCTCCTATCTTGTGATTTCTGGTTATCAAATTCAGGTTGTCAAACTTGACAGCAAGCATTTTTAACTACAGAGCTATCACAAGGGCTCTGCAATATCTTTTTTTTATGAATAAAATGGAAGACATTGATCTCTATTTCCTCCGATTCTCAGTCTCTATGTTTCTTTGAAGGCCACCTGAGCAAAGGCTGGTACACAAGTGTCTCAATTTCAGGTAGACACACTTCAGCGTGAGCAGACTTGATTTCCCTACTTGTTACATTCAAGTCATGAAGCAAGTAGAGAAACTAGAATTTTGATTTATGCATTCTGTAGAAAACCCCCTGTTAGTCTGCTTCAGTCACCAACTAGTTATGAAGGACTGAGCCTAACTTAGATGTGATTGCAGAGTAAAGTTAATAGAAACAATTTCCATAGTCCTTTTTGCTGTTTATAGTCTATAATTGCCTCTAGGAGCTGGTGAGAAAATAAGTAAGAGAATATGTCAGTTTCTCGCACTTATAGGAAGAATATGCCCCAGCCTCCCTTTAGTAGTTAAAAAGAATCAGCCACTTCCCAGGACAGGGGAAAGTGACTCAGGCAGCAAAAGGCTTATTCTGTAAGCAGGAGGACCCGAAATTGATTACCAGCATCCACTTGTAATCCTAGTGCTGGGGAAGAACAGACAAGTGGACCCCAATGGCTCCTTCATCATACAGCCTAGGATAGTTCGTGAGTTCTTCACCCACAAGAGGCCCTGCATCAAAGAACAAATAAAAAATGTGGGCAGTGGTTGAGAAACAACAATCAAGATTATTCTCTGTCCCCCATATGTATGTGCGTGCACACACACACACACACACACACACACACACACACACACAGAAGCAGTCTGACTTTAGAGTTCCAGTCTCCAATACTCAGTTGGCCTCATTTTTACCCCATCTTCAAATTTTCTGGATGTTTTCATATCTGCCATAAACCCTGCTCACAGCTCCGCACAAGTCTTTCACTTCCAGTTCACTCTTCCTCCAAAAAAGGTCTATCCATTGACTTTTTAATAATACTTTAATTCTATTTTATTTTAGGTACGTGTGAATGTTTTGCTTGAATATGTTTGTGTGCTGCTTGCATACCTGTTGCCTACAGAGTCTGGAAGAGGGCATTAGATGCCCTGAATTACAAGTCCTTGGGAGTCACCATGTAGATGCTGGGAGTTAAATTCTGGTCCTCTGGAAGAGCAGCTGGTTCTCTTAACTACTGAGCCATCTCTCCAGCCTCCAATGGCTCATTTTTAGAAGCAGTCTTCTTTCCCTTGACACATGGGGAAATCTATCAAGTATATCTGTGGAGGGAGTTACTCCTAGCACATATTCACTAACATCTCTAGAGGTCGTATTGTTATAAACAAACCTGTACAACCATGCTCTGACCTTTCATAAAATGTGTATCTGTGCTCCTCAACATTAACTCAGATATACATTGATGAAGCAGTATTCAGCGTCATCAATTTATTCACTAATTAAATAAACATTTTCTTTCTTCATTTCAAGACAGGGTCTCATGTAGCCAAGAGTAACTTGAACTCTTGATCCTCCTACCTCTACCTCATAAGTGCTAGGATCACCAGTATATGCCACTTTATAGCTCAGGCCTTCCTGCATGATAAGTAAGGACTGTACCAACTGACCTAATTCCCACTCTCAAAATTTCTTTAGTCACTTATGTATAATAAATTATGAAATTATAATGTGATTCTCTTAAGTTTTAGATTGTGTTTAAATCAAAAGATAGCAATATTTAGGACAAAAAAAAAACCCCACAACCTTCCTTCCTTATTTTTCTTTCTTTCTTCCTTTTTTCTTTGTATTTTTTTAAGAGAGGGTCTCACACAGAAGTCCAGGCTAGCCTGAAATTTATGGAGTCCAAGGTTATGGTGATCCTCTTGCCTCAGCCTCCCAAGTACAGATAGTCTAGACATATGCTACATTTACCCCATAGGAAAACTATTTTAAACTGCATTTGGATTCACTGAAGGTAGAAGCTGAAGTCAATAGATAGTAAATGAGGCCTATGGTAAATCAAGTGTTCCACACTCAACTTAAATAATGACCTCGACCTTCATCAGAAAAGCAAAGCCTTCAACCAGGGGCTTGTCAGAATTCTAATCTCCTTGCAAAGATGAGCTACATGAATCACACTTCAGTCTCATCAGAAAGGTTGGAAAACAAAGATATGTTTTATTTTGATGGATTTCCCTAGCTTAAATTCAATCACATTTATTTCATCACCCTCCTTTCTGAGAAATGAGTTCTTAAAAAGTAAAAACAGAACAAATAAACAAACTAGCTGGCTTCTAAATGCCCGTGTACAACTAGCATTAACTTTATCTCCTTGTAATTAGTGTTTGTGCAAGAAGCATTTAATTAGAATACAGGGTTGACCATGCTTTCCCCTCACTCTAGAAACTAAAGGACCAAACTCCTGATGTCTTAAAACCAAAAATAATTACTTCACTGACTTTGATTAATTAACTATAAATTATCCCCAAGCCCTTCAACAGACAGAGTACTTCATGTACTTACCTATATTATGTAACTGGCCAAGCTTCAGGTGTAGGTATAATTATTTTCGAGCAGAGTTGTTGGTATGCCAGTTTGGACTCACCTCTCTAGATCATGGTTTCTGATCATTTTTTTTCTTCAAACATGTCAGTTCCATCACATGCCATGATAGATGATGTTTTTCACTTATTATAGAAGTAAGGTCCTTCTTTAATATTCTGGGCTCTATGGGTGGTCTGGAGAGGTGATGTCACTTTCTTGCACAATTAAGGATGCAGAATCACTCTGCTTCAGTGCTTCCACTCCAAATAAAACCACCCTCTATGTGAGTGACCATATATAAATGGGATATCTTTATAAGTTCCCTGCCCCACCCAGGCCTGCAGAACACTCAGAAAGAGGAAGTGAAAAGAATGAAGAGCCAGAAAATGAGAAGTTCTGAGAAATGCTGGTTTTTAAGTATGGCATGGCTTTTGTACACATAACTCACAGAGGTGGGATTATGCTCACATAACAGACATATCTAAAAATCCCTCCAAGAATTGCAGAGTTGCTCATGAGGTCCCACCCCTAGCAGAACAATGGTTGACAATGGAAAACTGGTGGGAGACCTGGATCCCACTGTTAGGTACCCTATGTTCTATTGAATAGACCAAGACCTATCTATGCACATATGGGCAACAGTAATTCAATTACTGTTGGTTCCTAGAAGAAGAAGGAGGAAGAGGCCAATGACATGAAGTGTGGAGTGGCACTTATTGGTAGGAGAGCTAGTTAAGTTAGAGGGGTGAAATGGGGTTGCATATGATCATACTTAATTATATACACATATTTTCAAAGAATACCTTTTATTAAAATATAGTTAGCAGCTGCTCTGTGGCATGGAGTGTCCCAGAGGGAGGCTCAGCCTAAAAACCATAGTTTCTCACAGTATGCGATAAAGTAGAACAGGGATAAGCCTGACATCCACAGAATACTGAGTGCCACAGAGAAAAGAGAGTTCAGTTCTCTCCCAGGTGTCCCTGAAGTTGATACTGTTGGATTCTATGTTGGAAAATAGAGATGCCCCTTACTGTTTGAGTCAGTTGATTTGAACTTTCAGATCCTGAAAATGAAGGCATTTTAACTATGCCCTGCTGTTTTGTAGGACTCTTGATGGCAGGACACAAAGTAATGACTCTTGAACAGATTAGAAATGGAACATTCTGTTGTTAGCAACTTTAAATGAGAATCCTGCCAGGCAGATACATGTGGTAGGCTCCTCCCAGGGTCAGGACAGTGGTACAATGGAGTTTTAAGGAGTAGCTTAAGCTTGGCAACCAGGGAGTAGGCTTATTTGGATTTCCAAGACTTCCTGTGCATTGACTACAGTGAATAATTGCCCTACTTATGGCACAGATACTGTCCTAGAGTCTAATACTTAATCCCAGAGAGTGAAGGTTGGTGCATAGTGGCTATAGAATATGAAGAGTCTAAGAATGGCCAAAAGTGGACCTTCTCCAGAAGATAAATGAACTTGCCTGCCACTCACCAACGCTTCACACACACTCTGTCAAGACAGCACAACCCAAAACAAAAAATGACTATTACACCTTGTTGCTCAAAAGGAACAACAATTGCTATTTACTTTTGGCCAAGCTTCCAAATCAAATGAATTTCTCATTTCTGGGCCTCCTGGAGCTATGGAACTCAAAGAAATCCCAGACAATCTTGAACACTAAGTGTACTCCTACACACACCCAGACACATTCATTACACATACACATTCACACACACGTATTCATATACACAAACACATACATACAGGAACATACTCACATGCCTGTATATGTGCACATATGCACATACATACACAGAGAGTTTTGCTCACACACATACACTCACACATACATTCTTATACTTGCACAGTGACACATAAACATACTCCCCCACACTGCACACACACTCATATGCACACATGAAACAGGCTCATGCTCACACACATGTTTAATAACATACACAGTGCATGCACATACCTGTACATACACACATTAATGTTCGTGCCCACTCACACATTTACAGATTACTTCACACACCATCCTCTGGCAGCAGTTCTCAGTGATGAATACTGAATGTCCTTATCCTCTAGTCACCCATTCCTTCCCTCCCCGCAGCAAGGTAAGAGACAGTTCAAGGAAAAGCCACAGTGACATAGCCAGGAGTGAAGACACCTGAGCTATAGATGTTTCCAGTCAGAGAAATTGGCCAGGACCCAGCAGTCTGACACTGCAGGTGAAATGGAGCCCCAGAAATCCACCACTTTCCAAAAGGACTCAAATTCCTGCCTGCCTTCTGAGTTACTTTCGAATGCTATCTTTTGAAACATAAAACATGGTCTCCTTTTTATTGGAAGATTAAGATAAGAGATTAGTTTAAAATCCCCTAAAATCTCCCTGAGGTGCAGGCATTGAGTAGAGAGAGCATCAAAAAGGAAGTGCGCCAGAGAAATAGGAAGAGGAGTATCAATGGAGGAGAAATATCAAGGCCGCTTTCTCCCAAAGCTTCCTGAGGCTCAGATCTTATAGACAGTGGGATTACTTTTTCAAACCATTTTAAAGAAGTGTTCTTTTAGAATAATCATTCAAATCAAGTCTGCCTGAAAGCAAAGACGGGCAAACTGTAACTTCAGATACCGAGAATCTGCATAAGAATGAGTGCCATTTCCTTCACCATCTTCAATGAACATTTCAGAGTTTGATGGGCTGCTGGTAGGACTGATATGCTAAAAATTAGGGCTTCTAAATTCTTTTCTCTAAGTAACTTACAAAACAAGATACTCCTGGTCTAGGTAAAATTCAATCAGAAAAAAACTCCTGTATTCAAAGTCCTGGTAGATAGTGACTGTGGTGGCAATGGAACAGTGCTGTGAAGCAGGCAGGTTTTCTTCTCAAAATTGTTGTGCTGAATAGCACAATAGCTTCCAGAGTGCCTTATGAAGTCTGCCCAATATAACTTTGCATGTTTCCCTTTCTATTTTTTTTCTGAGAATTCTTCCTCTACCATTTTGGACTCCTGTATTCTATGTCTACTGCTCTCTCTGCCACTCTGAGCCTGCTTGTCCACCATGCAGTTGTCTTCCATACCTGTTTAATGCTACCGTGGAGAATCTCCCCACTCCTTCTCATCTTTGTTCCCTTCCCCATGCAGCTTCCTGCATTTACAGTTTGCCTCCCTTGGAACTTTTCTCTTTAACTCAAAATTGTCTTCTAGGTCTGTTTGAGTCCAATTTTAAATTCTTTTATTAATAAACCTAGGAATCCTTTTTGCTTGTCACCATGGGCAAACACATGCTCCTTTATTGACACTCCACAATGGAAAGTCAAAAATCAGGCTGAATGAAAAAAATAAAATGAAGAGAAAGGGCCTCTTCCTAGATATCCTCCCATCAGTTTCTGTCTGAAGGACAGTAATAATGGGACACAACCCACATCATACAAGAAACTTAAATGATTATTTCTGAGGCATGTTTGTCAGATGTTCAAAAGGAATGCAAAGATACCTGGGTGGTACAGTGTACCAAGATGATCCCATAGAGATATGGACACCAAAGTCAGACCTGCCTGTCATCTTCACTAAAGCAAGGCGTTTTTTTTTGTCTTCCTTTTGGTTACTGCTTTTTCTATTTTTAGTTCATTTGCTCTTGAACAAAGATTGCATTGTCAGCATGTTCTACTATAAAAATTAAGTCAAACTTTTTCGATTTACAGCAGGACCATGTACTTAAGCTAGCTATGTGGGAGTATGGATCACTGATTATGGAGTCTGTTCAAAAACTCACACAGCAAAACTGACATGGGATATATGGAATCATTTCTAGAGTTGAAGAATAAAGATTTGCTGATGCTCTGAGCATTTCTTTTTTGGAAATTGTTTTACAACCACCATAAAATGAAAGAAAAAGCTCATTTTCTTTCCAACAAGTTTTGAGATGCTTGCTTTCTATAAAAATAAGCCAACATAAGATGAAAGCTAAAGAAATAAAATAACTATCCGAATTTTAAAAGAAGTGCAGAAACAAAAATTAAGAATGGATGTTGTAAGGAGGCCATTTGTTCATTTTCCAGCTGCTCAGCAGTTCAGCCCTAAAATAGTCACACAGAAAGTATCTTAATTAAATCACTGCTTGGTCCAAGAGCTCTAGTTTCTTATTGGCTAACTCTTACATATTAATTTAAACAATTTTTATTAATCTGTGTATTGCCACGTGGCTGTGGCTTACAGGCTAAAGTTCTGGCATCTGTCTCCTTCTTCTTTTTCCCAGCATTCAGTTTAGTTTTTCCTGCTTACCTCTATTTATGCGTAGACCCAAAACAGTTTCCTTATTAGCCAGTGGTATTCACAGCACACAGAGGGGACTCCCACATTAAATGGTGTTGTAAGTTATGGGGGAGAGGTGCATGTTGTGTTCCCCAGCCGCCAGCCGCTGACTTGCCCATTATCTCTAGCCTTTTCTTGGCTACCTCTCACATCTAAACTAACCCATTATAAAAGTCTGTATGTCACCACAAAGTGGTGATCTTACCGGACTGTTCTAAGATACATCCATCTGCAGCGGGAGCTTCATGGAGACTGGCTCTGACCCAGTCTTCTTCCCCGCGTCCTCCTTTCTTTTCCCTGCCTATCTAAGTCCTGTCCTATCAAATGGCCCAGGCAGCTTTTTTATTTAACCAATCAAAGCACAGAAATACAGATGAACCCTCCTTCAAAATGGCAACAAAGATCATGAACTTTCACCTGGATTCTGATTGTATTCTAATAAGTAAATAAACAACTCAAATTGGACTTGGTATTCTTCCTCCCTCCCTCTTTTCCTTCTTTCTTTTTTATTCTTTTCTTTAGGAGAGGTCACAAGGGAGGCAGGGTGGACCTGGGAAGATGGGGAGATGAATGTGACCAGGGTACATCATGAGAAACTCCCAAGTGAAAATGAGTGAGATGTATGCCCTGGCAATGCTGAAGCATGCATGTGCAGTCCATATACAGTGGTTTTGTTGAACTTGTTCATAATTGGGTTTCATGGTCTAAGTTGTTGAGGATGACTAACCAGGTCTCTTCCAAAAGAGGGCACCAGATCTCATTGCAGATGGTTGTGAGCCAACATATGGTTGTTGCAAATTGAATTTAGGATCTTTGGAAGAGCAGGCAGCGCTATTAATCACTGAGCCATCTCTCCAGCCCCGTGTGAAACTCCCAAATAATAAAAACACTGTGTTGAACAATAATTAAAGATGGATCCTTTAAAAAGTCAGATACTTATATTTTAACACAGAAAAAAAATTATAAAGGAAATGGCTTTTGGAAATGATAACTTGGCATGTCCAAAGAATAAAGTCTGCACACAGTAGGTTTTCTGATAACACTGAGCCCAGCTAATGAGCACAGCTGTTGAGACATGAGCCTGCACTCAGTAGGTCTCCTGGTAATGTTGAGTGCAGCTAGTGGGACATGAATAATCAGTATCAACATGGAAAAGACAATCAAATGAGTCTGCAGACTTAAATTGAGAAAATTCATCAGAGGCAAACAGACCAAAATTGGTACAGCTTTCAAATTTAATCAATAAGTAATGAGTCCCACACAAATCCACAAAAAGAAGGTAAAAATACTTTCCTAATCCTCCCCCAAAGGAAGGAACTTAGCTTGGCTGCTGCTATGCCTCCACCAAACACTTCATTTTTATGTATATAATACAGAAAGAGATTGTGACAGACTCAAAGCATTTCTCCTAAGAATTCCTCTGGCAACACTACCCAAATACATTCTCCAAACTCACATAAGTGTTAAGAACTTAACATATCTGGAGAGATGGGGAAGAACTACCGGTAATTATTAAAAAAATATCAAAACCACCTTGTCTACACTTACTAAGTTAAAAACAAAATTAAATCTGAGTTATAATATAGCAATGAAAATGGATGGTGACTTGGATATGTAGTTATAATATAGCAATGAAAATATATATGTAGTTTACTGGTAAAATTGTTCCTAAATCATAGGCCAAAATGGGCATGAAGGAAATAAACTCTCAAGTGTGTATCTTTTTAAAAGTATAAAGTAACAAAAAGCAACAGAGATAAAATAAGTGGTTCATGAAATAGAACTGCCCCAGCTAAGCAGCCAAGGAGTCCTGTTCTAAAGAATCACACTTTCCTTCTTTGCTATAAAGCGAAGTTTCATGCCCATCAAATAATATATAGGATTTGAAAATCAAATAGCAGTTACAGGGGAACTTAAGACAAGGGACAAAATAAAGTACTGCCCAGGGTCCTTCTACTTTCATTTAGACTATGTACGTTCCTAGGACAGGGCACATTGAGGAGATAAAAGTCAATATAGGCAGTAGTTCTGGATGCAGGCTCAGGTAATACAGAATTCACGATATTGAAGGGAGGGAGAGGTAATACAGAATTCACGATATTGAAGGGAGGGAGAGGTAATACAGAATTCACGATATTGAAGGGAGGGAGAGAGGGAAGTGAAAGTGTGAGGGGAGGGCAAGGAAGGAAAGCATTACTGGAGTTGACACTGCATCAGGAATAATCCCTTCAGGGAAAACTTACCCTTTTCTGGGCAGGAGGATGGACTGGTGGTCTGATGGAGACTTAGCACTCCACTAGGGAAGGTTAATCACCTGGCCAGGGGACCATTCGAGGAAGATTGGCTTGCTTCTTGTCATAATAGAGAGATAAGTAGAATAATTATCCCTTTATTGAGATATTTTCTTTCCCTAGCACCGCTCCTGCAAGCCTCCAGGAGGTTTTCTTGAGTCTATCCACATTTTTGAGCCCCACTTGGAAAGATGCAGTTTTTCCTTTTTATTTTTGTTTGTCTTTGCTTTGAATGCTGGCCAGAACTGACACATGTTTTCTTTGGTCCTTTGGGTTCCCTGACTTTCTCTCTCTAAAGCCAGCCTCCCACCACAGAGTTTCTTACCCATCCTGGGTCTGATGCTATGCCTGCTTAACTGAAACAGCATGACTTCTTCAACCTTCCCTTCTCATCTTTATTCTCCCCCTCCAGGCAGCTGCCAAGATTTACAGCTTGTCTGCCCTGGGGTTTGTCGTTTAAAGTCTAATAAAATTACCTTCAAGTTTCAATTTGACTCTGTTTGTAAATTATTTTGTTAAAGAGATTAAGAACTCTAAGAAGAGACCCAGAGTCCCCCAAAAATCATTTGGCAAAGAGGAAGAAACTACCTCCAAATTTCTAATCAAATTTCTAGATCAAATGTCTGCTATTGGTTGTTTACAAAAAAAGAATGAAAGAAGAAGCTGCAATATATGCATATATGCATGGGCGGAAAGAGATTTATTTACACTTTAAGCCAGAACTAGGGAGAAAATATTTCTCAACTTTGTTCTGCATTGCATGTAGCAGTGTTGCAATTTATGGAAAGGTGAAAGACAAGACGTACTAGGAAATATTCACATGTAGATGTAGCTGTGAGATGAGAGTTAGAACCCTTTCCTGAAAGATGTCTTCTCTTCTGGTTTTCTCCTTCCAGATTCCACCATCTGGCACTACAGTAGTAGTCGACTGGAGGAATGTCAATATTTGAGGGTCTCTCTCATTCTGTTACAGAATATGAAAGAAAGGACAGTGAGGGGAAGACAGAGGAAAGCAGGGAGAGAGGAGGCAGAAGGCAGAATGGAGGCGTGTTTCTGCTTTGGACACTGAGGTATTCTGTACTCATAGAGCAGGATGCTGAAGTCAGCTGTACTCATGAATAAGAGACTTATTGGAAAACTTATTAACAGGATGGACAGCATCATGGCAGAGACATGCAGGAGACTTCTGTGCCCTGTGGCAGAGTGGGAGTCACTCCTTACAAGCTTCAGAAGGAGTGGGAAGGCTATTTGCCTTGTCCTTGATGAATAGCCCTCAATGCAAACTTGTATTCTTGCCATCTCGGATTTCTGGGACACATAAGGAGTCTTGCATTTCAGAAAAGGGATGTGTATGAGGACTAGAGAGGGTGTGGGAGGAGAGGCAAAGTTAGTTAATATATGATGAAACCATGTGTTAGACCCCAGTAGTCTTCCCTGACACATGATTAGCAACCAGTCTGGTAACAAACTGGAGGAAGAGAAAGGAGAAAGACAAAGGAAGCGATCAGGATGGCTACAGACTTCATCAAGGAGATAGTGGCAGGGCACACAGAGTTTTAAATGGCAAAATGTGATCAGATAGGCAGAGAAGAGATAAGGTAATATAAACCATTGTCTTCTTCAGGCTTTAGAATTTTGGAGGACAAAAGCCAGGCAGTGGAGGTACTGACCTTTTAATCCCTGACATTCTAGAAGCAGAGGCAGGCAGATCTCCAAAAGGTGACTTCAAGGTGTTTATGAGGTGGGATAAGACTGCTACTGGGTATGACCTTGGCTACTGCACACCTACTTTCATATCGGAATTTGTGACTTTAGTCTTTCCAGGCACCTCTTCCTCTCTAATTAGTACTCATTTCCCTTACTAGTGTCAAGAATTTTGACAGAACCAAGGAAGGATCACAGATTTCTAAGCAAAACTTTCAAATTTCCATCTTGGGATAGAAACTGCTCTTCAGAAAAACTTTGAGCAAATTTTTCTAGGCTAAGGCCTGTATCAGTGTGTGGTTGACTTAATGTGGAAAACAGTACACACATGCAGTAGCTAAAAGTTGTATTGAGTGTATTGGGGTGAGTTGTAGAGCATTTCCTTCATAACTAAAAGTCTCCCCCCACCCTTTCATCGTCTATGTTTCCCTAGGCAAGTTGCCTAGATCCTCCTCATCTTGACTTCTTCTGCTGTGGACAAAAGAAGTTCACTGACTGAATGAGTAGTTATTAAAATCCTTTTTTGTGCCCTGCATATGAAATATTAAATAATGAGTCAAAATAGAAAGGGTCTGTAGCCATATGGACCTTAGACTTCGGTGGAGAAAAACAGAGCACAATCACTTCATTTGATATTTACAAGCTGTGATAAGTGCTACTAAAAATAAAGAAATGTCATGGGGTTCTGATTTATTCAAGGAGAAAAAAGAAAAAAAGAAAAAAGTTTTAGAGGTGAGGTATTTATGCAGTAGATGAAAAGCCTGTGACCTAGTAATGTAGTTGGGTTAGAAAAATCTGTGAACTTATGTTTGTGTCTGCAAATCTCTCTCTCTCTCTCTTTCTCTCTCTCTCTCCTGTGTGTGTGTGTGTGTGTCTGTGTATCTGTGTGTGTCTGTGTTTGCATGTTCCTGTGCTTATGTGTCAAGAAAATTTTAAATGGAAAGAATATGTGGAGTTGATGTGGCAGGATGAGAGAGGGTGACACATCAAAGAACCTGTCCAGAGAACAAAGATGACTACAGGGCTGCGACTCGAAGACTTAACAGGAACACAACATGTGTGAACATGTTGGGGTTATCAGATGAATTTGAAGAGAAAACATATTGAACCATTTTCTTTCTCTTTCTTTAATGTTCCATTTGGCTTCTTCTGATTAACTGGAGGAGAAATGGGTCCAAGTTCCTGGTCGAAAGATGGTATTTCGCCAGGCGGTAGTGGCGCATGCCTTTAATCCCAGCACTCGGGAGGCAGAGGCAGGCGGATCTTTGTGAGTTCGAAACCAGCCTGGTCTACAAGAGCTAGTTCCAGCGCAGGCTCCAAAGCCACAGAAAAACCCTGTCTCGAAAAATAAAAAAAAAAGATGGTAGGTTTCCACATCACTATACAGACAAGAAATGCTCATAACTTAGCTTCAAGTAATAAACACAATGAAAAAAATTATTTGAAATTAGTGACACCAAAAGAAACTGGTGACAAATTTAATATACTTAGTGAAGAAGGTATGAAAGCTGATTCTATAATTGTTGTGTGAATGCATGGATGGCTAGAGTCAAACGTCCTCAAAATATCATATGTTATGAATGCATCAGGTATATCAAGTTCTAATACAAAATACAACTCTCTCTTTAAAGTGAATATCTTTTTTTAAGTCAATCATGAGTATCTATGGCCATAGAACACAATAGCAAAGTAATAAATTCTGGTAACTCCAACTACCACATTTCTGAACCATGGTCATTAACATTTGGATCATGAACAATCACTTACTCCCTTTGAGGTGATAGTTGTATTTTGTATCAATACTTCACATTCCTGGAAAAGCTTGGCATACATTGGACATAAGTCATGGTAATTGTGGGATTCCTTGTGAGCCCTCAAAAACTGTTGTTTAATACCTTAGAAGACTACAGTTATGGGATATTGAGAAGTCATTTACAAGGAGAAGTTATTTGAAGCGGTAAGATTTAAGGATATTATGTAGAAATAGAACACAGTGCACAATGGCACAGGATTAAGCCTTGCAAAATCACAGCCAGATAGGATAGTTTGACAAATGGCACAAGGGCTAAGGTGAGCTCTCTGCAGATACCAACAAGATGGCTATCACAATAGCCTAGAAAGCAGTGTCTTGAGTAGAATAAACAGGAATTTCAGTGCTACCAAGAGGGTAAGAAAGAGGAAGTCTGAAGAAATCTCATTGGAATTGAGCAACACAGCAAAAAAACAGCCTCATAGAAACAATCACCAAATCTCAAGGTGCTGTTCCCAGGGATACCTGATGTACCTAGTCAACAATGGCAAGCTGTGGCACTGAAATTTCAGGCTTGTATCCCACCAAAAGCAGAAGTATATTTTTAAGACAGTGCATCCTTTTATTATTATGGCCCCTTGCAATTTTTCAAGTGTCTTTATAACCTACATTGTCACATTTGATAGTAACAGTCCATCTCCCAGATTGCAGGCATACTGTTTTTCCTTCAGGAGGAATTAAACTGCGGTCCACAAAGTTTTAGTGACGTGACAAATGTCACCCAGTAAGATCTGCACAAAGGGCAAAATCCCAGATGTCTTGATTTTAACTTCAGTCACGAAGGCTGGAGAGAGCTGCCCTGGGCTGCCTGCCTTACAACAGAGAGAAATCTTTTAAAAGAAAAATAAAGCAATGCCATTCAAGCTTTTACCTGAGGCTTTTCTGGCTTAGAAAACTGAGCTCCAATGCATAGGAGGTCACTTTATGGATTCTAGAAAGACTGTCTGCTCCAAATAAACTGATTTCTAAGAGACCATTGTCATGTGCCATTCCTTTCCCAGGGGCCATCCTACTTTGCAGATAGCTACTTGACATGTCACACAGCCAGATTTCTTTTAAAGTCCAGTCCTCAATTCCTAATGTTATTTTTAATAGTGGCAAGAATAAACCTGAGGGTAAACAAAGGGTAGGATAAGGAAGGGGGGATGTCTTATGGAGAGAAAGACTCAGAAGTGTTGTAACTCATTTTCCATAAATGAAAGAGACAATAAACTGTGTATTTTGTTTATTATATGCAAATGTTGAATAGAAATATATTTCCTTTTTCTCCAGCTCCGTCTTCAATCCTGCTTTTCTCTCCTTTTCATCCCCCCTCTCTCTCTCTTTCTCTCTCTGTTTGTGAGTGTGTGTGGTGTGTGTGTGTGTGTGTGTGTGTGTGTGTGTGTGTGTATGATGCTGTGGATAAGAAGGAACAGAAGAAGTTCTAAATGCTACCTGATAACACAGGATGACTATGGAAGTCCTGTGCACTAATCAGCAGAGATGATTGAGGTGAAATTAAAGAGATACACACCAAACACAGACAATTAAAATTATTCTTTCACAGGCTGGTAGCCAGAGTAGTGAACTGAGGTTATGAGAAAGAATTCCAAGAAGTCTTCAAAGCCCTGTGCTATGCAGCAAAATCATCAGGGAAACTGGAGGTTGTCCTAGTAGAGATGTCCTAGTATCATTAGAGAAAATGATAGAAACCCATGAGAACATAACCTGAACATCAACTCCATGAAAGACATTTGAAAATAAAAAACACAATTCCTGGAAAATGCAGTAAATACACATAGAATTATTACTATCATAAAATGCCAATAACCCATGTTGAATGCTATGTGCTATAAACATAACTTCAATTATTCCTTATAACCCTAAAGAAAGGTCTATTATGATTCTCTTTCAGCAAATGAGAAAACTGACACTGACATTTGTCAAACACTTGGTGAGTGATTGAGTCAGGTTCCTGACTGCAGAGACTGATCTCCTTTCCTCCACTGAGAAAGTAAGTGTCAGTACAGAGCAACCAGGATGCAGATCTCGGGATCCTATAGAAGTCTAGAACGACGTGAGCAATCAACAAACACTCAGAATTCAGAGTCATCAGAATAATTAACTACTAACTAAGGAAACTTTCCCTTATCTGTCAGATTCCTTAACTACTCATTTCCAATCAGATCCATTTCTGAACGTACTTATTTTGAAGGGCAAGCATGGTGGATAGAAAAAAAAAATCAGTGAATCCACCATGCACGAGGTTAAATAGACCCGACTTTGAATTGGAACTCCTCTGCTGTGTGTCAGTATATGTCTTCCTGGGTAGCTTTTACTTCCACACATACCTAGAACATCTGTCCCTTGTCTGGAAATATTTTCCAGGATATTTGAAAAACAAACAGTATTGGAAGACAGAGGTGGCATATCCTTTGGCATGAGGTCATTCAAATTCATCATCCAATATACAACATACAACATGTCTGTCCTCAGAGCTAAAGTAGATGTGCTTGCAACCTATTTTGAATTATGTGTCTCTGATTTCAGGATTTTTCCCCACCAAACCAGCCCACTGAGTGTGTGTGTATCACCTGGCTCTATTTTATTGCATTGGTAATAAGAGCTTGGGGAACAAACACAAATGATGACTGTCTGGCAGCAAACACCACTGTGAACAGACATGCCTGTTTTTCATCTCCTATACACAGGTCTTATGCTTCTCTGAATGAGTATGAAACAGTGGCAAGTTAACTGCTTTCAGACAGCATACAATCTTAATCCCACCACATTATTTTTAGTGTGCAATTATTTTTTGGAAAAATACTATTATTTATTTATGTGTACATGTATGCATGTCTATATATGTGCTTGTGCCTGAGGTTAGAGGCAATCCCTGGAGCTGGAGTTACATGCAGCTGTGAACTCCCTGTTGTGAGTGCTGGAATTGAATTTGGGTCCTCTTCAAAGATAATACATGTACCTAACTACTGAAGCACTTTCTCCAGTCCCAGTGTAGAATTCTTGAAAAAATAGTTTATTTCATGTATATACGTATCTTTGCTGCATTTATCTTACAAAGCTAGTACCCACAGAAGCCAGGGAGACCCTCAGATCCTTTGGAACTAGAGTTGCAGATGGTTATGTGGGTTCTGGGAAATGAACCTGGGTTCCCTGGAAGACCAGGCCATTCTCTTAACTATTCCTCATCACCATTCTTGACACTCACTATCGAGGTAATGATCTATTTAACCTAACTTCCATTTATTTAACAACCATACAGGATGTAGTTAAATGACTCAATGTCAAAATATAGTATCTGATTCAGAAACTTATTTACAGCTCTTCACTTGGGATACAGCATGATCAATCAAACAACAGCTCATAATGACAAAATAAATGGGCTTACCTGAAAAGTACAATATAAAATATAAAAATAGAAAATAGAAAAAATATAAAAATCAGCAATGTAGGATATTACTTATGGCACAGGGATGATTTCTTTGTTTTTTTATTGATTTTATTGAGCTCTACATTTTTCTGTGCTCCTCCTCTCCCCTCCCCTTCAACCCTCTTCCAAGGCCCCCATGCTCCTGATTTACTCAGGAGATCTTGTCTTTTTCTACTACCCATGTAGATTATATCTATTATGTCTCTCTTAGGGTCCTCATAGTTGTCTAGGTTCTTTGGGACTGTTATTTGTGGGCTGGTTTTCTTTGCTTTTTGTCTAAAAACCACTTATGAGTGAGTACATGTGATAATTTCTTCGATGTCAGAAATAAAGATAGATTTAAATAAAGTGATGACTCTGGTTGATTTCCACTGACTACACTAAACTTTGTGATTGAAGTTGAATCTAAACTCAATGGATAAAATAGTTGGAAAGAGTAATGATGTCTGCTATGGTTCCTGACAAGGAGTAGAGTACAGTTTCCTCATATTTCCCACTTCAGACAGTACATTGTTTATAGCTTCCTCTAACTGCATTGATTCTATACTATACACTCCATCCATTTAAGGATGACATATAATTCAAATTATCAATGAAGAAGATAGATCTGTTTTAGTCCTTTTTTTAATTATCTAGGGGAATAGTGGCAATTAGTTTATCTTGAGTATATTGTCAGGCTAATATAGTTCTGTAATGTGGTGTTTTAATGAGAATGAACCCTATAGACTCAGATGTTTGAATACTTGATCCCCAGTTAGTAAAACTTGTTAGAAAGAATTAAGAGGTGTGGTATTGTTGAAGGAAGCATGCCACACTGTGAGTGGGCTTTGAGATTACAAAGGAATCAACTCCCAAGTCCCCCAACATGTACCGCTGGGAACCCTCTATCTGCCTCCAACTTGCAAATCAAGATGTAAGTGCTCAGCTCCTTCTGCTGTTATCCCTTTGCTCCACCATCATGGACTCTAGCCCTTCAATATCATAAGCCACAAATTCAACATTTTCTTCTATAATTTGCTTTGATCATGGTGTCCTACTGTAGATGGAAGTTTCTGTCCTGCCTGATCCCATAGCTGTTCATTCCCAAAGAAACACACAGAGGCTTGCTTATATTAATTATAAACTGTTTGGCCTGTTACCTCAGGCTTATTATTAACTATCCCTTACAACTTAACTTAACCCATAATTGTTTAGACACATGGCTTTGTATCTTTTCTCAGTGCAGCATTTTTATCTTGCTTTCTCTGCATCTGGGTGGCAACTGCAGACCGAGCCTTTCCTCTTCTCAGAATTCTCCTAGTCGGGAACCTATAGTTCCTGTCTGGCTACTGGCCAAACATCATCTTATTAAGCCAAAGCAAGTGATAAATCTTTATAGGGTACAAGAGCATTATCCCACAGCCTCTTATCATAGCAATAGAAAAGTAACTAAGAAAAATTCTTACAGTTAGAGATGCTTGGAAATTTAGTTTATGGTTTTGCAGGTACTGAGCATCACAAATGCATCCTACTTACAGAGCCTTTCCTATGGGTGTTCTTGAGATAAAAATTAATTCACAAATGCATATCCTCCATGTCTTGAGAAATGAGTATTCATCACCATGTGCTTAGAGTGCAATCTAGAGAAAAAAGGCAACACAGAAGGAATAGGGCTTGCCTTGCAAATATGATCTGATTTCAATTCTAATGTCAAAAACAAAAATAAACAAACAAACACTTAGTTTGGCTGCACACTGGTGAGCCCATCTTTTAGTGGGGCAGGGAGCACAAACATATTTCCTTAGGACTTACTGTTCAACCAGTCTACTTGTTTGGTGAGTTCCATGCCAGTGAGAGATTCTGTGTTTTTTTTTTTTTTTAAAAAGTGCATGCTGCCTAAAGAATAGGAACTAAAATTCTCAAGGGGCTTTGTGCAGTCTCTCTCTCTGTGTGTCTCTCTCTGTCTCTGTCTCTGTCTCTCTCTGTCTCTGTCTCTCTCTCTCTCTCTCTCTCTCTCTCACGCACACACACACACACACACACACACACACACACATACTTAAATCAGTTCCCTCCAGAAAATAGATGCATTAATTCTACTTATCCCCAATTTGGTGCTCTATAAATCATACCCTAAAGGGTAGTCATTCACCTCTGCCTTCATTATGAGCAAGCTTGGAAGTTCTTATTTTGTTACTACTAATTCATTTAATAGAAAATTTAGCAAGATTTGCACCCTGAAAGTATCCAGTCCTTCAGACCTGATGATTCCATAGTTATTCCTAAGAGCTGCAGATGTGCCATCAATTTACATGCAAGTTCATTTGTTGTCAGTTTAATTTTTAAAAATAATCATAAATTCTTATAAATGGAAATAAACTAAATAAATTATGACAATTCATAATGACTTTTATACAATGAATATATGTATGTTCACTATATATAGTAAATTTAGTATAAAATTGAATATTTGAATAAAATCAATCATAAGTAAGTTCATGAATACAATATTAATTGGATACATGGTCAGTACTGTTAATAAAGTTACAATTAAAAATATAAAACATCTACAAATGTGTTTTACATGGTAAGAGATGTTAATTCTACTTTTTCCCTTCAGGTATAGAAAAGACTGACTTGCAGGGAAGCTCTGTGTTCTCTTCTGGCAGAACTGATCAGATCTTGGGAGCAGCAGTGTCATATCCAAGATGAGTTGTCTTCTGTACCCTACTTTCCTTCAGTTTCTTCCAGAGACAGTATATTGGTTCCTCTGCCCAGATCCACTTACCTACTCTAAGAAGCTTTTCTGAGACTGTTGATCAGTGTGTCTTCTCCTTCCTAGACATGCTAAGACTCACGTGTCACACTCTAGGCTAACAGGGGATTTAGGTTATGAGGACAGTAAAAGAAATTATTATTCACATAATCCTATAGAAATAGACATAAGAAACAAATGACTGGTTTTTGAAGTGAAGAACACTGTTGTTGCTACTGTTTCCCTCTTTTTTTATTGTTTGTATGATCTTAACTTATGACCTATTCTTTAACCTTCTGATATGTATGATTTTCTTCAAGTTACCCACTTCTTATACCTAAGCAGCTATGAATTAACATAGTAAAATACACAGTGTATTCATCATTCATTTGGGGTTTTGTCTGCTCTTCTGCCTGTGCCTTCTCTTTTATTTGAAACTGTGAAACTTGTCTTTATTTTCTGTTTCAAGGTCCAGATCCTGAGATGTCCCTTCCAATCTCAGCAGTCTTCACTTACTTTGTGTGCCTATTTGGTTGCTTGTTTAGGGATTGGCACAACACCAAAATAATAGTCTTCTATCAGTGATTTGCTGGAAGCCCTAATATTTGCAGATATTTATGTGACTATTCCCCATCTGTCCCTGCACTGATCTTTTGCAGGGAGATGACCATATCACCTGACAACAAGGGAATAACATTTATAGACTCTCTGATATTTAAATATCATTGCAGGTTATCTCACTCTCTTGTAAGACAGCATTCCTTTCCTAGTGGCAATCATTCATCCATTGGCATTTTCTGTTCATGTGGCTTAAATTAAATGATATTACAATCTCTAAATAACTATGAAAGGCCTAATCTTGGTTTTTGTAGTTTTACTCTTTGTAAAGATTTGGCAGAATAGAGCATGAATTATACAAAAGAATATGAAAGCAATAAAGAAGCAGTAGAATCTTACCTACAGAGGTTATTATGAGCTAGATCTAAATATTCCCCCAATGTTTTCATCATACACATTTTCCTCCTATTCTTCCCATTGAGTCCTCCATGCAAACTCAAAAAGCAAATCACCTATCATTAATCTTGACCAACCATAACATAAAAACATATCAATTTTGTTAGCTTAGATAACTTGGGCAAGCACTTGTTAAATATATTCAGAACCTATAAGTTTTATCAAATTTCTTAACTTTCTCAAGAATTAGTTTTCTCACATGTAAATATGACTTTATCTTGAGACCCATTTAGTAAGGATTAATAAAGTGATGTATCTTAAATATCTAGTACTTGGGAGATGTGAGGGGTAGTTTTAAATCACCCTGTGAATCTAGAGCAGTGGTTCTCAAACTTCTTAATGCTGTGACGTTTTAATATAGTTCTTCATGTGGTGGTGACCCACAACCATAAAATTATTTTCATTGCTATTTCTTAACTGTAATTTTGCTAATGTTATGGTTCATAATGTAAATATTGGATTTTTCCAATGTTAGGAAACCCCTGTGAAAAGATCATTTGACCCCCCCCCCAGTTCGAGAATCACTTGTCTAGAGTGATGGTTCAGCATCTTTCAGGACACCAGAGCTCAGTTTCCAGCACCCATGTAGGATGGCTCACAATCACTTGTAACTCTAGCTCCAGGGAATGAAATGCCTGGTCTTTGTGTCACCTGCACACACATCTCCCCTGCTCCCACGACCACACAAGCACACACACACATCAATAAACCAATTTTTTAAGAAATGAAATGTCAACCTATTACATTGTAGAATAACCAAGGAAAAGAGTCTCAATGAAGTAATGTATTTTTTTTAAAAAAGATTTTTCTTCTTTGTATTAATAAATTTATTTTTAGTTCATGTGTTTTTCACATCATGAATCTTGATCTCATTCATTCCCCATCCCTTTGCACCTACTCTCTGCCTCTGCACCACCCTCTCCCTAAGTAAAACAAAATTCAGGAGAAAAAAAATTAAAAAATTCAGACTGAGAAATATAATTTTAAAATGGGAAGAAATTAAAGATCTCATCATGCAGTATAACCCAATAATTCATACTGTATACTTCTTGGTCCATATATCTCTAATTGAAGTTTTCATTGCAAAGTGTCATTAGTCTGGTTCAAGGTCCCTGGTGTCCACTACATGTTTGATGCTGGGCCACTAAGACAACCCACTGCTCTCCTGTGTTGTGGAGATCCTGTAGCTTTCAGTCTGTAGGTCAGGTACCTCCATGTACTCCAGCAAGATCATAGATAGGGTGCATGTTGGGCAAGTCATAACCCTGGGTCTGAACCTGGGCAGCTGCAAGGTTTGTCTGCTAGATGGAAAACCAGAATAGCTGTCCCACGCTCACAATATCAGTGGTTGCTCATCCACACCTCCTCTACAAGGACTGGATCTATTGTGCTGCCCTGGGTGGGTGCAGAGCCTGTTCTCCTGATTGTTATAGCTCGCGGAATTCGGGATAGCTCTCCTACTCTTATGGTAATGGTCTTTTTTAACCTGACCTATGAGCATGCCTGTGGGAGACTGTTGACTATTTGTTGATGTGGGAAGACATAGTCCACTTAGGTGGCATGATTCCATAGGCAGGTGGGCCTGAAATATATGTTAAGAAAAAGAAAAGAAGAGTGAAAACCAGCAAAGACCCATTAGTTTCTCTCTGTTGTTGAATGTGGATATGATGTGACAAGCTTCTTGAGGTTTCCTATTTTCACTCCCTCTCAGAGACTGTCATTGGAAATTGTAAACTAAATAAACCCTTTCATCCCGTAAGGTTCTGTGGGCATTCTTCTGTCCCAGCACCAGAAATGAAACATGGGCAAGATGTCAGCACTAAGTATCAAACCTACTATATTTGTTTGACTTTATTCTTTTAATTTTTTATTGAAAAGAAATTCTTCTCTTATACTTTATTAAAATACAAAAAATAGTGGTAAGATTTCTCTTGTGGCTTGGATGCTTTGCTTTTCTGATGTTCAGGTGGAACCCCAATAACTGTCTCTGGGTTTTTGTTTCTCGTGCTGCAATCAGACAATATATCCTGACTACAATTTGACTTCACTCCACTCCTTTCAGATCCCTAGCATCTCCCTTCTTTCCCAGATATACTCACCCTGTAATTTTTCTCTTCATAAAAGAGAGGTTTTCAAGAAAAGACGGCCAAAAACGACAAAAAAGGATGCAATAAGACAAGGCAAAAGCACTCTTATCGAAGTTGAAAAAGCAACTTAATAGCAACAAAAGAGTTCCAAGAGCAGGAAAAAGAGTTAGAGACCCCATGTTATCACTCTCAGGAGTCCCACAAAAACATCAGCTGCCATAACATATCCACAGGGCATCTGATACAGCCCCATGCAGGCCCTGTGATTGCTACTTCAGTCTCAATTAGCCTATGTGATCCCTACTTAGTTAATTTGGTGGGTCATGCCCTCCTGGTGTCTTCCATCTTCTCTAACTCCTACAGTCAGTCTTTCCTCTCCATCATCCATGGAGTTTCCCAATCACTTAGAGTAAAGACCTGATGGAGCTTTCCAATGTAGTTTCTCTCTCTGCATAATGTCTGGCTGTAGTTTTACTTCCATATATCCATGCAATGGATGAACTCTATTCAAATGGTACTGAATTCCCATTGCCCATACGTTATTATAGATAAAGAACAAAAGAAAGGAAATAAAGGATTATCATGTGTGTTATATTTTGAGAATATAAAAAAACTCAGTATTTCTTTCTTCTGTGTCCCATATACATTATCATCACTGATTCTCCACACACTGGTCAAGTGATCAGTTGTCCCTCAGTAGAAAAATAATACCTAGCTGTAATGACATACTTTGCATTCAGGTGACATTATATCATTGTTCAAAGAGTTTTGTATTCATTGTAAGATAAGGACTATAGGGGTCCCCTGTGTTCTCCCACAGGTGACACTGGCTCCTAACTTTATGATGTATAAAACACTTGCAAGAGCAATGTGAATATTCATAGTCAGCAAAGATAGAAATGCAAGGACAACAATGGCTCTTTAAACTCACTCAAATTTATATATGTTCTTTCATCCTCCATTATTGCAGAACTAATTTTGTAGAAGTAGGTGAGCTCTTGATATAGCTTTGTTGGTAAATTGCTTGCCTAACATGAACAAAGCATTGTATTAAATGCCCAGAACCATGTAAAATAAGCATAGGTAGTACATGCCTATAACCCCAAAACTTTAGAAGTGAAGGAAGGAGGAATGTGAGGGACCAATACTGCAAAGGCATCTTCACCTACCAAGTTCAGTTTCAGGTCGGCGTGAGGTACATACATGAGATTTTGAGGAAAATATTTAGAAAGAAAGAAAGAGAAAGAAAGTAAGCAACAGAATTATTTGGCACTCAGTAACTCATTAAAATTCTTGCACAAGGAATTTTTGTATTTTGTATTTTTTTCTTGAGGTATCTTTGTAGACAAGAAATAAAAATAATGAAAAGAAGCCATGAATTCAAAGAGCAAAGAGTAGAGATGCAAGAGAGGGTTTGCACGGATAATAGAGAAGAAGAAAATAATGTAAAATAATCTAAAAAATTTTTAAAATTAAACTAAAATAAACTAAACCTTTTTATAAGAATAAAAAGTTATATTCTTGATATTTGTTCTTTTTCGTGTTCTGTTTACTGATTTTGGTTAGACTGTCATAAATAAGAGAGACTGAATGAGTAATTAAATACTGACAACATTTTGCTTCTGGTATGGTGATTAATTTTGCCTTGGTCCACCTCCTATATATTAGGAGCTCCACCCCATATAGCGTGATTTATTTAAACCCCTCCAAACCTTTAAGACATCTTCCTGTGACACTATCTTGATGCCATGTAGCACATAGTAATAGTCTTCATCTCAGAGACCCCAGGTACCTCCTTAAGGCTTAACCAAAGAAATAAAATCCATAGAGTTTTTACCAAGAGAGCCTATTTGTTTCTGGAGGCTTTTACTTATGAACATAGGAGACAGTTACCCACATTTTTTTCAGACAGTCAAAATATATTTTTCTGTGGTCAAATCTTTCATAAAACATGCTTTCGTGGTCAAGCACCACTCCTGGCCTTGTTGTCTGGGATGGCAGTGTGACACCACTACAAAGAACAGTATGCGATGGAATTTTGCAGAATATTGTTTAAAATGTGTTACATTTCTTTAGGCTGTAGAACATTTATTCTAATGATGTAAAGATATGCTGCATTCTTTTATGTTGTATTTGTTTAACTCTCTGAAGTTGTGTTAATCTCCTGTCTAAAATACCTAATGATCTAATAATTAGCTGAAAGGCCAATAGCAAGACAGGAGAAAGAATATGTACGACTGGCAGGTAGATAGACTAAGTAGAAACAGATATCTGGAAGGAGACAAGAAGGAGCAAGAGAGATCAAGGAGTGAGAAAAGAAGGGGCAAGCCACCCAGTCAGCCAAAGAATAAGAGTGAAAGTAAGAATACATATGTAAGAAAAAGAATCCTAGAGGCTAAAGTTAGATGGGGCAATTTAAGAAGAGCTGGCTAGAAATAAGCCAAGCTAAGCCTGGACATTTAAAGAAAGAATAAGACTCTCTATGTGATTAATTTGGGGGCTGTGTAGCGGGGCCCCACAAAGAGGCAAAAGAATAAAAAGAGCAAAACAGCCAACAACATTTTGTTGCCTAACGTGGAACTAGAGTAAAAGAAAATCCAACAGCATTTTGGCATACCAACATGAGGCTCGAATATCCATCTAGAGCTCGAGAAAACTGAAAAAAAATTACTATAACTTTAAGAAACCCTACTGCACAGCAGAGTATTTAAACAGCATTTTTCACACTAAATAGAGACAAACACACTAACTAACTGAAATGCCTGCCTCAGTGCAGAACACTGACATTCCATAATTGGCGGTTGAATATGGCTCCATGTCAAACAAGCTTCCAACCAGACCACAAACCTTAGGCTTGGCTCTCTAATCTAGCAGAGCCAGCAAAGGGAACCATGAAAGGGTACAGGTGTAGCTTAGCAGTCTAAATTAGTCTCTTATGGTTAAAAAAGCCTAAAAGACTGTTGGAGCCTGCTCCAACATTATCAACGAAGGTACCTAGAAGGGGGTGCAAGGATTGAAGAAATGGCAGATTAAAAGAAATTTAGACAGAAAACACAGGATAGACGAAGGAGTTCTGTTGGTGAGTACCCACCAGCCCTGAGTCTATTTCTTTGATAGCATATATATCTATTAAAGGCAAAAGGCAGATCAAAGAACAGAATAATCAGTTAACCACCACCCTACATTGTCCTTGACATGAAGAAGAAAGTAGTCTCATTACCTATCTCGTGAGTCCTGCTAGCAGCGAACAATTTTTGTTTTAACTGGATGTGCCTTTGGCTGGCATTCAACAGCCTATATCTTAATAGATAATGTGTTCTCTCTCATGGGCAAAATGCTCATCCCCATGGGCCTAATCAGAACTTTCTCACAGCTCTCAAGGACACTGGAGTAAACAGTGCAGGCATACTTGAACTTAAATGACTGTTAAGTCAGAATGGACTCCAGATAGAAATTGGGTCACATGTGGGCTACCACCAAAGATATGCAAACTGGAAAAATAGGAGGTTCAGACTGAAAAAATATCTGTAAACATGTTCCAGCGTGTTTTACAATGTGTACAGGCTTAAAAAAGGAAAGAAAATGTGTTTAGACAGTCATGGAAAGAAAGAAATAGAATAAAAATAATAAAGAGCTGAAAGGCCAATAGCAAGGAAGGAGAAAGGATATGTGGAACTGACAGGCAGAGAGAATAAATAGAAGGAGTGCTGCGGGAGATTAAGCCCTCTTGCTTTCAGCCAATGGCTTCTAAGATACCCGCCCAATGTGGGGCGTGGTTTTCATTTTAAAAAAAGGCCACAGCCACTCTCCGAGCTAACATGCTTCCGGCTTTCATGCTGACTGCTAGACTTGGTTTCCTGTTTACAACCAGAGGAATGTGGTTTGGGACATTGATCTGTAAGTTTTATCCCCTCCAATAAAATACCCCTTTTTTAATCAAATTGGTGTAATATTGTCCTGCGACAATAAAGGAGAAATCTGGGAGGAGAGGAGAAGGAGCAAGAGAGATCAAGAAATGAGAGAAGAATGGGCGAGTCATCCAGGCAGGCACAGAGTAAAACTGAAAGTAAGAATACACAAGTAAGAAATGAAAAATCCCAGAGGCAAAAGATAGATGGGATAATTTAAGAAGAGCTGACTAGAAATAAGCCAAGCTAAGCCAGGGCGTCTGTAAGAAAGAGTAAGACTCTGTGTATGATTAATTTAGAAACCAAAATGTAAAAGTGTGAAAAACAACCAACGATAATGGAGAGGTGAGGAAGAAAGAAAACTGGAGCAAAACATGCACTATGGAGAAAGGTGAAACTGGAGATGTGATGGCGGTGACAGCTGAGAAAGTTGGCTGCGATTGTCTTGTTGTCAATGCTGAGTAGGGTGGGCTGCATGGTGTACAACAGTCTAGAGCTTAAGCAGCACAGACTCAGGCCCCAAACCTACCATCTGACCAAGGGAGCCCCTAGCTCTGGGCAACAACAGAGAGCTGAGATGAGAAAAGTTTCGCTTTAGATGGGACATCCTCAAAGGACCACTGTGGTCTATAATGGCACCACAGGCCATGTTAGTGTTGGTCTGTCCCAGGCCACAATAACCTGAGACCTATGTGGACATATGCAGTCTGTGGCACTCCCTGATGCCTTGGTGATTTCCTCAAGTTTTGATGTCTCAAGATGCCATACTCTGTGAGTGACAAGTGTAACCACCTGAGGCCATGCTGAGACTCAAGGGCTATATATTCTCTGAGGACCATAAGTGAGTCAGTGGTCCTGATACAGTCAAGGTCCATATTGATGTCTATGGTCAATGTTACCACAAAAACCATTGTGGATGTCCGTAGTCTGGACTGCCACCTGAAGCCATATTAGCAATTTGTGCAGGAGAACTGTCCCATTCCCTTATGGGAGAGCTAGCCTCACCCCTCACTGACCCACAACACTACGGTACAGACAGTGACATGGGCAAAGAGCTAGGTTTCCTCAGTTGATGACTTCCAGCACCGAGGCAGGCAGAAAAAAACTAATCCTCCTTTAGGGGACTGGCCACTAGGAATCATGCTCTAGTGAATTTATGGACAACACAAAATGCACTTTTTTTTAAATCTTGCAGGGAAAGTCACAGGAGACAGGGGGCAGACATGGGAAGACTAGGAGGTGAGCATGTGCAGTGCAGTCCATTAAGGTAAATAAAGACATCAAAAGAATTATGAGGCTATTTCAACTTGGGGGAAAAATATGCTTTTGAAAATTAGCTAAAAGTTGATCATCTTTATTTGACATTTATTAAACTTTCCAGCCACAATTACATACCAGCCAAATATATACATGAGCATGTGAGGTGTTCACCTTCCCTAAACACTTCTGTCTTGAGACAATTACTTTCAGAATATCCTACCTGTCTTTGACTTCTGAAATAAAGTAAGCTACAGTGGAAATAAGATATAATACAGAAATAAGTATGAAAAAGCCAATTAAAAACCAGTTATGTTTCAAGCTAACTAAAAATATAAATAAACCCAAAAATCTTATTGAAAAATACAGAATATATTTGTTACATATATATAAAATGAGACATATCTGGGTTTGGCTTGGATTATTTGTTCAGACTCATTAAACACTTTTCTTGTAGGAAAGTGAGAATAATAGTAACACACTACTAATTGGGTTATTAGGAGAGTGAAATAAGTCTAGAAAAGTCTGTACACAGGCCATGCATAAAATAAACACTGTTATTATTTTTGCCACTGTAGTTCTTTTGAAAAAAACCTCTAAACCACTTAATAATGTATATAGAAAACACCATTCCCTCCTCTGCAAACACATTTTCATGCACGATTCTATTCCATTGTACAAACTATTTTAAGTCCACACTAGACTGCTCTAGGTTATGCAACTACAAAATGACAATATTAGGATTCAACATTCAAGGTTTCTAAGTTCAAGTCAATGATTGGACTATCAAATATGACCATTTGGAAAAAAATCTTTTTGTTACTTCTCCTGTCTTAGAGATTTTGGTAGTGTTAAAAGGACAGAGTTACAATCAGGCACTGGAGCTGGTTGCCAAAAAGTCCTCCAGTGTGTACGAAGCATAGGATCCGCCCCCCCAGAAAAAAAAAAAACTTTGTTATGCATGGGCTTGGTGACCCATTATACAGCGATTGCTGAATAAGTTATTGCTGAATAAGTTTTGCCCTGTTTGGTCCTGGTTCCAGACAAAGCAACAGTGGGCTTTGCAGGCTCTTTATACAGATAGAGAACAGATAAACAGGAATGGAACAAAACCTGGCTGCCTCAGACTACAGCCAAGATACATATAAAAGTAACAAAAGACCTGAGTTTGGTAGCACATGTCTGTAATCACAAGAGTCAGAAGGGAGGAGAAAGATAGAGGAAGAAAACATATTGGAGGCCAACCTAGGTTATATATAACAAGACTCTCTCTCATGGTGCACTGAATTAAATAAAATGTCACACACAGTAGAGTATGGCCATCAGTAAAACTGAAGAACAAAACTCATTTTGAACTCCTATACAAAGAGTTTCCCTCTTGATGAGTTTCTTTTAAGCCTATCCATTATTTTTTAAGATAAATTTTTGAGAACTTGATACATGAGTACGTTGTATTTACATCATTTCCACCTTTCCATCTCTTTCAGATTCATGATCTCTTCTATAATTATTATTATTTACATACATATGCATAGGTATATGCATATGTATGTATAGATGCACACACACATATTTATATGTGTCTTGGTCTTCTGCATTACAATCTTTCTAGCCCCACTTCCTCAACATTCACTGAACCTTAGATATAGGGATTATTCATTAGTTGTATTAATTTGGGCTTGACATATCATGGCCACTTATTCTCTGCAATTTGGCTATGTCACACCATATATATATACATGCATATATGTATATTACATGTGTGTTTGCACATATGTAATAAATATATATGAGTGACACTGTATCTTCATGGAGAAGGAAATCAAATATTTGCTCTCAATATGCGTAAACACATGCATATATTCTACTGAGTGCATTTAGTATAGCTCATTGCACATGCATTTAGCAATGACCATTGGGATTGTATAACCTAACAAGATCTCATTCCCAAATAAGTGGTTACCTCTCAATATATTGTCTATAATTTTTCAGTTAAGCATGGAGCCTTGTGAAATTCCCCTATCACTTTTGGCATGTTGACTGGTGTGGTCATTATACAGGTTGCTTATAGGCAACCATATTTTTGAGAATTTATGAGTTCAGATTGCATGTCATGTCTAGAAGACACTATCTTACAGCAAACATCCTGCTTCTTAAGTTCTCACAATATTTCTGGTGTCACTACCTCCATGTTCCTTGAGCCTTAGATGTAGGCATTGTTTTATAAATGTACCAGTTGGGTCTTGGCATGTCATGGTCATTTACTCTCTGCAACTTGATTGGATGTGAGTTTTTGTGCTAGCCCCTGACTGTTATAAAAAGAAGGCTTTTCAACTTAGATGTGAGAAGTGTGCTTGTTTGTGGATATGGTGATAAATATTTAGAAGGAACATGGCAGTAAAAAGTTTTCCTCTAGGATCTATGACTTCTTTCACAAGTAGTTGACTATGCTTACAGCACGAGGCATGAGATTGAGCAAACCTTAAATTCATTCTTCATCTTTCATAATAACTGCTGCAGTGTAAACTTATACATTCATATGGTGACAAAACTAAAGCCTAGAAATGCTTCAATTATTGGACCAAGTCTTAGGGTTGGAGATGGTGAGGTTTTCTAGTGGTACAGTTGTCTTTGACTATGTTGAGGTCAAATTTTAAAGTAGAATTTATCACAGAAGTCACTTAAAACTAAGCATTTAGAAGAGGAAGAGATTGTCATTCTAGCCTGATAGATCTGAAGGATGACAGGGATGCGAAGACCTAAGCACCAGCTACCTTGTGGCATGAAATTCTCTTTATATTTCAAAAACAAGAACCCAAGTTAAGACTTGTGGTTATGCATCTGTGAACACACTTGGGGGACTAGGTCTTGCAATTAATTACCTGGTTCACGAGTGTCCCTAGGATGATTTCATTAAAACATGAGGTAACTGAGATAAAATACTTGGGCATGAGTCTCTGATAATTCCACTAGCGTTGTTTCTTTCCATGTCCAGAAACAGAGGTCATCTTTAGATGTTTTGTGGAAACTTCTCATAACTCCTAATTTGAAAATCTAATTTGCTTTTTACCCTCTTCTGTCTTTAATTTGGTCATTGTAAAATGTGAGTTAAATGCTGACCTTGCCCATGCACATACTCAGAATTCTGCTTCATTAAACTCGTGGAAGGCATCAGATCAAGTTGCAATTGGCAGAGTCGAATTGCTTATCCAACATTATGGAATATCAATATAATATTAAGAAAAGAGTCATGATATGCAAAATGGAAATTCTTAGAAATATTAGGTGGTTCACCTTGTCTCCCATTTGATAGGTCATGCATATTGATAGCACAGCTTGCTCCACATATTATAATTGCACAGTGGGTGGGAAGCAGGCAAGTGTGAAATGTAAGTTAATGAATAGGGCATTATACCCTCAAATTAGGGGTGAGTTTAAGAAGAGATTTTTAAAGGGGCTTACTTCCAATCTCATACATCTAATTATTCTCTCTACGAACGTGTTGTGTGCTTTTGCTATGTTAACATCATTTAGCCCTGTTGTTTTGAAGATCTGTAGCTCAAATAAACATGGTACTTGGCCAATGCATAATTCTTGCTTTCACACCATAAAATTTAATACAGAATCACTGTGGTTAGAGCCAATGTGTTGCCCAAGATGGTTATCATGCATAATAAAACTTCTTCTACAGAGCAGATATACCTTTAAAAATGGGAAGGAAATAAGAGGAAGAATAACATGAGCTTGGAAAATATAATAAGCAAAATTTATAACAGTAAATGTATACAAAATCAGACTGAACACAGAGCAATTTGATATTGAACTGGGTGACACTTTAATAAAATACTATCTCACAGAAAATTATGAAGAATTTAGGAGGTGAAACAATATGACACTAGCAAAACAAAACAAGCAGATGAAATATTGGAAGAAATAATGATAAAGAATTTCCCACAGATAAAAACATGACGTTAAAAATTTAAGAGATGACTCAGTGGTTAAATCACTTGCTTATGTGGTTGAGACCTGATTTCAATTCCCAGCATCCACGTGTCAGCTTATAACTTTCTGTAGCTTCAGTTCCAGAGATCTAATGCCATCTTCTGGTCTCAGAGAACTCTCATATACACATGGAGCATGCAAATTTAAGCAGTTAAACAAAAAATATTATTAAAAATAAACAGTAATTTAAAAAGCTTTAAAAGTTACTAGATTTTTAAAATAGAATAAATAAAAAGAAAAAATGAAAGAAACAAAGAAAGGAAGAAAGGAAGGAAGGGAAAAGATGAGGAGCTAGACACATCATGAATTATCTATTACAAACACTATAAATGAAAGATATGGCTCAAGAACAGCCAGAGGGAAAAAGACATAATGTGTTCAAATTAGCAACAGTAGGATTCTTGGTGAACTTTTAAATAATAAAAATATAGATGGATAAATACCTCTGAATATAGAACTCTATGGTACTGGAGGAGGTAAAGTGTCTGTCAGGAAAATGAAATCCTGCACTTGGAGTCTTTGAGCCCATGTTACAAAGCATGGATGTGTGCATCTTTAACCTGAACACAGGAGCCATGTAGCTGACTTAGCCATTGACAACTAGCTTTCAAATAAATATACATGAATAAACACACACACATCCACGCATACTACATAAGAGTGTCCCCTGGCACCCAGGCATTTGGAACTTTATAATGCAGAAAAAATAAAAATTTTTTTGTGATAGTGAAGAAGATGAGAAAGAAACACCATTGAATCTTTGAGACATGCTTTTGTAGGCCTGATTTTTGGTATCTCTCCTCACTCCAGCCCCTTTCTGTACAGGCTGTGCCAAGCTTGAACTTCATTTATTTTTCCCATAGGGTTTCATTATCTTGAAGTCCTAAAACTATGAAAAGGAGTAAAGAATTAAATTAGATAAGAGCAGGAGACATTTCTTCTTGTTTAAGTACAATCTATCCTTGAGATAGCTGATTCTCTGTTGAAAGACTTACTCCTAAGTGCAAGCTTAGGAGAGCTTCTGCTCATATTTGGAAGGGGAGAACTACTTATTTGAAAATAACAGGTCAAGGGCAGGTGCTCTACATAGAACTGGCAAAGTAGATACACAGAGACTGTAGGCCAATGAAAAAGATACCCTAGTATAAAATAGGAACAATAGCATATTAAACCTCACTATGGGCTTTTTAACCAGTGAAGACTTCCTTTTATAGATGAGCTTGAAGCATACTTACAGAACTGAATAGAACACTGCTTTTAAGCTCATTCAGGCACTTAGTGGCAGAATCAAGAGTTGAACCCAAATTTCCATGCCGTTTCTATTCCTTCACTTAGAAACTTGCTGGTAGTGCTATTCATGATGCCAAAATCAAAGAACCCAGAATACTCTCCCCTTGAAACCTTGAGTGTAACTCATATACAGTGGAGCTTTCTCTAAAACTAGAAACACAAATACCCCTGCTACACCTAAGAACCACAAAAGGCTGCTACCAATGCCAAAGTGACACTGATGACTAATATTCTTAAACACATTGACATTCAAATTTGAGTATGGTCTAAAACGGTAGGACTTAAATACCTAATGTTTTTAAAAAGAAAATTTTATTTGCTTTACTTTTGTGTATGTAGGGGAGTGCTTGCTTGTATGCTTGCTAATATGGACTAGGATCAAGACTCCTCCATGGAAAGTCACCTGAGAGTGCCATGCTGCTATGTATCTACATAAGATGAGAAAGGAGATACTTAAAGTTTTAGAGTTTCCTAGACCTCTTGGCATTAATTCCTCCCTTTCAGAACAATGTAGCTAAAGATTCTTCACAGGTTATGATTCACAGTTTTTCAAGCACGGGCTATGACTGCTCAGAATCTCCTGAAGCTGTTTGTGGATCTGAAAGGAATGCTGTTTATAGCAATGCTAAGGAATTCTTCATTTTTTTATGCTCTTCTTCTCTTTCAAGCTTATGGTGGACATTTTCAGTGGCTACTTGGCATGTGAGCTAGCCTAATTTGCTCTTTTTGGTTGTGATAAAAACTATGATCAAAGGTCTAGAGAGATGATTCAATGACTACAAGAAGTTGTTGCTTATGCCAAGGACCTGACTTTGGTTCTCAACACACACATGGTACCTCACAACCAAGTGTAACTCCAGATCCAGGGGATCTGATACCTCTTCTCACATTGATGGGAGCCAGGTACCACATGGTACATTTATTCCTACGCACAAAACATTTATACACATAAAATTATGTAAATCTAAAATATGTTTTAGTAGTCAAAAACAACTTGTGGAGGAAAGGGTTTATTTTACTTAGACATCTTGATCACAACCCAATATGAGGTGAGTTCAAAACAGGTATAAAAGCAGGAACTTAGGGGCAGAAATTGAAACAGGAATCTTGGAGGTCTGCTACTGCTGCTTACTGTCTTCCTGCCCATGGCTTGCTCAGACTGCTTTTTACATAACTCAGGACCACCTTTTCATGGGTTGCACCACCTACCATGGGATGGACACTCCCACATCAACTATTAATGAAGAAAATGCACCACAGACTTACCTATAGGCCAATAGGATGGAGGCTTTCTCCAAAGTTTCTTCTTCCCATATGATCCTATTTTGTGTCAAGCTGATAGGAAAATATAGCCATCACATGAGAATGCCATCACTGTAATGATTAATGAAAGTACTGGAGCTTCTTGGAACTTAAAGTTTTTGCAATGTGTTTTAATTATAGAAAATGATGAGGAGAACAGCTCTCATCTGTTGCTGCAGGAGCATGAAGCTGGGGCACTTGCTTGTATCTTTGAGAATTAGAAAACAGCAAGGAGGAAATTATGGCATTCATCTGACATTTTCCTTTATCCCTTTTTATTCAGTCTGGACACCAGTCCATTAGTATACCACTCATGTTTCTGATTGGTCTTCCTTTCTCAGTTCAGCTTCTCTAGAATAGCCCTCAGAGAAAAACAAAGAGATGTGTCTCTGAGGTGAATCCAGATCCACATAAGTTGTCAATCAAGATTAACTATCACAGTGTGGAATACTCTTAAGTGTGAGCTGAAGGAAATTCATTCTTTGTGAGAGCATAGGTCAATAACTGAAAACCAAAGATAGAAGAAAAGACTTAAAACTACTAGAGGACAAAGGGATGTTATGCTCAAATAATCAGTGTAAAATTGATAATACGCTTCCAAATATGAGAAAAATGAATGTCAATGGGAGTAGATTGTTACAATCTAGTAAAAAGTATTTTAAAAATCAAAGAGAATATATGAAACAGCTTTGAATATCTTGTGATCTTGTTAAATTTGAAGGTCAACTTTATGGAATGAACTAAATGATATGCCTTTGGACAGATAGATGTGTAAGAACATTTCTAGGTAGTATTAGCTATTCTGAATAGAGAAGATGTTCCCTCATTGTTGGAAGGACCACACCCACACCCACTCTAGAGAAAAGTCAGTGTTCTTTGTCTACCTTCACAGCTTGCTGGTGAGTGTATCTTTCTCTGTTGCTGTTTCCACTGCCATTCTTCAATGACTTCAGACTCGAGATTCTCCTGTCTTTCAACAGTGCTTGAAGACCAGCAACTCCCTAGGAATCATCCAAGCTATCAGCATCAAACTTGAAGCTGAGGCACCCAGCTTTCTTGATAAATTCTTCTGTATGCAGATAGCCACTGTCAGACTACCAAGCTCTATCTATATTAACCTACAAAGAGAAAATCTTCTTTAACAGAGTGTGTGAGTGTGTGTTTGTTTGTGTGTGTGAGTATTTCCAGGTCTATTCCTCTAGAGAACCCTGACTAATACAGTCATGCAGAACTATTATTTCTTCTGCTGGTTCCTGACCTTTCCCCAATTCCAACATTTTCTCTTGATTCCAGATCAAGATGGTCTTTACAAGCATTTCCAATGGGTGTCATTATCTTAAAACCATAACACTCTCAAAAAGAGCTACAAACTAAATTTGATGAAAACAAGACTCTGCGTTTCTTTTTAAGGACAACTACAGATACTGCTGACTTTCTAAAAGTAAACTTGAATCTTCAGTGTATTCTTAATCAGATAAACTGTCTGTACCTAGAAAGAAAGAAACATATGGTCAATACTTTTATTTTAAAATGAGAGAAAAGAAAAAGGATCAAAAGCCATGTAAGATCAGGAGAGCAGTCAGTCAGATGTTCTGAAGGCCAAGTACCAATTCAACATGCCATGCAAATGAAGCTGAGGTAATTTAAACCTACACATCTTACCTTTTCCCTACAAAGTCTTATCTTTCTAAAGAGTAATTAAAAGGTAAAAAAAAAAAAATACATATAACATTTTTTTGTTGCACGGAGTAGGCTGCTTGTTTGTCCCAGAAATAACCACATAGAAACTGTATTAATTAAAACACTGCTTGCCCATTAGCTACAGTTTCTTATTGGCTAATTCTTACGTATTAATTTAACCCATTTCTATTAAACTGTGTATAGTCATGTGGCAGTGTCTTACCGTGTAAAATTCCCAGCATTTGTCTCTGGCTGATCTATGGTGTCTCTCTGTCTCTGCTTTCTTCCTCCCAGAATTCAATTCCATCTTCCACCCCTACCTATGTTCTGCCCTATCAGGCCAAAGCTGTTTCTTTATTCATTAACCAAGAAAAGCAACACACCGAGGGACTCCCATGTCAATTTTTAAATGTAATGTAAGTAAAAGATGCATTATAAAACATCTTTGACTAGCCTGATTATGGTTTTCTTTTGTTATAATATCAAAAGTTGACCTGTCTCTACAGGAGTCAACTAACAGGCTCATGAAGAGAAGGGTGAGTGGGGGTCTGGATGATGGTAGTAACAGGTAAACAAGACAGAGCATACCTGGCTGAGTTAAAAGCCTGTTCAAGTGTTCAGAAATAGGCTGTGGAGCTTCTTTGATCCCAGTCACTCTTCCAATGAGGAGAGTATTTTGTCTATGAGCAGAAATGGCAAGAGAAATTCAAACTATGAGAATATGACAGCATAGAAAGAAGTTTAGCCAACAGGTGCAAGAATCTGGTATGGCTTTTAATCAGTGAGACTTTCTGGGGCAAATTCTATTCATATTTATGAATAGAAAATGGATAAATACAAATAACTGTGAAATAGATAATCCTTAGAGCCTTCTACAGTTTATAGTGTTGATTAAAGGCAAAGATAAAATGTTTTAAGAGAAAATTTTAAAAGGAAAATGAACAGAAGGAAGGTAAATAAAGTCACCTAAAGCATGACATTAAGATCAACCCTGGACCCTGACTAGTTTTGGAAAAGCATACTATTTAGTTTTTCTTTCTGTAAAAAATATGTAATGAAAGTAACAATGTAGGAAATGCTTATTCTGGTTGGTTGCTGGAGCATAAGACCAAAATAAAGAGACAGGTAACAAATGCGAGACCTCTGAATGGTACTGCTCACATTAAGAGAGAGTAAAGTTCAATTTATCTTCCCTAGAAACTTCCTCACAGTCATGCAAAGAGGTTATAGCAGATTCCAGATCCTGCAAGGTGACCATCAATATTAACCACTTCACAGAAAGCAAGCATTGTTTCTTCCCTGGGCATCAGCAGGCCACAACTCCGAATACCAGTATGTCACCCACACACCAGAGTTTCACTGACCATGAGGAGAGTAATGCACAACACAGCAGACCTAATGTCAAGATTAGAAATGCAGCACTAAGGCATGGATGGTTAGGTGCCAGAGTCTGGGATGTCCTTCCTAGTAAAAGGCATTTCATTTCTCTAGGGGACAGGATGATAATGAGCTATCTGATTACATGTCTTGTTTGGAAAGATCCTGATCTAAAAATAAAACCTCATGATCCTATAATGAGTTCAGCAACAGAATGGATGCCTTCACCCTGAATGGAAGCATACCCTCTAACTTCACCTTTCAGATTGGCGGTTTTGAATAATGCTTAGCACTGTCAAGGGTTTCAAACAAAAGAACAAAAATAGTGTTGACATTTTCTCAGAGAAGGCTGGAGTTGGTGGTAGAGCAGTTACATTGAAAAGATGAACTCCATCTATGAAGGGGTGACAATACAGAGAGAAGAAAGAAAAATAGGAAAATTTGGTAGTGGTGCCTCAGTTCTTCTATAACTTCTCTGATTCTTTAGATAAAATTTCTGCCTTTGTCTAATAGGAATCATGTGATGGAATTGGAAATTAGCCAATGATCACATTAAACAATTTCCTAGTGTAGCTAAAACAATGAAACTTGTCTGTAAAGGGTAATAAGATGCTCAGAAAAAGAGTGGATCTGGAATGGGGTGGGAGAAGGTGGGCGAAGCCAGAGCACTGGAGGGAGAGGGAACTAGGATTGGTGTATAAAATAAGATTGTTTCAAAGATGATAATAAAAAAGACAGTTCAGAGAGCAAAGGCTATCCCCACCAAGCTGATGGCCTACATCTTATTCTTGAAAACCACATGAAAGGAGGAAAGAACTGAATCCTGCAAGTTTTCTACTGACTTTCGTGTACACATGATGGCATGTCCACACAAATACACACATACAAATATAAATAAAATAAACCTTTATCTTAAGACATGTTCTCACTATAGAGCCCTGGGTAACCTACATAGAACTCACCATGTAGAGAAGACTAGCTTCAAACTCTCCTATCTCTTCATCCTAAGTGTTAGGATTAAAGGTGTGTCCCACTATGCCTGGCTTAAATATAATAAATATATATTTTAAGATATGACAATGTTTTAGACAGAATTTGACAAAACACTTGATTTTATAGGGACTCTTTTTCCTTTGTGTCATTACACAATCACATCAGTTTGGATCCCTGATCAAGGATGACTGACACAGAATATTGACTCCACATGACCCATAGTGGGTATTAGGTGGAAACAAATCTTTTTATTTAAGTCACTGTGGCATGGGGCTACTTATTATTACAATATAACCTACCCTATTTTAACAGATGGGAGAAAGGTAATCCTATGAAAAATGGATCAAGTAGAAGAATGATACAGGCTTAGAGAACAACCTTAAATTCCAGTCTCCATTATGTCCTACTTGTGCTTTTTTTGCATTGTCCCCTAATAATTCTATTAGTACACTCTGGATTCGGTAACAAAATGCCACATTCTGGGTAGCATGACCAACAGAGATGTAAAATCAAACAGTTCCATGAGCTCGTTTTATGAACAATTCAGTTTCTGAAGAAGTCGTTCCTGAGTCTTCACATGGTCAGGGAAGGAGACCCTAAACAGTTCTTCTTTTACGAATGCTAATCTCACAGGAGAAGGCGCCATCCTTAAGATCTCATGGAGGTGTGGCTACTTTCTAACTGTAATCAAAGGTGCTGGCTCTAAGAACTTCAGAAAATGGGGAAAACATCCATTCAGCCCACACGGTCCTCTGAGCTTGTTTCCTCATCACTTGTTTGGAGAGATAAATAGACACATGTATTAAACTGATAAGAACAGATATTAAACCTGGTCTCAGCCCAAAAATGAAAAGTGATTAAATGGATATGAACTTATATATGTGTGCATATGTCAATGATATCAGTAAATTGTCAAGTGCTGTTTGAAATCAGTGAGAAGCTGGCCAGGAAGTGTGTTGTAACATTTATTTTAGGCTCAAAGATGGTTATCTCAAATGTCCTCCAAAGTCTCTCTTCTGGGTACAGGTTGGCAACTCTAGCTTTGTGACAGGGAGGGAAGAGAACATGAAGAGATCTTAAGAGTAAAACCATCGTGACCTTAAAAAGAGCTATAAAATAATAAACCATTTGCAACAGGTGTTGTTTGCCCCATGATGTGCATGTGCCTATACTGGGAAAGAGAAACCGTAAGTTCCGCCATGAGAACCTCAACCATATAGTAAAAGCTTAATGGAGAACCCCAGCGGAGAGCCTGAATTTGCCCAGGATGTTTCTGCTAAGTGTTATTAGCTCCTAAGTTCATATCATCTCTGTCTCTTCTTATTTACTCATTTACTTGGATGCATCACCCAAGTGAATACTTTGCTCTGTCCAAAACTCCATATAACAGGAATTGCAGCTGACTGCCTAGTTGCCTTCAGCAGGATGTTTTGAATGCCCATTATGATGATGTCTTAATATGCCACTTGTTATTCATTCTTTTGATTTTTCCTTGCAACATACTTAAAAATTCACTGATTAAAATCCCCCAGTGTTGTTATTATAAAGAAATCTTTACACTATCTATAAATTTATATGAACCATACAGAAACACACACATACATACACACACATACATACATGCTTGTTCAAGTATCAGTCTGATTATAGGTTTTATTAGATGTAAGTGTATTTAAAATACCAATCCATTCATTGGTTTTACTACATGTAATAACCATCTCTGTATATATCCCCAAACCAAACCAAAAATCATCTACCACCAAGTGATGGTGGTACATGCCTATAATCCCAGCATTAAGGAAGCAAAGGGAGGCAGATGCAGGCAGAGCTCTGTGAATTCAAGGCCAGCCTGGTCTACAAAGAGAGTTCCAGGACAGCCAGGGCTGGACAGAGAAAGCCTGTCTTAAAAACAACAACAACAAATGGTCTACCTCTTATAGAGTATAATCAGCCATCATTGGAATTAATTCTACACTGGGAATATCTCTTGAGCAAAGATTTTCCTCTGCTATTCTTATTGACCTAAAACTAAAGTTTCTAGACAGCTATTCAGTATGTATGCCAAATAAGCCAAGCCTTACAACACTGAGCAGCAGATGAATTATATAGCCCAGTCTAACCACTAAATCAACACTGTGCAAGAAGCAATCCAGGACAGGCAATCAACTCTCCTTAAGCCAGGCTAGAATGCAAATGAAAAGCAGAGGGATAGGTCAGAGAGGACTCACTGTTACTAGGAATGGCAATGAAAATAGCTGACTCCTGTTCAGTAAGGCTCTCTCAGATCAGAGCCTCTGTCCCTGGTGTGACTTGACTTGGAGAAAAAAGCATTAAATCTGAGAGGATTTTAACATATGCAGGACATCACCCTGACACTATTTCATGGTGCCAGGTCTTTGAAAAGGAAGAAAAACTACCAACTAGAAGTTTCCAGACTACATAGTTGATTGTGTGTGAATATAGTAAATAGGGATGCTTCTTGTCTGTCTCTAGAAAATATAAACACAATATCACCAAGTTGAGAATTAATAGAAATCCTTCCTTCCATGAATTTTTTGGTCTATTTAACAACTTAAGACGTTTATATCTAGGTCTGTGAAACTGCATGTATTTGAAATTCACCAATGAGCTTTTCTACTATCTCAGTTCATACAAATCTATTGTCTCTAGAATCAGTATTATGCTTAGATGCTGTATAATAGATATGCTGCAATTTGAAGGATTCTCAGACATACTACATAGTTAGAAATATACAATTTGGGGTGGAGGAGATGGATCAGTGGATAGAATGCTTGCTGGGCAAGCAGGAGGGCAGGAGTTCAGATTTTATGAATGCATGTAAAGCAGAATACTGACTGTGTCTGTCTACTGAATCTTACAGTGAAATAGGCAATGGAAACTGGAGAGTCCCCTGAAGCGCCTGACTTAACTAGTGGTAAAATCAGAGACTGTGTCTCAAGCAAGGCGGGAGACAGGAACCAACATCAACAATCAAACAATCACGCCTGGCTTCTGGCTTGCACACGTACACTCATGTGTTTGTGCTCTTTTCCCACCCACAATTTTATATATATATACACATTACACACACACAAACACACACATATACATATAAAATGTGTCTTTTTCTAACTATCTTGGTATTAAGAAGCTGCTCTAAAGAGCCATTATCTATTATTCTCTCCATCCTTAATGCATTAAATAAAATCAACACTTCGATGAGAATTTGTGTCCCCTTGTCATGTTTAGTCAAGAAATAGAAGACCTCTCAGCACCTTTAGTTTAAACAAAATTTAGAGGTAACCTTTTAAAAGACTAGATAATTTCCAGGATGATAGTATAGCTCCATTCTTCATTAAACTCAGTTTGGGTCAAAAATAATTTTCATATGCAAATTAAAAAACTATTATTTTGTAAATGGATGTAAGAGTGGTTAATTACAAATTACAATATAAAAGCACTAAAATTTTCATTTGAATTTTGAATATTTTGTTTGATTTTTTTGCATAGTTAATAGTTTTGGCTGTATCTTTCAAGATCGTGTCAGGAAGTGGAACCTGGTGTTAGAGTTTCGCTGCAACCTCGCTCAGTCCTATTTGAAATCTGCAAATGAGCATTCACAAAGTGGCAGGATGACTCTCTTGTGCTGTTGTGTGACTAGATATGGAAAGGAGAACTGTCAGAACTTCATGCTCTTTTTTTTCCTAGCAGAACTGTGTTCATCTTGTGCACTCTGTCTCCAACCAAGAGACCTTGGAGCAGAAAATGACTTTTGGGTCTTATGAATATATTGGGTTCTGGTCACTGTAACTCATACTTTGATTTGTCCAGGATCACTGGACAAATTGTGATGGATTGTGGTTGCATCACAGTTCAAAGCTCTCTTCAAGGTTACCCAGAAAGGCTTAATGTTCAGTTCACCCACAGCAATTTCAAGATGGAAAAGGGAATTTCTACTAGATGTTCTGCAGAATCCGCCAAAAGTCTGGACTCTGGAGGAACTGCAGGGCTGTGAATGTATTACACACAAATGCCTGTATTTGTTGCAAGGTGGCAAAGTTGGGGTTCCTCTCACAAAAAGAACCACATTTAGCTACTTTGGAGATGTTCAGAATGCAGATACAGGACCCCATTTAGTAAATATGTAAACAAGGAAACATCTTACCATAACATTCAGAATTCAGTTCTCATTTTGGACTATGTCGATAATTTAGCAGATAAAGGTGCTGCCAATGAGCCTGTCAGCATGAGGTCCATGCCTAGAACCCAAATAGTAGAAAGAGAGAACAGATTGTTTTTTTGGTTCTCTGGCAGTTGCCCAAGAACTGTGCCTCAACATCTGACAGACAGAAAGATAGACATAGCGACCAAGAAATATAATAAAACATTTAAAATTGTTTCATTTTCCAATATTCAACATAAATTATGATGAATTTACATACTCAGAACAAAACTGTTACTCCACCATTGGTAACAACCATTCCAGTTGACAGGAGATCCATGGAAAGTATTTGAACACCTACTGACTGTATCGTATATAACTACTGTAAGAAGAAGGATGAGTTGGGTTGATTGATCAAGGAGTTTTATGTAAAATAAATGTGGTTTTGGAAGTGTTTAATAAGAAATACAAGCAAAAGAACCTTTTTACAGAACAAAAGTGTGTGTTCTGTGTAAAAAGCTGTGGAGACAGTCTAGCCTCTAGTTAATGATATTTTGAGAAGGGACCTTTGAGTTGCAATTGGTGTTTAATTACGTCATGACCATGTGCCATTTATGATGAGGGAGATACTGCTTCTTTCAATGATAAAATATACTAATGCTTAGAAAAGAGGCCATACGAGGTTGTAGCAAAAAGGTATCCAACTAAAGTCGGAATCATCAAGACCTTTATCTTGATATTCCAGCCTCCAGAGATGTAATAAAATAAACTTATGGGAAGCCACCCCAGACTGTGATATTTTGTGATGGTGACCCAAACAGATGAAGACTGACTTAAAAGGAATGGGAAGGGAAAAAAAAATCATGTTTAGCAAAAGAAACCAAAACCACATAGGCCCTGAGTTGACTATGTCAAATTTCTTTGGGACTTCAAGGACATAGGCATAACAGGTGCCATTAAGAAAAGCTAGAGGAATAGGAAGGGATTCAGGAAACTAATATGTGAGTGCTGGGGTTGGGGAGAGGCGCGTGTTTCTGTGAAGCTTTCAAGAATATGTAGAACTCCGGCACAAGAGAGGGATCCAACATTTCTGACTGCTAAGTAAAGATCCAACTAGCAGAGCCAGAGGAAAAGAGGAACAGAAAAAGATTCTAAGGCCTGTCTCCAAACAATCAAGACAGAAGCTTAGGGAACCAAGATACTGGCCAGGAATGCCCTCTAGTGGTTAAAAACTGGGCTGGGTTTGGAGGGGTGGATCAAGGACCTATGTTCAAATGTCAGGTGACTCTCAACTACCTGTGACTCTAGCTCCAGGGGATCTGACATCTCCAAATTTTTCAGAAACCTCAGCCAACTCTCTGTCTCTGTCTCAGTCTCTGTCTCTGTCTCTGTCTCTCTCTCTCTCTCTCTCTCACACACACACACACACACACACAAACACACACATACAAATTAAAAATAAAAGAAGTATTTTAAAAGCATCTATTTATTTTACTTTATGTGTGTGTTCCTAAGTATATGTATGTGTACCACATTTATGTAGTAGCCCCTAGAGGTCAGAAGATGGCATTAGATCTCCTGGATTTGGAGTTATAGGTTGTTGTGCTAGGAACTGGTCTTCTGCAAGACCAGTGAATATTTTTCACCGATAAGTCTTATCTCCAGCTTCCCAAATATTTTTTTCAAACAAATTTTGCAAAAGACTAAAAAGAGAAATGGTGGCAATAATAGAAACAACTACAAGAGCTGCGTCCTAGACAAAGCGCCCATGTGTGGGTTTCTCATTCCTTCTTGCTCTTAGCAATACGCATTGTTAACTGTAAGCTGCAGTCTACAGATGGGAAAGCTCCACATTTGGTTTATGTGCACACTAGAGAAAAATAACTGTAACTCCTTTGCAGATTACAGTGAAACTGAAATGCTTGCATCCATGGTGACCTGGTTGCTTAGCACCTAACACAATGCTGCTCATGAAGGGTGGTGAAGTCATACCTTCAGGTAGTGATGTGGACTGAGGAAGCTGAGCCCATGTGCCCAACTACCTATGAACCCATAAGGGAGGAAAAGTGAGTCTCCACACATTTTACCATTTTCATTGAATATCTTTTTTAATTTTAACTTGACCCCTTTCTTCTTTTGTCAGTTTTTCTGTAATTTCTTATAACTTAGGGGGAGTGGTAGGGAGGATATTGGGACTGTATGCCTCATACTGAAACTCAGTTTCAAGTCAAAGGAGGGAATAAATACCGATCTCAAGAACAGACTTTCTACATTTAATAAAAGACTCCCTTTTGACAAATCTTTCTGTGGCCTTTGCCTACAGCAACTAGCACTTCTATTTATCTGCTCAGACATTTTTCTCCCCTTCTTGTCTTTTCAGAGCTGTTCCTTTACAGTTCTACAACACAATAGGCTAAATTGTATGACCTTCTTATAATGCTCAGAATTTGTTTCTTAATTAAATCTTTTCCACAGTGCTACCCCTTTATACCATGCCTCCCAAAAAGAACAGCAGAACCCAGGATTTCAGCTCTTGAAATTACATCAAAAGGACACAGCCACAATTTCCTTTGCTGAATTATCAAATAATATTATGGTTTCCTTTAAAAATGAGTTCCATTTATTTTGCATTGTATGTGTATCTGGCAGGCAAACTTGCATGTACAGATTTACTTCATGTGCATGCGCAGAAGACAGTGGGAGTGTTACGTTTCTGGCTTTATCAGTCTCTGACTTATTCCCACCACAAGATGTGGTAGTTTGAAAGAAAATGGCCCCCATAGGCCCATAGGGACTGGCAACATTAGGAGGTAGGTCCTTGTTGGAGTAGTGGGTGTGACCTTGGAGGGAGTGTGTCACTAGTGGCTGGGCTTTGAGTTCTCAGAAGCTCATCACTTTCTGATGACCAAAGATCAAAGTTTGAACTCTCATTTACCTCTACAACACCATGTTTGCCTGCAAGCCACCCAGCTTATTCCAGTGACAGCAATAGACTAATTAATGTGAACAGCCCCAATCAAATATTTTTCCTTTATAAGAGTTGCTGTGGTCATAGTGTGTCTTCAGAGCTGTAGAAAACCTAACAAAGACAGCACTCTCAGTGAATCCGATACACTCATGCAGCCCCAGGAATCCTCCTGTCTCCAGTCTTCTCAGTATTGAGGTTACAGGTACAAGCATCATACCCAGGTTTTTAACAGGTGCTGGGAACTTGAGCTCAGGACTCAAGTCCCAAGGCTTATGCAGCAAACACTCATACACCATCTCCCCAGCCTACTCCAGACTTTTCTGATGAGAAAAGTTTTAACCTCAAATTTCAATTGTTGATAGAAAGCAGTGTGTCCCTGTCATGGTTGTCCAACAACACACATGGTGAACTACTCTACAGTTTGAGGGATCTGCCAGCTGTTATTGTAGGAATCCCAGCAAGAGTTTTCTAGATACTGTAGGAAGGGTTCTGTTCCTGCTACTTCCAGTAGTGTCTTGGCCTGTAGCAGGGTTATTGGGTGACTTTTTCTGAGGAACCATGAAAAAATTTTTATTTGCCTCAACTAGGGCACTGATGACAGGTCAGAGAAGCTTTCACCAAAGTCTGGCTAGGTGCACCTTGAGTTTATTGATTATTTAAAGGAATGTGAATGACTCAGAGGCAGCTATATCACTAGAAAACCCATCTCAGAATGAGTGACAACTCAGGAAAAGAGCATCATGGGAGCTCTCTGAACAATTTGTAAGCAGCTGCACCATAGAGTCTCTTCTCTCCAGCTATTGTTTTCTGCTTCTTTAACCTTGGGGTGGGGCCTCACTGAACTAACTGCATCTGTCACTTTCCATGTTTCCTGAATCTGGTAACTTTAGAGAGTTTCCTAAGCCTCCAAAATTTCATTAGCTTCCTGAATTCATGAGACTTCATCCTCCATTTAGGAGAGAATAATTGAAGGAAATAGCTACACCACAGACACTTACACCTTGATTGAAGCAAACCATCTCCAATCTGCTTTGCACATGAATGCACTTCCATGTTGGAAGTTCCTTAGAGGCCACCCACAAAACAGCTTGAGCAGCTGCCCAGAGAGGCCTCAATGCTCAAAATACTCACCCAGGCTTACAAGTTTTACCCAACCTTCACATGTCTTTTTCTCCATGAGCAACCACTGCTTTAGTCAGAGAGCCCCATCTGGTTTTTCAATACTTGGCTTCTTCCACTTCTATCCTTTGCACACTTATCTCTTTAAAACCCCACCAGGGTGTCTTCCTTTTGCTGTGGTTTTAAATTCTGCCCAGCTTTCAAGAGTCAGCGTATTATCATTTCTCCTTTGACCTCCTTAGAATTGCTCCAGTTCTAGGAATATTATTCAAAGCATAAATACAGCCTTGTAATTTAGCATTTATTTGTCATCTCCTTATTTGACTTCTCCACATTTTATGTGTAAAAAGCACATGGAAAGGATTAGGATTTTTTTCAATGGCTAGTGTAGTTCTGGTACAGAGAGGCATTCCTTAATTTTGATATCACTGCAATCAATACTCTGACAATAAAGAAGACAATATCTCTTTTAGCTCTTAGTTTTGGAGTGCTGTTCACCATGGCAGAGGAGGCATGGATGTCCACCCAAGACTGTGGTGGCAGGAGTAAAAGGCACTGTTTGTAGACATGGACCAGTAACACAAATAGAAAAGAAAATAGAATTAGTGTACAAGCCTCAAATCTCACCTACTGCTTATCCAAGAGGTCTACTTCCTCCAGCTAGATGCTGTTATCCAAAGATTTTGCAACTTTTCACAAAAGTGCTCCATTTGTTTTCACACATGAGCTTGTAGGATCATTTTATTCCCAGATCACAACAATGGAGATACTCACCTTTGTGACAATACTTAGACCAAAGCTTTTCTCCATGATAAATTCCTGAGGTCTACATAGGCATTTTCATGTGATACAGATTTTTTTTTCTGCTAAAGAAGGAAAATAATTCTACTCTTAGTTCTACATATCCTGAAACTTTTGTTTTGACATTAGGTTGGTCTTTTATCTCAAGTCTCATATGCGACTGTCGTAAGGTTCTATTGCTATGAAGAGTCACCATGACCACAGCAACTCATATAAAAGAAAACATTTAATTAGGACTAGCTTAGTTTCAGAAGTTTAGTCCATTACTGTTATTGCAAGAAGCCTGGTGACATGCAGGCAAATATGGTGCTGGAGAAGGAGCTGAGAGTTCTACATTTTGATTCACAGGTAAGAGGAAGTGAACTATATGCCACTCTGGGCATAGCTTGAGCATATATGAGACATCAAAGTTCACTCCCACAGTGACATATTTCCTCCAATGAGGCCATACCTTCTCTAACAAATCCATACCTCCTAATATTGCCACTTTCTATGTGGGCCATTATCTTTCAAACCACCATACTGACTTTCTTTTTAAAATATTTGATTATTTTAACATAATCTCTCTCTGTCTCTCTATCTCTGCTCTGTCTCTGTCTGTCTGTCTGTCTCTCTCTCTCTCTCTCTCTCTCTCTCTCTCTTGCTCGTTGTGGTGTATGTGTGTGTATGCTTGAGAATATGAACACATGTGTGTATTAGTTCAAGGAAACCAGAAAAGGGTTTGCAATTCCCTGGAGCTAAAGAGTTTGCTTGAGTCATACAACATGTTTGATGACAACCGAATCCAATCAATGAGCTGAAAGTACCTTCACCATCTGAGCCATTTTCTCCAGCCTGTGACAAACTGGCCTGACTCAGGTTCTCTCTGGTGTATATGTTCTCTCTATGTATGTGGGATCATTGTGGTCTGGAAAAGGAGAGGAAGAGTGGCTGGGGAGAGATGACTTTTGCTCTTTGATAGCCACCCCTCACTAGAATCCATTGAGGTCCCTTTAAAAAAAGTATTAAACTCTAGGCACAGTGCACAAAAGACCTCCTACTGTGCTCCATGACTGAAAAGCCCCAATACATTCAACATTTTCATATCATAGAGCTTAGCTTTCAACTCATGAAGTCCTGGCAACAGAACACATCTAACCCATAGTAACAAACAACTCAATTTTCAGAGCTAAAAAATAGTTCATAGGTTATATAATCCAAGCCCAGAGGACAAATCAGAACATCAGAAAAGTGAGGTTTTTTGTCTCAGGTCTCAGAGATGAATGGTAGGGGCAGGAATGGGTTCCAAGCTCCTGAATGCCTACCCATAACACCTACATATTCACATACTGTTACTTTTCATTTTCGGTTGGTAGCAATGGAAAAAAAAAACCAATCATTTCAAAAGTACTCTGAATATTTCCTCTGCCCCTCACAGTGTTGGGATTTGTGAGCTATGAAGATGTAAAATAAAAATGCAGTAAGCCTGTCTTTTCTTCAGGATTACGGAATTCTCTGTTTCCCTCTTAAAAGCAATGTTCTTACATTGTGTTTGAATTATTGAACCCACTGAGAACATAATTACACTTGTACACCCAGAGAAAAAAATCTGTGCACAAACTAACAAAGCAGGTCACTTCACTTTAGAGCTTTGTGGAACTCTCAGACCTCATGGTTACCCACACTTTGTGACACCTTGGCAAGCTTCGTCTCATCACCTTTGAAAAGAGAGCCACAGTTTTTTAATTTACAGAATCCAGATGCTAGCCCTAGCTTTTTCCTCTTCCATTCCAGGTAACTGGAGGGAAGCTATCACAGTTTGTCTCCACCCTAAATAAATAAGCACTTCGCTGAGTTCTCAGTTCCATTGCTAGAGATGTCACACTGAATGAATGGTTCATTTAGGGCTCAACAGGGCCAGGTCATGCACCATGCTGATCAGTCTTTCTGTGCCCTGCTCTTGCCACTCAAATACACTTCGCTGCCCTTCTGTCTGTTCCGAAAATCCACGCTCCCATTAGGAGGCCTTGGGAGCATGATGGATTCAAGTGTGAATTTGGATAACCCCAAAAGAGAGGCGGGGTCTGACACTCAGACAATGCTGGCAAAGTGCCTGTGGATGTTTTGAGTGGTTACTATGGAATCAACGACACAGTAGAAGGAGTAGTTCTTTCAGGGCCCATCTATCATGAGGCTTCTTGAGACCTGAGGATGTGGAAAGCAGATGGCATGAGGAGGCACATGCAGTATAAAGATGCTACCTGAGTGGGACGGAAGGAAGAAAGCAGAAGACAGAGAAAAAAGATGTATAAACTCATAAGGCTCAGGAAATGGCTCAGTGTTTCAGAGCACTTGTTACTCTTCCAGGCAACCTGAGATCAGTCACCAGCATCTTTATTGTGTGACTAACAACAACCTGTAACTTCCACTCCAGGGGATCTGACAATATTTTCTGTCCCCTTCAAGCACCTGCACACAGTGCTCATACACAGAGGCACATGTATGCAATACACATATACACATACACAGAGTGTGAGAGAGAATTATTTTAATTCTTTTAAGTAAGAAAGACAGCATAATAGGCAAAAGACTCAACCTGACATGAAGATAGCCTTCCTCATGACTTGTGCAGCCAAGGACAGAATTAGGATTTTTCCCTGGAAGCAAAGAACTCCGTGTCACTGCTAGAAACATTTTTTACATTGCGAGAAAATAAATTGCCCCCCCCACCAAAAGGAGTGTAGGAAGTTCTAGACTATACTTTGCATAACATTTGCATGAGTAATAGGGCAGAAATCAGGGAACGAAAGTGCTACTTGCTTAGTGATGTTCTCATGTTATTACTAAAACTTCTCCAGTAATTGCCCCTCCATCATGGATACCCCGAGACACCAATTGCACTTGTAAATCTTCAGTCTCCCATTGGATCCAGGCATCTGCAGCTCTCAAATTTCCCAGGTTAGTGATTCTGAAGAAGGAGGCCATGCTCCTGTGCAAGCATAAGAGAACTCTGGGGGATGTGATGAATGCGAAGGTGGAAACATAAGCAGGAGGGAGGGAAAGAACCCCGAACAAAGCATTCTCAATTCTTGCAGGGGCTTTTAAATATTTCATTATTTTTTTGAGAATTTCACACAGGTATAAAATGAATTTTGAGCATATCCAAACTAACCCTTCAGTTTCTCCTAGATACACCCACTGTCTTCTCTGAATTTTATATCCTCTTTTCCCCTTTATAACTCACTCAGGACAATTAGAACTGTCTGCATGCACAAAGATATTACTCACTGAGCATGGGAAACCTAGGAGAGGCCACACTCCTGACTCACCCTCCATCAACAGCCATTCATTACCAATAGCTCTGAGTAAGGGTGGGACCTTGTGAGCTGCTCTTAAATCCATGCTGGAATGTGGATTGGCTTGATTTTGTGCTTGTCTATGAAGTAAATTTTCTGTAAAACTCTTAAAACTACCAATGCCTGTGCCTTTGTGGCCTGAGAAATTGTGCCATGTTTGGGAGGGACCTTAGCAGTGATAATCCCTGGCTGGTCTCTTGTCTCTTGACTTGCCGCATCACCTGATATCAAGCACATAAAAGCCCAGCAGAACTAACTATTGAGCTTCTAAATCTAGAGAGGATTTTGATGAATCCAGCCGGTGGAAGAACAGAAGGTCCCCTGAGAACACACTGTCTCTCGTCCTCACTGCTCAGAAGAAGAGCTGAAAATTGATGGGAAAAGTTTCAGATAAGATTAAACAAATCTACCCATGCATTTAAACTTGCCTTCCAGGAGCTACAGAAAATGTGTCTGTAGGGATGTGCACAGGTTGTTGCTATGCCCTAAAGAGATCACATGTCACAAGAGCATCATTCTCGATATCAAAAATAGCCTAGAAGGCCAGCCATTCTCTTTATGTTATGTGGTTAGTAATAAATATAAAAAGATATAAAAAGGAAAGGAAAGGATATGACTGTTGCTAGGTATGGTAAAGGAGAAAGTTTATTATAAACATTTGGGGAGCATAGCAAGAGGCATGAACATCTGGAAAAATCAGAGCAGACATTATTAGACTGACCTGGGCCAAGTCTGTGTGGTGGAGAGGTATCAGCTGTATCCAGGAGCCTAAAGGCACAAAAGGGTTCAGTAACCAAAATGTCTGGATTATATAGGTAAAAGGCAGCCCAACCCCTGGGGTAGAAAATTCATGGCAGAGGGCAGTGTATGTCAGTCTGTAACATATAGGAATTGAGGAAAGCTAGGAGAACCTGGCAGCCATGAATGCTTTGGTATGGTAAATAGACATCTTAGCTGTTTGTACTGTTTTTGAAACCTAACAAGTAACAGGGAAACAAGTAATTCAAGGGGAAAAATTAAATGAACGTAGATATATAGAAAAATAGGCCAGTCCATAGAGAGATAGATATGGTTTATTAGAAGATAGGTAGATAGAGATAATGGGTATATTTAGAGAGTGTATAGATGTATAGTTATATTAATAGACACTTGATAATAGATGATAGGAAGTAAAATGTAGGTATTTGAAAGAAAATACTCCCCAAAGGAGTGGAACTATTCAGAAATGTAACTTTTTTGAATTAGGTGTGGTCTTGTTGGAGGAAATGTGTCATTGTGGAGGTGGACTTTGAAGGTCCTTATATGCTCAAACCATGTCCAGTGAGTCAGACCTGTAAGATGTAGGACTCTCAGCTACATTTCCAGTACCACTGTCTGCCCACATGCTTCCCTGTTCCACTATGTTGATAATGGACTGAAACTCTGAAATATAAACAAGCCACCCTAATTATGTATTTTACTTTATTAGAGTTGCCATGGTCACTGTGTCTCTTCATAGCCATAGAAACCCTAAAACAATAGGTGACAGATAATGGGGAGATAAATGGTAGATAGATAGGTAGATGATAGGTAGGTTGATAGGTAGATAGATAGATAGATGATAGATAATAGGTAGATATTTATAGGGAGAGGTGATAGTAGGTAGATATATAGTTATATGGATAGATAATAGATAGATGAGAGAGAAATGATAGATATGTGAAAGATAGATTCCTGCCAACTAGGTACATGAAATATATTGGCAAATAATGTATATACCATGGCAAATTTTTGTAGTGAATATATATGATAAAGTTACAGATAGTGGTTTAAATCTTTAGAATAAAATCTACCACTGTCTGTAACAATGATATCACTGGGCCATAAATCTTTTGCTTTCATTGCTTTGCACTTCTTTAGCCCTTAGTGTAGGATTAGACTGCACTAGAAGACACAAACACACATTAAAATCAGTCTCTTCCCTAAATTACCTACATTCTAGTTAATGGTGGTAGATGTAAATACATAAACACAGAAAGCCCCATAAAATGCAAGGCACACCGAAATCATCTGACTGGATAACGCTGTAGGTAGAAAAAACCTTCACTGGGGGAATGAACTGCCAAACTGCCTCTGAGAATAGAGGAGAACACCTTGGTGTGAAAGCAAGCTGGTTTTATGTCATAGTCAGCAGGGCAGGGTTTGCTGCAGGCTGCTCTGATTAACTGAAAACCAGATACCCTTGCCTGAGGCAGTTGACCTTTGGTGCAGATAAGGGAGGTACAGGTCTTCCCAGTAAACAGAAACAAGCATTAAGAGATTCCTGAGCAATGCCAATATTAGGTTTCCCTCCAATAACAATCTTTTGTTTACCTGGTTGGAGCCCTTCTAATTAAGATTCTCACCAGCCCTGATATTTTGGGAGCCGGCTTTGGACCTACACCTAGGAAGCATTTTTTAAGTGTCATGCATCTTCAATGCAGTAGTTATTTGGAGCAGTATGCAATCAGCAAACTCTTACCTTTGCTTCTCAGTGTCCAGCCATTGCATCATTACTTTCATTCTTTCACGTGTGTGTGTGTGTGTGTGTGTGTGTATGTGTGTGTGTGTGTGTATGCTTGCAAGAGTGTGTATGCATGTTCATTTGTGGTGGTAAGTCAATGCTTGCCACCATATACATGTGTAGGGGAGGGAATGCTTTAGTGTTTGTCTTGACCATTCTACTTTGACTGAGACAGAATCTCTTCACTACTGCAGACTGCAGACTGACCAGTCTGTTCTTTCCTAGAGTTTCTACCATCTCAGTCTCCCATTTCTTGTAGACACTTGAGCTACTGCATACAGCTTATACATGGATACCAATGCACATCATCAGGCTTGCACAACAGGTATTTTCATCCCCTGTGCATCTCCTCATCCTTTGTTCTTCACTGTTTAGTTATCTGTTGTGATTAGTGTAACAACCCCCAATTTTACTGATGAGGAATTTGGGTACTTATGCTGGTTAAACAGCTGGTCTGAGGCAAAAATTTACGTCTTAGGACAGGTGGCAGAATCGATGTCAAGCTGTGCCTGAGCTCAGAAGAGCATCTTCGGCAGCCCAGACTCAGCCCCAGCAGCATTCTGTATGTATATCATCTATTGCAAGATGCTTAGTTTCCTGTTCAAGTTCTCAGTACATCTCACCAACTGTGGTTGAGAAGACATAATATGTATAATAGGATTCTTGACTTTCTCCAACTGCCAAGTCTGTACTTCTCCGGGGCCATCACCACCAGCCCTGTGGCAGCAGCATTAGAAGAGGACAAGCTGCTACTGTTATAGTAAATCCTTATCTGGCTTTCCCATGCATACTTTCTCCAGTCTTGAGTCCTGGTGCTTTCTAGAATTAATATTTCTGAAAGAATGCAGAAAGAGATGCCACAGGCATTAGTTTTACATTTTGATTGCTACAAAATAAATACACCCAGTAAAAGGATTAGTGCATATAATATTTGGTTATATTATCTAAGACCTAGCTATAGCTCAAGAGAATACAAAGAGATAAGCATTTTCTTATCTCTTTTCAGAGCAACACTTTCTGTTTGTTTGTTTCCTGGGAATAAACATTACTAGATTAATTTTCTGATTGTGCTTCTCTAGATTTAAATTTAAATAACATCGTCTCTCAGCTGGTGAATTCTCCCTGTAAGTTTTAGTTTCTGGAGATGCTGTGTATCACGGTCTTTGTTATGTTGATATTTAAGTATAAATTTTGCGATGATGCATTGGAGGCAACTACCCAAGTGCCATTTTCAATTGAATCCCAATGGAAAATTAAATTGATGGCCCTACCAATGCTAACATCATGCTATTTCCTTCCCATCAAGTGTGTCACTCCTTCGCATTAGGCATATTCTAATAGTACATATAGGCGACTTGACTAGAAGCAGGAAGATATCACGCCATTCACATTTTGTGATCTTTGTGATCATTGTGAACTCAGGTTCAGGACCTGTAAGCTAATCTGCAATCCAATAAAAATTCAAATGCTTGAATTATTAACAGAAAGTAGGCGACAGAGTTTAGAATGCAAACATTGGTAATGAGGTGTCAATTCCTGTGCAGTGGAGTTATCATTCTTATGGAGCATCTTATGCACACAGTCTTTGCCTTTTCCACACCCTGTAAATTGCTGCTGGAACTCATTTTAAAATCTCTTTTATTATTTCATTCCGTCTGCATCACTAATCAGAAAAACGGTGGATGGTAACATGGCATAATTTTAATTTTTCTTTAAAGAATCACATTATTTGGTTCCGACTTCCAGGAAAATCTATATATGTTTTTCTTTGGGTTCACCTTGCTATTTGGCTTCTGCAGGCTTGTGAGCTATAA
>JAQHUG010000320.1:432841-457773 GCA_028555095.1 Dicrostonyx torquatus
CCCTACCTCCACCCCCATCCCCACACCCATGCTTCCAACTTTTGCCTGTCGATCTTGTTTGCTTCCGACTTCCAGGAACATCTATAAATACAACTCTAGTCTTGGTTGTTTTTCATCTCAATGTGTAGCCACACCATCCAGCCTTTATTGGTTAGATAATTTGATAAAACTAGGATTGTTGATGCATAGTCGTATCACAAATGTATTCTTACCTATGAAAATGTTACTGTGAATTAAACTAAGATAATTTTGAGCCTGGAGAAATGAGCTCATTGCTCTTGCTGCAGACCCAGGTTCAGAGTCAAAGGCATCATGAAACTCATAACCAGCTATTAACTACAGATGCAGATGATTGAGCATGCTTTTCTGATCTCTTCCTGCACCCACATTCATGTGGTATGATCTCACACAGACACACATTCAAACTATCAAAAACATAGAAAAAGCATCTTCAGTATTCCTGAAGATACTAGATTTATCATGAAGAATATATTTTACATCAACCCCACTTCACAAGTGGACATGATAAGTTACAAACAATGGAGAAGATGGTTGCGTCACCTGGAAAGGTAAACCTGTCTTCTAAACACATCCTGGAGGGCAAATTCTGATGCCAGGAAACAGAAAACATATTTGCTTTTGTTGCTTCTTCCATCATGAACTACCTCTCACACATATGTGCACATTCACACACATGCCCAACTTACATGCACTTTCTGTTTTGCCTGCCTGTCCTAAAAATAACTTGTCATGACTTCACTCACCCATCTCTGGTCATCAAGCCCAATAATAAGAACAAAATAATCCTTCCTCAAGCCATGTAATAATGAGATAGGACAAGTCTGAATTTAAGGCATGGCCAGGAGTTAGACTTTTTCCAGGACTGAGACGATGCTCAATGAGTAAAGGACTTGCCATATAAACATGAGCCCCTGAGTTAAGAAGCCCAGAACTCCTGGAAAAGTCTAACATCAGGTCTTCTACAGTGAGATTAGCAGTGATGTCACAGGACTCTCAGGAAGTTTATAACCAACTAACCTGATGGACATAGTTACGAAGAACAAGAGATGCCATTTCAAAGAAGGTAAAAGGTGAGTACTGACACCCAAGATTGTCTGCTGCTTTCTATTTTAAGATTTTTTTTTCTGATTCTTCAAGGCTCTCATTGAAGGACTGTTTTCTTTACTCAAGGAACTGACACTTCTACTGAACTCTGAGTATCCTTCATAAGCTCTTTCATTAAGGTAACTGTGTATGGCTAGAAATTGTGAAATATCATATTCCTCCCTATATGCCAAGTTTATCCCTAGGATCTGGAATTTTTATTGCAAAACATTTCGGGAAAGTAATTTTATGAAAAGTGGGAATATGAAGAATTATTAAGGTCATGTTGACAAATCTCTGTAAAGTAATGATAATTTGTAGAGGGATTAACTGAGAGAGGAAGAAAATCCCACAGAGTGGGTGGGGTTTTCTAAGGGAAAAATTTGTTGCTTTTTGCCTGCCTGCCTTTAGTATATGCTAATGAATATATCATATCAACTGTTTCAGCTGCCACAAGTGCTGCTGCTACTGCTGACATTGTAAACCTACTGTCACCACTGCTGTTACTGCTGCTGACCTCAAAAGGCTCCTACTGACATCATAATCCAACATCTTCAAATTCTCACATGACTGAAGACCAGTGGCTCTTCAGGAATTCTCTAGGACTGCAGTGAAAGACTGAGGTTGCTGGATCATCCATCTTAATGTACTGATTGGCTGGCTTCTAGTTTTCAGCATCTCCAGCATGAAGGCAGCCAATTTTGGATTACTTGAACTTTTGTGCATAAGCAGATTTAATAAATATCATTTTGACATGTATTATTTTATCTTTTTTGTTCCTCTAGTCAACCCAGACTAACACAAAGTAGAAGCTGAATTATGAAAAATGGGGGGGGCAAGGAAATGAACCACATCATGGATGAATTATTTTCTTATTCTATCTTTCTTTCTTTCTGTTTTGATTTTTGAGATGGGGTGTTTCTTTGTATCTCTGGATGTCCTGGAACTCATTTTATAGACCAAACTTGTGTCAAATTCACAAAAGTCAGCCTGCCTCTGAGTCCCTCAGTGCTGGGATTAAAGGTGTGCACCTTTAATTCAGTTCTTAAAATTGAGCTGAGTTCCTTATGCACTTAGATAGTAATCCCTTAACAGGCCTATTGTCTAAAAATATATTCTCCCACTGTTTGATTTGTTGATTTTTGTCCTTGCTTTAAAAAGATTGTTCGGTTTGATATACACATTTCTCGTTTTTGCAGAGGCAATGCTTAAACTCAGGTCTGTAGCTTTCGACAGCTAATAAAGTTTATAATCAATGTTAAATTTAAGAGAACAACCAACATGGTTAATGCAAATCTTGCTGTGTGTGTTAACAAATTATTGCAAAAATATTCAAGTTATCCCTCTATTTTACATGCAATAAAAACAACATCAGCCAGTTTTTTCCTGGCCTTGAATTACATTCTGAAGCTGTATTCTTGAATTAACAGTCACACTTTTCTTGTAGGAATATTAGGGGAATTACAGTTGAACTTCTGAATTTTGTTAGACTTAGGGATTGTGAAAGGTAAGGGTGGGGATCACAGAAGAATATTTAGCTGGACAAAATAGGGTTTCTGTAATGAACACAGTTCAGGGAAACTTCTATAAATTTAACAATTCCATGTCAGTTCTGAAAATTTCTGTAGTATAGGGAAGTGTTTTAAATACTGTGTGTTCTAAAATAGACATGTTTTATAAAAGCTTCATTCAAAAGTAGGACATTGAATCTTGCTAGATTTATAAATATTGACAAATTAAATAAACGGAAAGCCACAGTATACATTATTCAAACTGGAGTCTACAAAGCCTTTATTTTCTGCTACTATCTATGTGCTTGCCTTTAATAACAAGTGAAAAGTAGGGCTGGCTTCCTGGAACATTAAAAAATATGTGGAGTGATGCTACCTGCTATTTACATCGACCACCAGATACATGAGTGAGATTATCTTGGGCACCAGGCCCAGAGAAGTCATCAGATGGCTGTAGCATGCAAATAATTTTCTCAGACAAGACTATCGAAATTGCTAACTCAGATTTTTGAAAAAATACAAAATTTGTTGTTCTACATTATTGAGTTTGGAGCAGTTTGAAATGAGCAGCTGACACAACTTAATTGCAACCATCTTTTCTATAGCTGCCTTCAACTTTAAACACAATTCATTAATCACCTAACACACTTTGGAAAATGAGGAAACGGATGTTTCCATCCATGTATCACTTGTTCTAGTTCATTCTGTTGCTGGGATAGATAAGCAAAAGGCATCTTAGGGGAGAAAAGGGTTTATTTGCTTAGAGTTTCAGGTCAACTCCATCACTGAAGGAAGCAGAGGTAGGAACTCTAACAAGATGTTGGACCAAAAGCCATGGAGGAATGTTGTTTGCTGACTTGTCCTCAGGCCCATGCTTAACTAGCATTGTTATATAGGCCAGTATCACTTTCATAGGGAATAATGTTGCCCTCAGAGCCTTCTTCAGAAGGTAATCAAGAGACTTCCCCACAGACATGCCTACAGAACAATCTGTTCTTGGTAATCCCTTAATTGCAACTTTCTCCTGAGGTGGCTATAGGCTTTGTCTAATTGAAAGTTAAAGCTAATTACAATATAATCTTACTTATTTAGCATCCCAAGGAGCACTACAAGGGAAGGTGTAAAATAGCTAGATTATTTCTGAAGTCTTTCTCATGAGACCATTCCAGATTCTGTTATATTTGACCGGGTACTTATTTAATTATCTGGAAAATAAATTATTGTTAAAATATATTTCTCCCTAGTGGGAACTCCAAAATCATCCTGATCAAATGAATTCTTACCTCTGTCTCTTACTAGTGGCTACAGGTAAAATTTCAAGAATTAAGTATGAAAACTATTCTTGCAATAGTAGGATCCATATTTGTCATTTTCATTCAAAGTATATATTAGGGTATACCTTTTTTTCTTCTATAAATGCTTTCAAACCTCAATACTGTTTCATTTATCAGCAAGAATTATAGCTGTCTCATCTTTGAAATTAGATAAACACTACAAGTAAATCACTAGAAGCTACAGGCAGCTATTAAGACACTTGAATCAACTCTGCTAAGTTATTTTAGCATCCTTCTCATTTGTACTTAATTATAGGCCTTTCTCAGCACATTTATCCTCAGCTTATTATCTAGTAATTTATCATTACACTCATGTTCCTTTACATTAGGAGTAAGAATGTATATGACCTGGTTCATTCTTCTCTCTCTTTTCATTCTTTTCCTTCCCTCACAAACAGCAATGTCTTCTGTAAGAGCAATGCATTGACTAAATGGTAATTTTATATCATCCTGTCCCAAATTCACAGTCTAAGCTTGCTTAATGCTTTTCTCTAATGGTTTACTTTAATCTTTTCCAAACAAAAGAGCAGTTATTTCAATGAATTTGAATTAAACATGTTACCATCTGTTTTACCAAAAGGGTTTTAGGTAGTTGTAAGGGATGTGTTCATCTAAATAATTTCACTTGTTGGAGTATTGGGAAACTCTCATGTTATAAAATGTCAGTCCCATTTTGTGCATATTCTACCATTACGTATTCATTCATTTGCGCATAATGCTTTGTGTATTAAGTCTAATATATCATTCACCTATTCTTGGAAGAGATCAATTTTGTCAGTAAGCACCCGGGATAACAATTAAGTATATATTTGACAATTTCAGAGAACGGAATAAGGAATACAGTTGGGGATAAGTGGAGTAAAGAAATGTTCTTATGTCCATAGATAGAGGGAAATTTTTGTTATTTGTCTTATTTTTGTTATGTCTCTTTAAAATACATTCCTTTTTATTTATGCATCTATGTATATGTGTGGGTATGTACATATGATTTATAGTATGTGAAGAAGCCAAAAGAGAGTGCTAAATCTCCTGATGTGGGTGCTGGGAAACAAGCTTAGACCTTTGCAAGAGCAGTCAATGCTCTTTAATAGCTACACATATGTCCAGCCACAACTGGAGAAAAATTGGAAGCATATTGGTGGCTTACCTCTCCTCAAGCTTTCTTATCACATATATTTTTAAGTGAGAAATTTGTTTCTAAACATGAATTTGAATAGGATTCCTCACATCCAATGATTCAGATATAAAGAATCTCATGATACTGGGTGACGACTTGAATATGTGTCAGTCAAAAGTAGGCCGGGTATGAGATTCTGTTGCTGTCACAGTAAGGAACTTTGGATGTCAAACTGTGTCCGTCTCCATCATCCTTCTGTCACCAGAAAGTGCATACTGCAGAAACATTGTAGGCTATTCATACTATAAGTTGTAAATATTTTGACCATGTTGGAGCAAGAAAACCCCAAAAAGAACTCTGAAGAGATGAACTGTGGCTTAAAATGTTGTCAACTCTTTTGGGTTTAGAGAAGATCAGAAGGGAGCTTGGTCTTAAGTTTCTTTGTTTTTATTGTTAAAAGAGAAATTTACATTTACTCCCCTTGTCCCCGGCCTCCCCCAGTATCCCTCCTCTCTCCCCCTGCTTCTGAAGACTAAAAGTAACAACAGGATAGCTCACCTAGGAAAAGCATTTTCCTTCATACCTGATGACTTGAGATCAATCCTCAAAACCACATAGTGGAAGAAGAAAACCAAATCTTGCAAGTTGTCCTCTGACCTTCAGAAGCATGCTATAACATATGCACTCATACATGCTAGCACACATATACACACAATACATAAATGTCATAAAAAGTCAAAGCATTTGAATTAAGCACATTATTATTTCTGCAACATGCAAGGCTTTTCCATAATGATGAGTTTATAGGTAACGCTGACTGCTTCTTCAAGTTCGAAGATTTGTGTTAAGAAAATTGAGGAGCAGGAATGGTGGCTCAGTGGTTAAGTGCATTTGTTGCTTTTGCAGAGGACATGGGTTCAATTCCCGGTACCCATATGACTTCTCACGACCTTCTGTAATTCCAGTTCCATTGGATTTGATACTGTCTTCTGACCTCCATGACAACCAGGAATACACAAAGTTGACATACATGTGTTCAGGAAAAGCAATCCTATGCATAAAATAGATAGATAGATAGATAGATAGATAGATAGATAGATAGATAGATAGATATAGACCTTTAAGAAAATGAAACAATGTAAGAAAAGTCTATAGAGCACTCCTGGAGAACTTGAAAATGGTCATTAGTGGGATGAATCAAGAAACAATTTTGAAAAGTTTATGGAAACTTTACTAAGAATCGTCTGACTCCCCATTTCCCAGAATGTTCTATAGTTTCCATTTTATTTCTGTAGCCAAATGATACATCCGTCAAAGTGGATAGTTTTATTTTCAGAATGAAAATGTTTATGAACATTCCAGCCCACCCTGCTTTTCATCTCCCTTAAGTTCCATCGCTTAATAAATGCTATTCTGATGAACTATAATTTCACAGGCATGTCTCATGTCTAAGCATGGTTTTCGTAAAGTCAGAAATTGTTTGCCTGTTACTATAATCATTAATTGTTCCTTAGTTTGTGAGGGTCCGCAGCTCATTATTGTCTCATCACAATTGTTAAACATTGGGCCATTCACTTAGAATCATTAGTAAGTTCCTTCTTCCATGTTTGACATATAGATATAAATCATTGAAGGAATTATTAAGGACTTTCTCATCACTTACACTCACTCTAACGTATAAAACATCCATTGAGGGGATAGAGTGATGGTTCTGCAGTTAAGAGCACTTACTGCTCTTCCAAAAGATAGGAGTTTGGTTCCCAGCACCCAGATCAGGTGACTCATGACATCCCATAACTCTAGACACAAGGTATCCATTGCTTCTCTGACTTTAGTTGTTCTGGAGTGTTAATTACTATGGTTCTGAGGAATGTCACCACACACACACACACACACACACACACACACACAATCTAAAAATAAAATAATCCTTTAAAAACACTTTTTAAATTATACATTCATATCAAGCAGGTTATTTTGAGCACCTAAATGACAACTAACATTATTATTATGCATGCTATTGGTGAGAACATGGACATCTATTCATACATAAATCATCAATGCCATACTTGAGCATAGCATACTATGGCAAAATGTGTTATAAGGGCAGTCACCTGACCAATCTGTGTGCAGACCTAGAATCTTTTTATGCTTCTTATGTTACATGAGTGTTTGGGGAAGGGATCCTAGTTTATAGAACACATGTAGAGAGGAAGTAGATAGTCAGTAAAGTAATAAGGCGAGTCAATAATAATGTATCAAGGCTGATTCATTTATTATAAAAAATAAGACATGGTTGTGCAAGCTGTTAATAACTAGAGAAATGGGAGTATGAAATATATGAGAGATGGCAGTGGAGATGGGAAATTGTATGAATATTTTTTATAATTCTTACTCATTGATTTCTGTAAACATGCAGCTACTGGAAAAGGACTCAAAAATAATACATTTTAGCCAGTTTTTTGAGGTTAGATTTTTTTTAAGTGTTTATTACTATTTTAGATGGTTATTGATCTTTATCCTTAGGGGTTATCCTTTCCAGCAAGAAGAATGTTTCCATCACTAACAGATTAAAAAATGAGTAAGCTAAAAGAAAACTTTATAATTCCAAGACTTTAATCAAATAATAACAGTACAAACTGGTAAGCTGACTTAGAAACAACCTTTAGATGACTAATATGTAATACACAGAATGACCCTGGGAGGACATATCTCTGCCTTTTGTTTTATGAAGGTTTAGATTTACTTTCCTTATATTTTTATGATTATTATTCTTATTTTGATGTTTTCTCTAGGATTTGGTGAATTCAACATTGCTTCAACTTTGATTTCTCATCTATATTCTCAGATGTTCAGGGAGAAGGAAGGAAAAACAGGTAAGCTATGAGGGATATAAATAATCTAGGCCTGTATTTGGGGAGAAAGCATGCAGAGGGTGTCTTGTAAGAATGCCACTCAGAAGCTGGGGTAGTTAGAAGTGACTGGTGGAAGTGGCTGGCAGGGAAGGAGGTTGACAAGTTTCTCTGCCATAGGCCATTGCTAACCATGACTAACAAATGGTGAGCAGTGAGTAAAGGATGTCAGGTGACCCATAAACATCTCCTACAGTCACTACTAGGGTATCACCCAGGGAAGGGACTGTGTGGCAGAAATCTAGGCTGTTGTTCTGGAGGGTTAATTACTATGGTTCTGAGGAATGTCAGCATATAACCAAAACAAGGGAACTTTTCAAAATGGTGTGCCCCGGCTAACATCTGCTTCCTTCACACCCTCAGGTGGCTGGAGTGGTTCTCATTTTATGTTTCATTCTTAATATTGAATCCCAGAAACCTTCCAAGTTTTTTCATGGATTACCTGCTTGAGTCCATCGGATTGTAGGAATCTTCTCAGTCAGTGTGAGAGAAAAAGACAATAGACAAAATGAGCCAAGAATTCAAACAGATGCCAAGAATGTAACCCTCTTGATTGGATTTTTTTCTCTGCATCAACCTGACCAGATTTTCTCCTGGAGCTTGTAGCAGATCCAAATTTGGCTGGATCTAAAGTAAGTTGGTCAATCATCTTGTTAAATTGCATTGCACATATTCCTGTCTTACAAAAAGATCATTAGAAAGTCAAAAATATTATTGAATAATTAGTAAAAGATGAAACAACCATTATAAAACAGACTAAAGGCAGACTGATGATGTACCTAAAAAACAAAGAGAGAAAAATCCCTGGGTACTAGACTATCTGGAAGTGGAAAATGGAAGTTTATGCCCTGATATCACCACTATTTTTGTAACATAATGAGTTCAGGCAAGTTGTTTGATTTTCCATAAGTAAAGTGAGGCTAATTTTGGAACTTACATCAATAAAATGTTACTCTAGGTTCAGTTTAGTTATTTAATGACACTTCTACAGTCTAAAATCTTCACTAAAACCCTTACAGGAGAATTGGACATGCTTGATCCCTGTAAGAACACGGTCCCAGTCAAGACAATGTTATCATGTTTGATATAAAAGTGAAAGGATTGTGGTTTCTGGAAGATGAATGTTCTAGGAAACACAAATACATATCTGTGGACAAGAATTCAGTGTTTCTACTTAGTGTGAAGAGCTGTACTGTCTCACCACATTTGATCCTCTAAGCAATTCTTTCATGGAAGTACCACTGAACTCAGGTTCTCCAAAGAGCAGTACGTGCTCTTAACCCCTGGATTACCTTTCCAGCTCCAGGTGCCACCTCTTACTAACCTCTTTCATGGGCCACACCTAAGATTAGGAGGGTAATCTTAAATCCTTCTTTTGTAACATGAGGGGCCTGCTCATTGGGGGTTCTGTCCCACCCGATAGCCCCCAGCTGGCAAGCCCCAAAGAAAATCACACAGACTTCTCCATAAGATTATAAACTGATTGGCCCATTAGCTCAGGCTTCTTACTAGCTCTTATAACTCATATTAACCCATTGTTCTTATTTATGTCAGCCACATGGCCAATACCTTTTCTCAGCCGGGAAGCTTACATGTTGCCTCCTTGGTGGTCTGCGTAGGAGTGCCAAGGGAGCTTCCTGCTTCCCAAATTCTCCTGTTCTCCCCTCTACTTCCTGTCTGGTTTTCCCATCTATACTCCCTGTCTGACCAATCAGCATTTATTTAAAACATGATTGACAGAATACAGACAATTCTCCTGCACCAATCTTCTCTTATATTTAAAGACTTATTTTCTATATTTCCCTCTTGAGGAACTATTACCTAACCTAGAATAATACAGGTGGCACCCATTTCCAGTGTGGTGAGATCCTGAGGAGCTCATTTTATATATGTATATTTGCATGTATACATAAATTATTGTGTATATAAGTCAGAATATGTGTGTGTGTTATAGTAAGTAAGAATTTTGTTTAACACACTTCCAAACACTGTAACTTAGCCACATAGTGCACTGTGGAGAAAACCTTGCTTAGTGTCATGATTGGATAACTCACTGGCAACTGGCCTTATTGTCTCTCCCCAGCATCTCAGATGGTTTGATGCATACCACTATCCTGGGAAAACATTAAAATTCATAATGTATCTCCTGAAAGAGTGTTACTTTCCCATCACTTTAAAATTGCTATAGCACAAGTCAAACTATCACTAACTCAAGGATCATATATGTTCTTTTTAAATTTGATACTATACTAACATTAAGCAGAAAAAGAATTAAGAAATTCTCTTGTGATAAATATTCATTATTGGGTCAGGGAGATGGCTCAAGAGATAAGCACTTGCGGCTCAACCATGAGTACCTGTGCTTTTACCTACATAGCTTATGTAGAAGTCATGTGAGATGGGCAATCTACCTGAGACCCCAGCTCACACAAGACAGAGGCTAAGTATCCCCTGAGAAAGCGAGCTATCTAGAGCTAGAATATGAGAATATTTGATATAGAATTTCACTAAGATTTGGCAAGCTCTAGATTTAGTAAAAGACACTTTCCATTTCCCTAAATAACGTGGAGCACAATCGAGAAAGACACCTGACTTCAGCCTCTAGCCTGTATACACATTTATACATATGCATAAACTGATCAACATATAGATCCACACACGGCAAACATAAAGATACATAATATATATGTACATATATACAATGCAGATATATGCATGTTTATTATATGTTTATAGCTTTTAATGAAAATTTTAGGTGTCAAGTAAGCAGCATGTTAGTACATTAATGATAAACATGCTAGTAAAACACTTAGGCATATAGTAATTGGACATATAAACTGTTTACAACTTATACATGGGAAAATTGTAAGACTAATAATATAACATGAAACTCACATTCTTCAGTCAAGCATATACCCTAACACTCAGGAAGCTAGAGCAGAAGAACTGTGAAATCAAGAACAGATTAGGTTATATAGTAAGTTCAAGGCTAGACTCTGAAACAGTGAAAATTTGTTTCAAAAAATATATAAATAAGAACAAAAACAGAATAAAACATAAAAAACTACAAATTTATGTTCACTTTCAGCTTTTTTATAAGCAAGTATGCACAGTGCGCTACCATATTCTGAAATATTGACTGACCTATATTCATAACCTAAGGAAAAATCCAGTAAATAGCCTCATTGCATAGGATATCTTCCATTGTAACCAAAAGACATTGAATTTATTTAGATAAATATAATGATTTACTAACTTGAGTTGCAATGTTGGAAACAAATGCATAGGGTTCAGGTACCAAAGAGAAATTTTCAATGGGACTAGTTAGAATTGTCCCTAAAGACAGTTCATATTTCAGTGCACGATGGTAAAGTGATTGCTAACTTTGCAAGGTCTAGAAACCATGAGAGAAGCCCCAGGGTGTATGTGAAAGAAATTATTTAGATTAGGTTAGCCTCTGGGTATGCCATGAGGGTTTTTTTAAGGCTCATTGAAATTAGAATATGTACCTAAATGATGAGAGGCTACATAGGATACAAAAAATTGTCTAAGAGAAAAAATTTGCTTTATTTGTTTCATATCATCCATGTACTCTGCAACTCTGTTGGTGTCGCATGTTACTGTTGCTGCTCCTACCTCCATTACTTTATACACATCAGGGACCTCTGTACACAGCTTAGACCAGTAGCCTTCCAGGAATCAAGGCTTTTAGCACCAAATTAAAAATGCTGAGGCATCCAGCCTAACAAATTGAGCCACTACTGGCTTTCAGCCTCTCCAGTGTGAAGAGAACTATTATTACAAATCCCATACTGTGTAAGTCAGTTTAATAAGTCTTCCATATTGAAATTAATATACTATAATTTATGGCGTTATTATGTATGTTTTAAAAATTTGTCTTATTTTTAGTGCTTCCTTTATATGTTCTTATCATGGTAGCTAAAACTCCAGTCCTATATTGCTTAATTCTCATTCATTTATTAATAAATTAGTTTATTCATTGGCAATTTTATACATGTGTATTTTATATGCTGGTCATAGACATCATTCCAGTGTCTCTTGTTTTCTTCCCATCTTAAGTAACTCTCTTTCCTCCCCAAAAGTCACAACTCTGCTTTCATTTGTTTTGTAAATATCTTTAAAAGTTTCAATTGTGTGTGTGTATCTATCTGCCTGTCTGTCTGGGGGAGCTGTGTGCACATGAGTACATTGTGACAAGTAGACAGTGTCTCACACTGTGGTGCATATAGTGATATTTTATTTGTTTTTTTTTTAAACAAATAAAGCTTGCCTGACCTGAAGATCAGAGTGCAAAGCTAGCCACACTAGTCAGCCATACAGGCCAGGCAGTAGTGGCACACACCTTAAATACCAGGAGCCACACTAGTTAGCTAGCAATACAGGCCCGTTGATGGTAGTGCAAACCTTTAGTACCAGCACAAAAAAAGGAATATATATGGCGGGATGAGACAGGAACTCACTCTCCTTTTAATCTAAAGATTTCGTAGAAGTAAGATCCTAGTTGTTAGCCGCTTTGCTTCCCTGATCTTTCAGCTTGAATCCCAATATTTGTCTCTGGGCTTTTGTTATTTGAGCTACAGTGCTAGATTTCTAGGAAGTTGTGAACTGCTTGATATTGGTCTTATGGAAGTGCAGTGTGTTCTCTTAACTTCACTTCCATAAGTTAATTCCACTCCCACCCCTTTAAGATGTATTATCAGATCCTTTTGTTTGTTTGTTTTGCTTTTGGGTTTTATTTATCACGCATTATATTTAATTTAGGCAGATAACATGAGCGTGAGTGTGGAACTACCCTCTGGAGTGTAGGTAACTGACTAGTGGCTATATGAATGAAGACAATGTCTTTCTCTTCTTCACAACTAATCAACCTCCATTTGATCCTCTGGGTGGGGTGGGACTCCCCATGAGACCCTCCAGGTCAATAACTGAATGTTTGCAAGCTACACCTTGCATCCTGTGAAAGGAAATAGAATTGTTGTGAGTTTATGTGATTTCACCTTTTCTTCCACCACATTCCCTGAGCACTAATCAGGGATGATTTATAACCATACATTGCTATTTCCCTTTGGACATTAAAAAGCTGTTTGTCTGTTTTAAAGTATAGGCATGGCTTAGAGAAAACCATCTCAATGAGTGGTGCATTTTTTTTTTGATTCAGCATCTTTTTCAGTCTTGGCACATGGCCATGCCATTCTTATGTGTGGTTAAATTATTTTAGCTTTGTGCTTCTAGTAGTATTACATTGTTTTTGTTGCCCTATTAACAAATATCTTTAGGTCTACATCTATAAATTTCTAACTTTCTTCTTCAAGTTAATAAAGTTTTGTTGAGTCAATGTTATCTGCCAGGCACTGTTTTGGTCTCCAGAGCTATAAGAATGAATTCAATAAACAAGGTCCTTCCCTCAAGAAGATTAAATATAAGGGGGAACAAGATAATAAACAAATGAATAAGACAACTTCATATTGTGAATTGTGCAGTAGAAGAAACAAAAGTGTGCCTTACACAGAGAAAGAAGTTGTTAATTACCTGCCACTCTTTAAGTAATTATGTATAAATGTAAAATTCTACACCTTGGCTCAGGGTATTATTTTCTCAAAGATTAGCCTCAGTGGTGGTGTTTATGGGGTTATATTGTTCTACTCATATTCTCTCTCTCTCTCTCTCTCTCTCTCTCTCTCTCTCTCTCTTCCTGTCTCTCTCTCCCGCTCTCCCTCTCTCCTTCCCTATTTTCATCTCTCCTTTCCTACTCCCTTCTCCTATCAATCTCTCTTGCTCTATGTTTGACTTCTCTTCTAAGACTTCGTTGGCATTTATTACTAAAACTGTAATGTCCTTCAAGCTTTTATAACTTAATGTTTACTAACTTCTCATATGACTTTACTGTATGTATTTGTGTATTTATCCCAAGACTACACAAATATATTTTACATTATTAAATATTTTTATTATATCATATTCATTTATTGTGTATATGGGGAAGGGTAGCAGAGGTTTATGTGGTCTATTAATGTGTTACTGCATGCCTTTGAATGTCAGATCAGATGACAAATTTCATGATTTTTTTTTCCTTCAACTTTGTAAATCCTAGGGAGTGAATTCAAATTGTTGGGCTTTTCAACAAGTACGTTTATCCACTGAACTATCTTGTGAGCCCTTTCTTTCTATTCTTTACCAGATTCTGTGTTTAATGATTCCAATAGAGTCTAGTGCTGACCTGGAAAGGTCATGTTTTAATATTTAAAGGAAACAAAAGGACCACATCCTTTATCTGACTTTAAGAAATTGAACCTCACCAACAATTCTCTAATAATTCCTGGGTATCTTACACATCCTGGTTTTTGTACATTCTCTTAAATGCTAAGCTACAGCTTAGGATGTTCACTTCTAAGCCCTATTGTCTTTACAACACTATCATCAATGACCACAGCTCTGGTTCCTCAAAATAACATCCTTTATGTGATTATGAAAATATTAACCCGAAGATAATACTGTTAATGATATAAACCTTAGCTCTATACCTCAAAGGAGCTAAATAGAAACACAGTCTAGGACAGCCACCTGCCTCACATCATTAGTCCCAAATGCTGCCAAACTTGCCATGCTCTGGGACTTCCTTTCTCAAAACTGGGGATTGCCAGATGTCTCAGTGGTTAGGAGTGCCTGCCTCTCTAACCTAGTTAATTCCTGGCACCCCACTTAGGGCTGATCATAATGACCAATAACTCCAGGTCCAGAGGGTCTGATGTTTTTCTTCTTTCTTTCTTTCCTTCCTTCCTTCCTTTCTTTCTTTCTTAATTTTTTATTTTGCCTTTGGTGGCACTGCATTCATGTACACATACCTGTACATAGACACACATACTCATATGTAATTCCATATAAAATAATTATTTAAAACTTTCCCAAACTCCTTACCCCAAATTTTTGCTTCATATTTAATATAAGATTATTGGTCTGTCTACAAAGTATCAAGGATATCTTCATGTCATGGCTCTTCTTTAATTTTTATGTAGATCACATTATCTCCTTTTTTAATTCCTTGACCACAAGTTTTAGAAAATGTACTCAATCAAAAAGTAATTTTCTCCCAAATATGAATTAAGTATCTGCTTTAAAACATGAAACTGGCAGCCGTTAATGGCTTTCACTGTTTTTAATTTTCTTTTCAGCATCGTTCCTAGTTAATGCTTCTTTGCTCTCATTACTTCCAAGCCTCTCCTTTTAGTGCTTCCTGCTGAGAACAAAGATGAAGATGTTAGGAATGAGCAGAAACTAAACTGTAATATCTCCCCATTACTGATGAGAGAGCACTTGCCAGAATGAAAGAGTATATGTTTACTAGAAAGCAAGGGGAATCTGTACCAGGGCCATAGATTGAAAAGTACAAGTAGAGGTGGAAGATACCTTTAAAACATAGTCCGAGATGCAGAAAGAGATCAAGACTTAAACCAGTGAAGTTTACGTAAAACAGATCTCAGCAAACAGCAGTTGGCACAAAACTATGCTTTAGACCTATTCCTAATAGGGCCAGTAGATAACAATAGCTGTGCTAAGAATGCAGCACACTATAATAATAGGCCCATAATTTTTTGGTGGGCTAGAACAAAGGACCAGCTCCAAACATACTAGATGCAGACCTATGAGTGAGCAGATGTGTGATCCAGCTCCAAAATCCCCATAAAAAGAACAGCTTATTACAGAGGGAAGGATTCTTCCACTACACAGCTACAGGGCTAGGGATGGGGCATGTACTGATTTCAGGAAACAAAACCCTGTTCTCTTCCTGTCTGCAGTATCTAATTACTGGAAGCTATTCCCATTAAAGTTGTCTTGGTGATCTCAGTGTTGTAGTATGTCTTAAAGAACACTTTAAGAATGTTTTATTTTTCGAGACCAGCCTGGTCTTACAAGAGCTAGTTCCAGTGCAGGGATCCAAAGCCACAGAGAAACCCTGTCTCGAAAAACCACAAAAAAAAGAATGTTTTATTTTTAATATAGCCAAGGGAAACTTTTTTTGAAAAAAGTATTTAGTTTGAACTTTTATTAGAAAAGAAACTATGGAAAGTCATTGTCTTAGGCTTTCTATTGCTGTGATGAAACACCATCAAAAAAAAAAAAAAAGAAAGTTAGGGAGGAAATGGTTTGTTTGGCTTACATTTCCACATTGTAATCTACCACTGAGGCAGGAGCTGTTACAGAGGCCATGGAGGAGTGCTTCCTACTGACTTACTCCTGATGGCTTATTTAGCCTGCTTTCTTTTAGAAGCCAGAACAACTAGTCCCACAGGCATGGAACCACCCATAATAAAATAGACTTTTTCATATCAATCATTACTTAAGAAAATGTTCTACAGGCTTATCTGCAGCTTAATATTATCAAGGTATTTTCGCTATTGAGGCTACCTCTGTTCAAATGACTCTAGTTTGTTTCAAGTTGACATAAAATTAGCCAGTAGAGTCATGAATTTTTTTTAGTTAGCCTCAAAGGAAGGAATTTTAAAATAAATATTTCCTTTTATATTATTCTTTTCAAACTTTATTTTATTTTTATATTTATATGCATATGTGAGCATATAGTACATATGTTACAGTGGCATTGGATGCTAGAAGAGGGTGTTGGATCCCCTAGAACTGGTGTTACATGAAGTTAGTAGTGAGTCATCCACCACAGTTACTAATATACAAATTCAGATCCTACAGAAGAGCAATACATGCTCTAAAACATTGAAGAATCATTCTAGCCTCCACCCCTCCCTTATACTTTATTCTCCTGTCCTGAAATGAACTCTCTTTCTGGTGCCCTTCCTCTCCATAGATAACTCCCATTCTGCTTTCATGACACATATATTCCATTGAATTCTCTTGTTCCCTTTCCCTTTCATAAGCCTCGTTTTACTTTCATTTTGAAAATATCTTCCACACTAGGAATTATCAGAGCCTGATTTCATGCTTTTAGATCTACAATTGTCCTCACTTTTCTGAAACTTAATACCTAGCCTATAAAATGAGAATAACAATAAGAACCAGAAAGAACCTTGTTAAAAAAATCAATGATATGAGAACCAATCTACCTCAAGACACAGCAATACCAATTTTAGGCATATGACCAAAGGATGAATACTCATACGACAAGGATATTTGCTCAACTGTTTTCATAGCAGCATGATTCATAATAGCCAGAACCTGGAATCAACCTAGATGCCCCTCAACTAAAGAATGGATAAAGAAAATGAGGTACATTCACACAATGGAGTATTACTCAGTGGTAAAAAACAATGACATCTTGGAATTTACAGGCCAAATGATGGAGTCAGAGAAAAAAAAAATCCTGAGTGAGATAACCAAGACCCAGAAAAACAAATGTGATATCTATGCACTCATAAATGGATATTAGACATAAAGCAAAGGATAGCCAGCCTATTGTTCATGACTCCAGAGAAGCTAGGTAACAAGGAGTACCCTAAGGGAAACATACATTACCCCTGGGAATGGGAAATAGACAAAATATCCTGAGAAAATTGGAAGCTTGGAGGGTAGAAGTGGGGCAAAAGGGAGGGAGAGGGGAGAAAAAGAGGGGGAAGGAGAACATGAGGGAATGGGATGGTTGAGATGGGGAAAGGATAGAAAGGGAGAGCAAGGAAAGAGATATCTTGATTGAGGGAGCCATTGTGTGGCTATCAAGAGACCTGGTACTAGGGAATTTCCCAGGAATCCACAAAAGTGAGCCCAGCTAAGATCCTAAGCAATTGTGGAGAGGGTACCTGAACTGGTCTTCCCCTATAATTTATATAATTGTCATTTAAATAATATATAATTACATATAGTGTATATAATTAAATTTATGTAATTTATAATTGTCATTATAGAACCTTCATCCAGCAACTGATGGAAACAGGTGCAGAGATCCATAGCTAAGCACTGAACTGAGATGCCAGAGTACAGTGGAAGAGACAAAAGAGCAATAATCTGAGCCAAGGGGTCAAGACCATAATGAGGATACCCTCTGAAACTGACCTGAGCTAGTAGGAGCTCATTGATTCTGGACTGACTGTGGGGAAACTGCATAAGACCCTCTGAATGTGGGTGACATTTCTGTGTCTGGGGATGTCTGTGGGGCCACTGATAGTGGGACCAGGATTTATCCCTATGCTTGAGCCGACTTTTTGAAGCCCATTCTCTTTGGAGAGATAAATTGCTCAGCTTAGATACAGGTGGGAGAGCCTTGGTCCTGACTCAAAGTAATGTGTCAGACTTTGTTGACTCTCCAGGGGAAGCCTTACCCTCTCTGACAAGTGGATGGATGGGTGGTGGGGTGTGGGGAAGGTGGAAGTTAACAGGAGGAGGAGAGTTATAAGGAATTTCCCTCTGTATACTATGAATGCCATTGGTTAATAAACAATCTGTCTTGGGCCTGGAAGGGCAGAATAGAGGTAGGTGGAAAAGACTGGACTGAATCCTGGGAGAAAGAAGGCAGAGTCAAGAAGATGCCATGTAGCTGCCAGAGGGGAAAGACACAAGCTGTCAGCTGGAACCTTGCTGGTAGGCCATGAGCCTCATAGTAAAATATAAAATAATGGAAATGGGTTAATTCTGGATGTAAGAGCTATCCAATAAAAAACTAGAGCTAATAGGCCAAGCAGTGATTTAATTAATACAGTTTCTGTGTGGTTATTTCAAGGCTGAGCAGCTGGGAACGAACAAGCAGCTTTCTGCCTATAGGGGAGGGAATAGGAATTGGGATTGGCATGTAAAATGAGAAAAGACTATTTACAAACAAATAAATTAAAAAATCAATGAGATACATAAACTTATTGCCAAATCAGTGATACTAATAGGGATTCCTCAGTCAGTAAATATTCCCATTGTGTTATGTATATCATCTCCACCACTCATAGGGCTTCAATTTGAAACGAACTTACATGTTTGTATGCTGAACTGCTTGGGTCTTAACTGAAGTTCCTGTTTGGGGAGATCCAAGGAACTCTATGATGTGGAGCTCCGTTGAGGAATTAGCTCTCAGAGAATGTGTCTTTGAAGATTACGGCTAGTCTTTAGTCTGTTAGGAGGTAATGGAACGACCATGTCACATATTTGACTGCCATGATTTCCATGTAAAATACATTCCAATGTAGCCCTACACTGGTCCTTTGAAACCATGAGTTCAAGTACAAAGGTTCTGATTTAAAACGGTTTATTTCAGGCATTCTGTAACAGTGGTGATAAAAGTAACTAACACAACCATTCTATTGTAGTATGCAGGCAATAGTTACAATCTTCATTTAACTTATACTCAGACTTTTGTAGCAAACGCCTAGAAATCATCATTTTCCATTGGCAGCCAGAACTCCAAATTTTACAGAATAATATAATATCCACTGCTGATAAAGCCATCACTGCAAAATTTCAGAGATATTGGGAAACTGTGAAAGTAGATTTTCTCCAACTGGAAATATACAAATTTTAAACTGAACAAGAGCTTTTTGGTAAAAACTCTAAAGGCAACTGTGAAGAAGAAGATGTTAAAATTCCGATGTTTGATAGTTCAATTTTAAAAACTTAAAAATTAAAGGAGTATGTAATATTAGAATGAAATGATATTAAAATGAACATCTTATAACCAGGTCTGTGTGCTTTAAGATTGCAACTAACTTCTATTTAGTAAAGCAAGTCTTTGTTTGGGTGAAACTTCAACAGCCTTAAGAATATTAGTTTCAGCTGGCAGTGATAGTGCATGCTTTTAGTCCCAGCACTCAGGAGACACAGACAGGTGGATCTCTGTGAGTTCTCAGGTAGCTAGGTCTACAAGAGCTAGTTCCAGGACAGACTCCAAAGCTAAGAAAAATACTGTCTCAAAAAAAAATTAAAAAAGAATATTAGTTACTAGTTGAGCTGTGGTGAAACATACCTTTAATCCCAGAATTCAAGAGAGAGAGGGAGATCTCTGAGGCCAGCCTACAAAGTGAATTCCAGGACAGAAACAGCTAAGAGAAACCCTACCTTAAAAAAAATAAAAAAGAAAGAATATTAGTATCCAAGAGGCTCATACTATTTGAGTGATTTTTTTCCCTCAAACAAATATTAAAATATAAACATCAAATTTCCACATACAAAAAACAAAGTGACAATTTCCAGGCTACAGAGCTGGAAAGGGACAAACTCTGTGCTGCAGAGATTGCTGGCTGACATCTAAATCATAAGTCATGGTTTCTGCCTCTCTGAGTGATGATGAGTTGAGCTATAGTGAAGAGCTGTAACTCATCGAGGTTGTTCAAATGCTCTTACTTCAAAGGCCCAAGGGACAAAGGGAAAATAATGTTTCTAAAATTGAAATATATCATGTATCAGGCCTTCCTATCATTGACCTATCATTTCCTAGGTCTCATTTTGCCAGAGTCGGTAATTGGTGCTGGAGAAATGCAGGGAAGTCTGTTATAAAAGAAAATGTGTCATTATACCTTAGCATTAAGGGCTAGAGAACTCAGATAGTGGTCTGAGTTTACGACTATACCTTAAAAAGCAAAGAAAATAATCACATAATAATAAAAACATCAAGGTAGCAGTAAACCCAGTGCTAAAAACATCTAGTATTTGGTATTAAAGTACTTGCAGTTGTATCTGATTCGACTAAATGCCATGTTTACTGTTGGACCATTTATAGAGGTTATTTCTCTGAGTTAATGTTTCAAAATCAAAATACATCTCTGAGGTTTCCATGTTCTTAATTTTGTATGAAGTTTCCTGCGGAGCCCAGAAACAACATCTACTCATCCCAGATAAGGCACTGATGACAGAGGATAGAAATTATTCTACAAAATTCCAATTTGGTGGACCAGTGAGCTTACTAGGACTATCTACAGATATCTAGATGAGAGGTTACTGACACGGGCAGGGATGACTCAAAGACTGCCGCATCACTGGAAGTTCTACTCCAACACTGTTGGTAGATGACAACTCAAGGAAGCTACAACTCTAGAACACTCCGCACAAATCGCAAGCAGCTCCACATATTGGAGAATCTCTGCCTAATCCATCATTTTTTTTTGCTGCTCTTTTAACTATGAGGAGGGAGCACAACAAATCTTGTAAATTTCAGAAATTCGTTGACTTGTATGCTGATTACTTCCTGAATATTACAAAGCATATTTCTAGAATGGAAATGTTTGCAATACTGTTTCTTAGGAAAAGGAACAAGGCACCTCTAGAGGAATGATGTTAGTGCTAGTACTATGGGAAACACACACACACACACACACACACAAACACTCCTTGTCTTCACTTAGGAAGCTAAACTTGTAAATGGCCCTTTGTTCAAAAAGAGCAGACAGACCTTCCCTGGACTGGACTCTGAAGGCTTCAGAAGAATAAACCATGTTTCTCTACATTTCATCTTTACTATTTTATCATGATATAAATTTACTCATTCCTGTCACCAGGCATTATTCTAGAGACTACTAATGTTATTATCTCACTTGATATCTATAACTCCAACTACAATAGCAACCTGTGTAACTTGGGTACCAAGGTAGGAAAAGACACCAAAGTACATTATATAACAAGAAAAATGTATTTTTAACTCATGCTGCAGAAACAAAAGGTAACACTTAACTTTGGTTCAGAGTCTTTATTCTGAGGTGCCCAGAAGTACTATCCAACTGAAAAATTCAAGAGGAAAAAGAAATGTGGACAACTTCATTCCCTATGAAAATTTCTCCTCAGATGTCACAGATCTCTCTTGAACATATTTTTTTCTTTTTGACAAATAAATTCAAATTTCACTTAATAGGGCCAAGAGGCATGACAATTCTGTGCATAGAGGAAACAACAAAATAGAATAGGAAATTCAGTAAATTCCTACAGAAATACAGCCTACGTTGCTTTATTTGTCCATCAAATATGTGTTTACCTTCAAACCCAGGGCATACCACCTTCAAAAAGAAGATGATCGACAATTTCCACTCACTATCTGCTCCTAGATTTTTTTTACGGTGCAGGTATTCGGGAGACTCAAGAGTTTATTTTCACTCTAGAAATGGATGCTAATGATCTTCAGGATGAAAACACGTGCTGTCTTTGGATGCTTAATATGAAATTATGGAATGTAATGAGAATAACTGCAGTATAACTTGCCGAACTGTTCAGAGCAGCCTCAATTTCCCACACAGCCTAATTGTGATTGTTTTTTTTTTAACTTCTAGTAGTAAATGCCTCCAAACATTTCTCAAATGAACTATAGCACTGGAATATAAGATTATGAATGAAAGACAAATGAAATGTTTGGGAAACTAGACCATGATCAACAACTATGCTATACCCTTGGCTATCGGGATGGTTTAATGGTACTTCAACAAATGTAATTACCTCATTCAAGGTTGCATAGCCAGAGGTCTGGTTGACTCCTAAATCTATGTCAGCTCCTGTATGGTGTGGGAGAATTGTCTGTATTCTGTCAATCATGTTTTAAATAAATGCTGATTGGCCAGGCAGAGAGTATAGGCGGGAAAACCAGACAAGAAGTAGAGGGGAGAACAGGAGAATTTGGGGAGCAGGAAGCTTCCCTGGCATTCCTGTGCAGTCCATTTGAGAAGCAGGATGTAAGCTGCCTCTCGCTGAGAAAAGGTACCAGCCATGTGGCTGGCATGGATGGGAACAATGGGTTAATATAAGTTACGGGAGCTGGTAGGAAGACTGAGCTAATGGGCCAATCAGTTTATAATCTTATGGATGGAGACCTCTGTGTGATTTTCTTTGGGGCTTGCTGGCTGCAGGGTACCGGGCAGGACAGTAACCCCAGCAAGCCGGATCCTCATGTTACACCTGTAAATGATATCATAAGTGTCATTTACATTGAGAAGCATCAGAAGATAATTTTAAAAAATAGGTGGGCAAGGTGACTCACACCTTTCATCATCTCTCTCAGGAGACTAAAGCAGAAGTACTGCTAAAAGATAAACGTTACTCCAGGCTATGCAATGACTTCCAAGACTGCTTGAAACACAACATGAGACCCTGTTCCTGGGTTGGGCGGGAGTAGAAAGAGAAAGTGGATTCTGGTAGAAACAACTGAAAATTGTCCATGGATACAATCATTTTTACATTGCTGTTTGGAAACTTTTTAATTTTTGCATTCCTTTTTTCATTGTTGTTTTTTCCTTTTTTGTTTTTGTTTTGTCAAGTTTTTAGTAATGATGTTCAAATGTTTGGTCTTATACAGCTATGGATTCATTTTCTTCAGTTACCCTCCCCTGGGTCAGAATTTTAAAGGAAGCCCTTTACCCTAGCCAAGGGAAGGCAGGGACAGTCTAATATTGAATGGTCACAAGGTTAAGGAATTGGGAAATGGCACTCTGAAAGATCAATCACCATTTTCAGAGAAGATTCCTGTTCTGTTGCTAATGTTTGAGACCTGTTTTCCTGTCAGGTTGTGGTTCTGCCAGGGTGGCATCAAAGAGAAATTCACCCTGCCAGTTTCATCAAGAGCAGGCTCTGGATATGTGCTCAAAGGGGCCTTTTGAACTTTCATGTGGTCCTTCTCTTTGGCCCATCCCATCTTCAATGGAATATTATATCACTAGTTAAATGGGACTCCAGCCAGACTTAATTGCTCTGTGAAAACAAATGATAAAGTTGGATGACAACCACCTGGACCATCCCTATTCATCAGAGAGGTTGTTTCCAGATGGCAACTCGAGGAAATACTGCAGCTGCAGCTCACACAGAGGCTGGTGCCAGCATGTGGCAGGAGGGAAAGGCAGCCAGCTTCAGGAGATCCTTTCCATGGCTGTGTTCCATCCCCAGCGCTCTCCTTCACACCAGCCTGATGTTTACTGAGAACTTTACACTTGATTCTCGCTTGGTTACTATTTTCAAATCTGAAAACACTTCAGATCATTGTTTGTGCTTGAAAAAGAAATAATTCCTTCATGAATCTAAATTTGACCAGAAGTAAGGGCCAAGTCTGGACAGAATCACCCTTGAGTCATATGTGGAAACCTTGCTTATGAGCATGGGAATAGGAATTAGTTGCAGCCAATGAGACCTCAAATAATTTAAAGGACTCCTCTGGTGTGACCTTCTAGCCATGGTATGGAAAACAAACAATAGCAATGTGGTTGTCTGTTGATACTTGTTTCTGTTTTCTTAGTTTTGAGGTATGTTTGCATATGTTTCAGCACACATGCAGGTATGTGCATGTGAAGGCCAGGGGGTGATGACTGGTGTCTTCCTCAATTACTCTCCACTTTCTTTACTGATGCATGCCCTTGCATTGAACCCAGAGCTTGTTATCTGTCAGTTTAGGTAATCTATTTTCTCCAGATATCAGTTGTATTTGCTTCTTAAGTTCTGGAATGAGAAGCAGATTACAAGATTCACTAAAATTTATTGTAAGATCAGGGGACCAAAGAAGTTCTCAAGCATTAATAGCAAGTGTTTTATATACCAATCCATCTCTCCAGTCCTTCTCATTTTTGAAGATATTTGCAGATCATTAGACTCAAGGTTGTATAGTCATTCCTATGATGATTTGTGAATATTATGAGATATAATTTATAAATTTAGGGAATGTTTTATTCATTTTCATAGAAAGCTACTTAATAAACACATTCTGTGTCTCTAAGTTGTGTGGCGGGGCACATTGTGCAAGAAAACAGTACAAACTGATGACATAAAACTGTAGACAGATCTAGTTCCAGGACAGGCTCCAAAAGCTACAGAGAAAGAAACCCTGCCTCGAAAAAATAAAATATATAAAATAAAAAAAAGCTGTGGACAGAGGACATTTAATATGATGAAATGAGAAAAAATATTAAAAAAAATATAGGACAAAATTGGAAAATAAATTAAGAAAATAAAAATTCACATTCATTTAAAATTCCATAAATTCAAGAGCTATAACAATTTCATGCATAAGATTTATAGCAAGACCTGACACATA
>JAQHUG010000320.1:471812-487600 GCA_028555095.1 Dicrostonyx torquatus
AGGAGAAGCCTCTATTTAAGGGAAGGGTTTCCCCGCCTCTGGGTCTCCGCTCTGGAAGCTTATGCTTCTCCCTCTCAAGAAGCATTAAAGCTTACTGCAGAAGGATCCTTGTGTGCCACGTCTTGCTGGCGAGACGGTTGCGGGGGACACATCAGGAAAAAAGAGACACTGATTCATAAAAAGGAATGTAGTGATGACGCATGTTCATTTAGACTATGCATTGAAATATGCTGAATGAAATTAGCAAGAACAAAAGATCCCATATTGTATGATGTCATATATATTGTCTTAGTTTGCTTTCTATTACTATGATAAAGACCATGACCAAAAACAACTTGGGGAGGAAAGGGATTTTTTTGTCTTACCTCTTCTGGTTGCTGGCATGGTGAAGGTTAGTCAGAGCAGGAATCCAAGCAGGTCAGGAATTTGAAGTCTAAAACTAAAGCAGAGGCAGTGAAGGAATACTTCTTAATGGCTTGCTCCTCATGGTTTGCTCATCCTGGTTTATTATACAACCCAGGACCACATACTTTGAAATAAAACCACCCCCACCCACAGGGATGTTATCAATCATTAATCAAGGCATTACTTTAAAAGACTTGCCTACAGGACATCTTTTCTCTATTAATACACTTTCCTCTCAAATATGAATAAGTTTGCATCAAGTTGACAAAATTCAACTCACACATGTGAAATGTTTCATACTTAAAATTAAATTTGTGAATTACAGTAGGTTTATGTTACTAAAAATAGAATTTTGTTTTGTTTGGTTTTGTTTATTTTTGTTTTTTGAGACAGAGTTTCTCTGTAGCTTTGGAACCTGTCCTGGAACTAGCTCTTGTAGACCAGACTGGACACAAAATCACAGAGATCCACCTGCCTCTGGCTCCTGAGAGCTTGGATTAAAGTTGTGTGCCACTTCCACTCAGCAAAAATAGTATATTTTTAAGTAAAGCCTTCTGTTTCATATATATCAAGTTATTTAAAGAAAGAAATTTCTCATAGTGGTGATTCTTTCCTGTAAATGCATTTTATTCATGTGTTTTGGAAGCTCAATATTATTCCCTAGGTAATTCATTTATCAGGATTTTAAGGTTATACTGAGTTAATTAGCATCTTTGATCATGGTGGTATATGCTTATAGTCTTAACACTTGGGTGGTGTAGCAGAAGGGTCAGAGGTTAAGGGGCAATCTTGCCCATATAGTTGTTCTTAAGATGTGTGAGATTCTGTCTCAAAAAAATAAAAAAGAAATATTTACAATGTAATCAGTATTTATGCTGATTTAGTAAAGTAACAGTTTTAGGTTCTCCCCTAAAAGCCATGCCTTCAGTAGTTCTGAGTAGTTGACTTGGTTTACATACCAGACACTATTTCTCTTTAATTGAATGACTCTTAAGTCCAAGTAGAGAGCTACTGGTTACCTTCAAGCAATGTGTGCCACTATCACACCTATAGGGTTATTGTGCCATACTGGTCACTGTTGTGCTTTATAGGTATCATGGCTGTATAGGACTGTTGGTTGCTTCTCTAATTTGGAAACTTTCATGATACCTTCTGATACCTTGAAACCTAGTCCTCAGGGAAGCAATTTTGACTACTACTGAATGATTATTTGGGGCCAGGCAGGAGGGAGAAGAAACATCCTTTTACGTAATGTGTTCCAATATGTGGCCAAAATTTCCAAAAAAATAAAAACCTGGCAAAGCTTAAAAAAGACTTCTATGTACTCAAGAACTGAGTCAAGCATAGCTTCTTGGTAGCTGCATCTTCTCTGGTGCACTCTGTTTGTAAAATAAAGTAAAATAAAGAGTGTACAAAATAGTCTTTCCCAGGGAAGAGCATGCAAATTGGTTATCCAATAGCAAATGGTCATCCTTGAAAACCTACACATCAATAATGATACAAAGACTCAGCAGGATATTTTTATGTACTTAGAAAAACATGTCTAACATATACATATATGTATATAACAATAGTTAATAAGAAAAAGGACATGGATTTGAAAGAAAGATAGACTATATGGGAGGGTGAGGCGTTGGGAGTCACGTGGGTACCAGATGATGATGGACATTATAAAGTAATCCCACACTAGCTCAGAATTGAGTATAATAAAGGATTCTTTATTTAGGGATCAACTCACAGATCGCAGTCCTCTGCACGAATGGGGAACCAAAACCAAATGCAGCAGTAGCAGAGAGAGAGAGAGAGCATACAAGCTTCACAACTGCAAGACCATGCCCAAGTGGGCTGGTTTCTTAATAGCTGTTGGCTGAAGGAGTTCTCACAGCAGGAGAGTTTGGAGTCGGAAAGGGAAGGGGGAAATGATGTAATTATAGTATAATCTCAAAAACAAAGAAATAATAAAAAGAAAAATAAAATATACATACAAACTTTGTATATTAATATTGTATACTAACAAAGTAAATGTAAGACCCACTTGAAGCTTGCTTGCTGGAATAAATGAAGAAAACAAAATGAAAAGATGAAATCATAGATGGAAAAGAGAATCTTTGTTTTTAATGCTAAGCAAACTGTGGTTGGTTTTCTTCATAAAAGAAAAGAGTGTTATGTGGTGCTTGTTTGCCATGGTCTAAGGGAGGACAGGAGCTGTAATACAAAGACCTAGTTCTTAGGAGTTTGTCTCTTTTCTCATTGCTGTGACCATTTTCCCCCACCAACCCCAACCCAAAAAAAAAAAATGGAAGATTGCTTGGCTTTATCTTGCAGTTTGGGAAGAAGCAGTATACCATAGAAGGGAAGGAATCGTGGCAGGAGTGTGAGGTGTTGTTGATCATGTATCTGCAATAATGAAGCAAAGGTGGGGAGGAGAGTGGGCAGGAAGCAAGTCTGAAATATCGCCCTGAAAACTCTCTCAGCACTCTACAAGCATCTTCTTCCAGTGAAACTTTGCTTCTTAAAAGTTCCCTAACTGTCTATAACAGCACAAGCAGCTGGGGTCCAGCTTGGTGGCCCATGCCTTTATTTCCAGCACTTGGGAGGCAGAGGCAGGCGGATCTCTGTGAGTTTGAGACCAGCCTGATCTACAAGATCTAGTTCCAGGACAGGCTCCAAAGCTACAGAGAAACCCTGTCTCGAAAAAAACAAAATAAATAAATAAATAAATAAACCTCAGCCTTATAATTAGAGGGCTGCAATCTTACCTCTTGGTCATCTTGTCTTTTCTAGACTTTGGTTTGGGTGTGACTGCCCCATATTTGAAATGGGGAGAACATTAGTTTCTAAGGTTAAGTACACTGTTGTTTTCATCATATATAAAAATAAATGTGGTTCATGTTTTGCCTTCTGTTTATGTTTTAAGGAAAGATCAGTCTATAATACTAAGGTCTAGTTCTTAGCAGTTTGTTTCTACAGAGGTTAATACCTAGGTGTTCAATAATTGTCATCTACATTCCTGAGTTCCCTTGGTCTACGTGACACCTGCATTTCATTAAGGCATCTTGAGTTCCTTATTCACTAAAGAGCCTTTTCCTTGTCTGAAGAGTGAATTAGCTCTCCTCATCTCTAATTTATTGTCAGAAAAGAGCTTAGCCTTAGGAAGTGTTGGGTCTCTCTACTGATCATTGACTGACAGTCTCATAAATCACACAGAACTCCACAAACACTGACAATTTCTCCTGTGGTCCAACTTAGTCCCTTTTGTGCCTTCCTTCCTTGGGGCTCTTTCTTGAGCTCCACAATGGGATCCACTTTTCCTCTCCATTATAGCATAAAGACTATGATTTGCTTTATTCAAATTATTTCACAGATTATAACTAGGAATGACTTAGTGTCTTTGGACTAACTCTTTGGATTTGTCCCACAGAAAATGTACTGCTCAGGTGTCTACTCTTATAAAACATTCACGTCTTTGAGAGGACCCATTCACTTTCTGAATAAACACTTGATTGTCCAATGAGTTCATCCATTTAAATACAAGTATTGCTGTATTTTAGAGTCTCTTACTTACCTGTGGTCTTCCTGCAGACTGTAGCTTAAGTAATACATCCTTCCCTTAGAAATTTTGCTTAAAACATTGGCATGATTCTTTATCTTTATGGTTAATAAGTGTGTGGTTTCCACATCTATTTTAGGTGATTTGTTTTATTTATGTGTGTATATAAATATATATTTAAAAATATATGTATGCCTATGGAAGAAAAAAAAAAGTCATCAAATCCTTCAGAACTAAAGTTTCAGGTTTTTGAGAGCCACTAAGTAGAGGTGAGCTCAGTCATTTGTGAGACAGCCAGCACCGGTCCTTGTGATTGAGCAGCAAGTGTCCTAAGCTGCTTTTCCACCTCCGCAACTCAGTGACACCAATAAATGAAAATCATTAGCACAACGTTACTAATTCCTTTTCCCTTATGCCTTTTGCATACATATTACCACAAACCATGGTGCTAAAGCAACGCCCCAGAAACCTGTTTTCCTTCTCTCTCTTATCTGTCATTCATCATCAAACAAATCCTATTCATTCCCCTTACACATTTGGTCTATATCTGTTCTTTCTCATGTTTCTATAACCTTAGGTACCATGTCTTGTTTCTACACATTCACTGGCCTCATCATGATCCCTCTGCTTTCCTCCAATTATCTCTTCTCTAAACAAACAGTATAGAGGTGTTCTTGAAACACACAGAGACCTCTATCTTCCATGGCTCTCCATTATTCTGAAGCTTCCCATAACAATGACTCATCAGAACTGTCCCCAACTCCACCTTTTCTGGAAACTATAGGCCTGCTTGTGTTACTGTCTTCTTTCCCTTCCTAGAACAAGTCAAGTGTTACCCACTCTGAGTTCTTAGGTTTGTTTTTCAAATTCCATTAAAAAAAACAGTTTCTTCAGTTTTTTACAAGGCTTCTTATTTTGCATCACTGTAGCTAATTTTGCTCTTTCTGAGTGATTTTCTGTGACTAATGAGAAATTACTTCTTATTCTCTCACACACTGCACAATTTATTTTTTCTTCTTGATACTCCATCACAACCAAAATTGTGTAAGTATTTGTTTATTGTCATGTTAATCTATTTTCTTGACATGGGCTTTTAATTAAGAAAAAATGAAATGTGTCTATTTTGTTATGTTATCCAGTGGTTAGTCTTTAGGAGTGATCAAGAAACACTATCTCCAAAGCACCAGTTTAACTGATGATCCAGCTTGCCGTTTTGGTTTCCCAGAGAACCTGTAAATAGTAAAAACTCATATGATTTTGTTAAGCAACTCCATGTATTCATGGTGCCAGTCATGACCTAAAACCAAGTAAACAAAGTAACATAAAGGTGCCTGGTAACAAATTGTCTAGACAACAACACAGAGACTATTTCTCAAAATTCATTGGTGTTTTATTCTTTTTCCTTTTCTACTTATTTTCTTTCTTTCTGCCTTTGTTGTGGAAAATTGATGTAAATAAAATGTGTCTTGGCTACCAGTGCAGTATTATCCTAACTATACCCTTCACCCTTCTTTATCTATACATATTGCTTAACTGAAAAGTTTTTAAAAATATTTATTTTTATTATGTATACAATATTCTGTCTGCATGTATGCCCAAAGGCCAGAAGAGGGCACTATTATAGATGGTTGTGAGCCACCATGTGGTTGCTGGGAATTAAACTCAGGACCTTTGGAAAACCAGGCAATGCTCTTAACCACTGAACCATCTCTCCAGCCCCGTTTAACTGAAATTTTTATTGTATTATTAATAAAGGAATCTAGAAGGGGAAGGAATTTAGTTCATTGGGAAATGCTTGCTCAGAATATAGAAGGCACAGGGTTCAAAACTCAGCATTGAAAAAGAGAGAGAGAGAGAGAAAGAGAGAGATCAGGATATGAATTAGTAAATGCAGTAAACAAATATGTCGCAGCATCATCAATCTCTTTATTGCTTTATTCTTGGTCACACATCAGAAGAATCAAGCTAGGCAGCACCCTTAGGTTGAAAATAGTCAGCTATTTGTCAGTCAAACACAAATATTTTGGGCCTTCTTTTAGTACTTTTCTTGGTTATCAAACAGACTGCCAGAAACTGAATGGGTTCAATCCTGCAGCCCTACTTGACCAACATACTTAAAATGCTACCTCTACCTTTATTAAGCGTTTGAATGGGAAATGTCTGCCATAGACCCGTACGTTCAAACTCTTGGATCTCGAGTAGTGGTGCTATTTAGAAACTTTGTGGAACCTATGAGACTGTGACTTAACCAGAAGAAATCCATCTCTGGTAGAGGGTGGAGACATCTGTTTCTAGGTCTAGCTTGAAGTCTCTGCTTCCTGATTGCCAGTGAGAAATGTATGGATACAAGTGTATCAACATTGACAAAGTTGCCCCAGCAGCTAAGTTTTCAACCGAATTTTCTTAACCATGAGTTAAATACAAACCCCTCTTCTTTTTTTTTTTTTTTTTTGGTGGCTTCTATTAGGTATTTGGTCATGGTGACATAAAAGTGACTCATACAGCACCACACATATACTGCTAATTATCCCAAACTCTAGCCTTTGTTTGTGATGATTCATCCATTTCTGATATATTTCACCTAAAATCCTGACAAGGAAGTTAGGGGAGAAAGTATTTTCTGTTACTTCCTACATCAATTTGCCTAGTATATTAGTCATTATTCTCCAGAAAAACAGAGATAATAAAAAATAACAATATATAAGAAAATACTATAAGTAATGAAAGTTGAAAAGTCACGCAGTTTTTTGTCTGCAAGCAGAGAGTCTGAGGAAACCAGTGGGTGGTTAGTTCCAATACAACGCCAACAGTAATTTTGGTGTTAGGTAACTGAAATACCTAAGTCCTTGAACCACAAACAATGATATTGGAAGCAAAGAAAAATGAATGTTTCCACTCACAGAAAAATAATATTCCTGTCTTTTTAATTCTGTTGAGTCCTTCTCTTCTATAGGAGAGGGCCACCTGTGTTACTCAGTCTGCAGGTCAGAATGCTAACATCTTCTAGAAACACCTCTCAGACACACCCAGACCTAATGTCTCATTAGCTGTCTTGGCTCTGAATAACCTAATCTCACTGATATATAAAATTAACCATCCCATTCAGCAAGAAAGCTTTTGTTTACATATTTTTTTAATTTAAAACCTTCTTTGGCTCAAATGAAATGCTTACAACACAGTTTTCTGAAACCAACAATCCACTTTTTAAAAAGTTCTTGATGTCTTAAAGCTAAACACACTAGAGTCAGTAGCTTCTATCCTGACTTCAATAAACCCTCCAAACAATGCTGGTGATGTGTACAGACTATGTGTAATGCCTTTGACTAACTGTTTTCTGGCTCTGACAGTTTTCATTTAATGAAAGAACAAAGCAAAAATGATACAATACCGCTTCCATATTAAGATTAGAAATTACATAAACTTTTGTCTTGCTTGCATAGTCACACTGTCTCTATCTGCCTCCATTCCTCTGTTCTATCACTTGTCTCTGTATATCATCTCTCATCCATCTATCTATCTATCTATCTATCTATCTATCTATCTATCTATCTCTCTATCTATCATCTACCTACATACCTATCTACCTACCTATGAATGTGTCTACTACCTATCTGTCTGTTTTAGTTTACTTCCAGTTGCTATGAAAAAATACTCTGATCAAAAGCAACTTAAAGGAGAAAAAGTTTATCATATACCACACATTTCCAGATTGTAGCCCGTCATTGAGAGAAGTAAGCAGGAACTCAAGGAAGGAACCTGAAGATAGGACTGCTTGCTTTTGCATGATAATTATCTCCAACCAGCAAACTCACTCACAGTCAAAGAATATGGTAGAAATCCCTGAGGATACTTTTTGATAGTTTACATAACTTGATGGCTTACTTGTAGGGTTTTGGTTAGTTAGTGTTCATATTTAGGACCACTGGCTTAGGGATAGTTCTACCCACAATGGACTAGATGGTTCTGCATTAATTGTCAGTGAAGACAATGCTCCACATGCTAAATTGAGAAAGGCAATTATTTGATTGTCTTGGCCAAATTGACAGTCAATGCTAATTAGGACTATAGTCTTTTTTTTCCCCCTATGTTTCTCTATGTCTCTCTGTCTCTCTGCACATTTTCACTAGAGAAGCCAGATGGACAAACTTGTTCTTGCCAAGGGATGTAAAATGAAAGCATGCAGTGGTCAGGAAATAAAGCCCTCAGTGCAGAAATTTTGAAGGAACCAAGCTGAATAAGTTGGAAGCTGTTCTTTTTGCCAACCCAACTTTCAACTGATACAGCATCAGTTACAATGTTGCTGGTACTCTTTCAGGAAAGCCTAAAGTCCTTTTCTCAACTAAGCATTGTTCAGATTCTTGGTCTTCAACATTAGATGTGATAATAAATGTGCCACCTTGAACACGTAAAGTTGGAAGTAAATTATCTTAAAACAGTAGCTAACTACATAAAGTTGAAACAAATCACAATAATGCTGGGGTAATCTAAGACTTATACTTTGACAAATAAATTGGTTTTGAGGATGCTAGACAGGAATGGATAAGAGATAGTCAAATGCATGGAATTTTGTGTTATTTCAATTTCCTCAGAGATATTTTGATACCTTTAATATTTTATTTTTTTCTGGCTATCTTTAGGTAAGTAGAAAGTTTCCCAAAGTCTGAAATGAAAGTCAAAAGTTTCTACTTTGTCTAAGACAAACAGACTTTACTGAGGAACCCGACTTTTCAGAAACTGGATCATTTTTCTAGATGCTTTGTCTTGTAAACCTAGAAGTCAAAAGGATCCAAGTATGCTGAGCTATGATCTCTGTTGTGGTATTGATTTGCTACAAGGCCTGAGGCCAAGTGTTGAAGCTACCTTAGTTTCTTCTCCTTCTTATCTGTGAAATGGAGATGAAAACTCTAAGCCTCAAAGTGATTTAGCGGGAATTAAATGATAGCTTGGAGTTTTTTGAAAGGGCAAAATGATAAGTGTTTCCTTTGGCTTCTATCAGATGTGATATAATTTTCCATTTAAGTGAAAATGAACTTCAAACCTATCACTCTCCAGTTCTAACCGAATCACTTGGTTGGTCATTCTAAAGCATCAGTGTGAGTCAGAAATAGCAAGAGAGAGTGACTACATAGCAAGCTCACATTCAATCATGCCCTGGAGAAAAGTTGACTCACTTATATTCTCTTGCAGGTTTTGTCCTCCCATGCAGATGGTATATGAAATTTGGTGGGAATTTAAAACACGGGTTACTTTTACTTTGCTCCCAAGCAATTAGCAAGTAGTCTGAGATTCCCAGGAGCTGGATAAAAAAAGAGCATCTATGTCATCTATTAACATTTTCTCTTCAAATAATTGTTTTGTTTAAAGTGTAAAATAAATCTTGCCTAGCAGATTTATCTAAAGCAAATTCCTTAGATAACAGAAAGCAACTCATGGGTAAATTTTTCAAAGATCTAAATAGACATAAAAGTTCTGACATATGTCATTGAAAAGCAGTGTGACATTTTAGTAATGGATTTGGGATATGAACTCTAAATCAGCTTGAGCTTTAACTTAGGGTCATTTCCTAGCAGTGGGAGACAGAGTGAGCAACATAAGCTTTCATCTTTCCTTTTTTTTTTTTTCGGAGAAAGTTGTCTGAGGTCAAAAAAGATGGCTTATTAGCTTTTTCACCTGAGCATCTAAATCAGTCTTTGGGCTTGATAAATAGTTTTAAAATTATTTAGATTAATAAATACTAGGTATTTTATAACCTTTTAAGGAAAATTGGATAATTTATCCAGAAGTTAGTGTAACGTAGAGTGGCCCCATGTCTAAGGTCAATAAATGAAATATGATACTCCATATGTTTTGGCAAATGCCAAGGGCACTCATCTGTGGCTTTGCTCTGCTGGGATTTAGAAAAAAAGGCACAGATGGAAATTGCTGCTGTATGAATTGTGTGCTCTCCTAGAGAACACTACAGTAGTTCCTTTCAAGCCAGTTTGCTTAGGAAGTAAAATTCCCTTCTTGAGTAAGAGTGAAATGACTCATTTTACTCAGTCTCCCACAAAATGTAACTATTTGCCTAGGCTGCCCCAAACTTCTGGCAATCTATCTTTTTGGTGATGGAGAATATAGATTGTATGCCTGCCGCACTGATGTAATACAACATGCTATCAGCTTTCTGTTCCCAGAGGGAAGAAAGCTTTCTTAGATTAGAAGGGACAGAAATTACATCATTGTAACTGCCAGTAAAAAGGTGAACTTAGAATTTTAATCAATTAATGTCAAGGCTCTTACTAAAATCTTTGATCCTGAACTATAGAAAGATTTGACAATGTTGTTTAGATTCTTTTAATCTACACTTTAAGCTTTTGTCCAATTTTCTTCCTGTGGTGATTACAGAAAACCGAAACAGTGATGTCTTATCAATTACATATCTAGTCTTTAGGTGGATTTGAGAATGGAATGCCTCAAGATTAGGGTTGGGAGCTATGTCTACTTTTCTTTTCAGGACGTGAACCCAATCCATGCACTGTGCATGCTGCCCCAATCTCTATGAGTTTCTATGTGTGATGATCTAGCTGTTTAGAAGTCTTGCTTCCTTGGTATCCTCCATCCCCTCTGGCTCTTACAATCTTTCTGCCTCCTCTTTTGCATGGTTCATTATTGCTAATTGATAATCACTTGACAATGACAGATTAGTTTTTTTTCCAATAGAGTCTCAATGAGTATACAAACCACTCTTAAGGGCAGATTCTATGACCAGTAGATGGCCAACAGTAAACAAACTCAATGGCATCTTTGGAATGTCTTTGTTTGGCATGTTTCGTCTGTTGTTTATGTTTTTTATACTGCTCTTAAATAGCTCATTTGGTTTCAGGGTATTTAGCTTATGATCTCTTAGAAGTTTTCTAGTTAACTCATTATGCAAAAGTTACAATGTTTAATTTTTGCTTATTTTTACTTTTAAATGGTCTTTCATTTTTTCCTTACGGTACTATCTCTATAGCTCCTAGTTTAACTTTCTTTCTCTGATACTTGTTTTTGTCAAATGTTTTATTATCGCTTATAGTTGAATTTGAATATATTAGAGCTAGGTTTAGTTCATAGCATCCATTGGTTATGGAGTCTTCTGTGTGTAGACCAGATGTTTTACTAGAGTTAAGCTACACCATGGTTATTCCAAACACACTTTCCAGTTTTCTTACCTCGTTACGACTTATCTCCTCTCATAAACTGTTGATATAATTATATATTTGTTTCATTTATTTAGTTTGAGGAGGGTGATGGTGGTGTGTGCTTACTTTATTGCTCAATTCAATTAAGCTCTCCCTTCTTAATTTACTACTAAATCCTCCTTTGTCCTTTAGTTTCATAAAGAGTAACATAATGTTCTTATTAAGAAAATGTAGCCCATTGCTTCCCACCTCATTGGATACACTTTGACCTAATGTTTTTATGGTTATTCTCTTGCTTACTTTTATTCCTTTTTAGGGTTTGCTGAAGATGGCGGTATATAGGCTGTATTAGCAAGGGGTAGTGAGGTATAATGGGGTTAATTGATTATAGAACATTTATCATTTTATTTTTATTTTTAGTCATAAAATAAATACAATGTCATTAACTGTGTAGTTCCTTGCAACCATGAGTCCCAAATTGAATGTTTTTTTATATGCCTTGGACATAGTGTTTTGACATGGCAATAAAAATATAACTCAATCCTGTGAATCAAACTCAAGCCAACAGTCTTGGTATCAAGCAATGTTACTCACCGTGCCTTCTTTCAAGACCTGGCTAGGGTGTTTTATAACAGCAATATAAATGAAAGGAGAGCAGTACCAGAGTCTATAAAGTGATATCATACGTATATTAGGGCCTTCTAATTAATTTCACACACAGTTAGTTCCTGATATCCAGGAAGTTCCAAGTGAAGAGAAGAGACATAGAAAATAAGGGTACTGGGCTTCAAACCCCATATCTATCATCACCAGCTGGGTGACCTCATCTGAGACAACAGGCAATGCATCTGACTAACTGAATTCCCCTCCAGAGCCATATGTGATGTAAATGTGCTTACAACACAGAGGGCACACAGCAGATGGGAGCTTTGCTTTGCTCACTCTCATGTGTAAACCATATCCTGTACTTTAAGCTGTCTCCATTCAATTGGAGAGAAACAAGAAATTAAGTCTCTGCCCTGCTGTCCTTTGGAAATGAAGGCAAATAATTCTGGGTGGCATTAGTTAGTAAGCAGTTCTATGGTAGGGATGCAGAAGAAAGTTAAGAATGATTCTGATGCCTTAAGATCATAAATTTAATACTATGAGAGATGGCTTAGTGTTTGCTGCTCTTGCAGAGGACCCAAATTCATTTATGTTAGGCAGCTCACAACTGCCTATAATCCCAGCATCAAGAGATCTGACACCATCTTCCAAACTCCAAGAGCAATTGCACCCTGATGTACATATTAACATCCAGATATAGCCAGCACATATACACATGATTTTATAAAAGACTCTTTTAAAAACAAAAGATTCTAAATTTAAATTTCTATAAATACTAGTCTGATAATGAATTAATGTATTCCATATATGTAGGATATAAATTTTGTCTCTAGATGCACATGAGGTAAATGTGTTATTTATCGAAATAATATTTTTAAATGCTCACAATGGCTCTGATGAGTTCTCTGTGAATTATGAACAAGTCATCATGAAGTCTATCACAATTAGAGAATTTACACCAGAATGATAAAAAAATTCTCTGTATTTCATATTTTGATGTCTTATAAAGGCATTTACTATATTATATCTGTGAGTTATATAAATGCTTCTTCAGGTACTCCAAACATTCATTATTTTACCTTTGAATAACTCAAAATAGGCAATAGCTTATGTATAAATGGTGTTTTGGTAAATTCATATATTTTCTTTATAACTTAAAGAAATCCTGAGTATAATCAGTCTTACCACCCCAAATCCCTGAGAATTTTAATTTGGTTCAAAGAAATTATAGATTTGTTTCCCAACATTTCAGGTGGTCATAAGTTGCATGAACACTGAATTGGCACTTTGCATGAGTACAAAACCAAAGAATTGTAATGTGGTTGTTAAAACATTACAGTGTGTGGGCCAGCAAAATGACAGCCCCCACAAGCAAACCCAATTCCATGACTTCAATACCCAGAACCCACACAATGGGTGGGGAGAAATAACTTCTGTATGTTATCTTCTGAACTGTACATATGCATAATAGCACATGCGTACTCATATATATCATACTTCAAAGAAACCCTAGGAAATGAGTCAGTTTTAGGGATCTAGCAGTATCCATGCACTCTACTTCCAGATGGAAGAAACAGGTGGCATGACACATGGACTAGGAGTATATGAATAATTAAAATTTATGACGATCAATGGGCAGAAGCTCCTTGACAGCATTGGTTCATGTGACAGCTATTCTGCTTTTCAAAGATGAACATGGCTAACTGACATCAGATTAGGGGTATCTGTAAAGTTAAAAGTGAAAACCGAGGCCTGAGAACATGATACTATGAGCTTTAAAGAATCAGATTTGTCTCAGTATGCTAAAAATGTCTTGAAAGGAGCCATAGTGAAAAGTATCTGTGTCTGAGATATTAGGAAGACTTGGGAGGAATAAGTTACTCTGAGAAAAAGAATCAAAAATACACTCTTGACTCATAGCAGGTTCTGCTTGAAGCAGACATCACATTTCAGAAATGCAGAGTTCACTTTACTCAAGCTGGTCCTAAAGATATAAATTGTTTCTCAGGCATTGTGAAAGGAATTGTATAAAAAATTTTAAAAGAAAAAGTTTTAATCATAGCAATATGAGTAAAAAATCAATAGTACAAAGTATCAGCATCTTGCCCACTTTGTAGACACAGGGGAATGGATGTCCTTTATACCCCTTTTCAGTGAGAGAACATATCTGGCGAGAATGTGAGAATTTGCAATGTATAACTCTCTTAGAACAAAAAGAAAGAACTTGATAAATAAGTATGATCATTCATTAGGGAGCCTGGAGGTGATGGCCGTAAGCCAACATCAGAACCAAAATGTGGGGCTAGAATGCCATCAGTAACTTAGAACAGCTTTATCTCAGCACATGAGGGTTTATGTTAGTTAGTAATAATTCTTTCCTTTCTAAGGGATAGGCACAAGGAAAAGGATGTGTATCTTTATATCTATAAGAATAACTCAAGATTTAAAAGAAAAAAGGGCTCTCAGTATTAAAAAGGAAATAGCATAGACGATGGTTTTCATCTACATTTGTGCATTTCTTTCTAATACTGTATTTTTCTTTCATTTCTATTCAAACTGATAATGCTGCTTCACCAGAAGTGTAGAAAGCAAGCACAACCCTGCTACTTCGTACCAACTTCCTCCTCCAGGACTATTAATGAGTTACAACCTCAGTGTGATGACTAGTTTGAACTGTCAACTTGACACAGTCTAGAATCTCTGGGAAAAGGCAATCAATTAGTGATTGCCCAGATCAGGTTTAGACTGACCTACGGGGTTTTCTTTGATTATAGTAATTGATATGGCAAGACCCACTCATTGTGAACAGTACCATTTTTTAGCTGGGGAATCCACTCCATAAGGGGAGAGAGGTAGTTAATTACAGGCAAGCAAGCATCCCTTCTTTTCTTTCTGCTCTTGATGGTGAATGTGAAATGATTAGCTCTTTCAAGCTGCTTCTACTTTTAATTCTTGGCAATGTTGGACTATAACCTGGAGTAGTCAGAAAAAATAAACTCTTCCTCCCTTAGGTTATTTATTTCAGGGTTTATTTTTAAATCATGAGAACAGAAATTAAATGAGGGAAACCATCATCAGTTGGCCTATTGTAGGTCTTATCAAATGTGACCCTAGGGTCACATTGGCTGCATATGAATTTATAAATATAGGACTCAGAATAAAAAAATAACATCCATATTGAACAACTCAAATTCGCCTGTTACTCCAGCTCCATGGCATCTGATATCTTTCATAATACTTCCCATGACAACTGAATATATGGATACATGTTTAAACAGAGACATTCACACATGCAAAAATAAAATTAATGTTAATTATATTTATAAATTATAAGTTAAAGATAAATAAAAATAAAAATTAGAAGAGAAAAATTTCATAAATTACTCATGTAAAAGATTGACTTCTAGTTGAATCAAACCATAAGTGACTATTTGAAACCATAATGAAATTATAAGCTATTATGCCTAAAATTACTTATTTACATAAGAGGAACAGTTTTAAGGAAAGTAAAAATAATCCTCAGATCACCAGACACTGATAGCTTGAGCTGACTGAGAAATGAAATTTTTTAAGTAGCTACCCATGAGCTGATTTAACTTTAATATATATATATATATATATATATATATATATATATATATATATATATATATATATATAATATTTCCATGTTATATATGTGATTATTACAGTACAAATAAAACTTGATATTTGGAACTGATAACTTTAAAATACAGTATTGTTAACTAATTCTCTGAGAATTTCCATACTCATTTGTTGCATGTCCTGGCCACCAAGCTAATGAAAGACCCTCGCAGGGCGGTCTTCAATGGAGTGCCCCCAGACTCAATAACCAGGCCGTCAGCTGCAACAAAGCAAGAGGTGTATTTCTCAATTGTATAATCGGGTGCTGCAGCTCTCAGGAGGCTGCACACACTGAGCATCATAGCAAACAAGTTTTTATAGGCAAAACCACAAGTTTAACATGAATTATCATATGGGGTACAAGTACTTCCAGGATTGGTCTAGACTATCGAACCAGGGTTACAACAAGGGCAAAATTAACA
>JAQHUG010000320.1:489201-508617 GCA_028555095.1 Dicrostonyx torquatus
ACCAGAGTCCCTGTTTGATGGAGTTTACACCCACCAGAGTGATGTGTGGTCCTTTGGAGTCCTGCTCTGGGAGATCTTTACACTGGGGGGCTCACCATATCCTGGCATCCCAGTGGAAGAGCTTTTCAAGCTATTGAAAGAGGGTTACCGCATGGACAAGCCTGCCAACTGCACACATGACCTATGAGCAAAGCATCCCTTACTGACTCCTCTATCTAGTCCCTGGGAGTGGCTGGATTCCTACCAGGGCCCCTGGTAGCCTTGGGTGAGGTAGGGATAGACAACAGGCCAAGAAACCACAGCAATATTTGTCACAGGTATGCAATCATGTGGAATGTTGGCATGCAGTGCCTTCACAGAGGCCCACCCTCAAGCTTCTGGTAGAGGGTTTAGATGGCATCCTCACTGTGACATCAACCAACATATACCTGGGCCTATCAATGCCTTTTGAGCCGAGCTTGCCAGGTGATGAGGATACCATTAGCCCCAGTTCCTTAGAGATAACTGTTCACCAACGACCTGCTGCCCCCAACCCAACCCAGGAATTGGAGGCCTCAGATGTGAGGGGCCAAGAATTCCATAGACCAAGCCCCAGTTAATGTTTATGTATATAAAATGTATTGATTCTTTACAAGTTGTATTTGCTTAGGGTTAACACTTCTTATGTGATGCTTCTTCATTTTGTAGTATTGACTATTATGTTTCAAACATAGTAAGAAAAAAGCAGTGAACTTACTCTTGTTATTTTTTTTTTTTTACTGTTACTGAGCCCTTGACTTTGGTGGCTGTCTCTTGCCTATAAGCTGGTAGTGCCAGGACAGTGTCTCAGGGTAACTTTTCTTGGAGCCAAGCATGTGATTTGTCAGCCCACATTGGCAGATGTGGTTTTGTTAATGCAAACAACTTACTTTCCAAAAAATAAAGAGATAACCAGTTCTGAAAAAAAAAAAAGAAATCATTGGTTTTTGATACAAACTCATGTTGCAAATAAAGGAATTTCAATGCAAATGAATGAATGAATGGTCTTGAGTGATTTTTTTTCCTAAGGTCAAAAATCTAGGACAATGGTGAAAGACTCAACTGGGATTTGACTCCCTAGGCAAGGATGTTGCTCAATCCTGATGTCTGAATCAAAAATAGAAATTATTTCATTTTAACCTTTAATTATTTTTATATTGCATACAATTTTCATATATATCTATAGATATAAATTTCACACATTGTAAAGATGGGCAATAAATATGTTTGCCGGTGTATTTTACACATGTATATGCACTCCACAATAAAAAATGTCATAATCACTGGTAATAAAACATGTCTAGGTGTTCCGGCAGTAAAATGTCTGCATAAATAAAACATCAAACTTTAGAGTTATGTCCTGTACCTAGTAGAGCAGGTGAATTTTGAAAACTTCCCAAGGTTACTTTCCACAGTGAGTTACACACTGTCAGAATGTGTGCATTTACCTCTTTTTCATCTGTTTTGTTTTCTAGCTAGTTGATAACATTTCAAAAATTACATTCAGTATAATAAAGTAATAAAGATTATATGTAACCTCTCCATTACCCTAACCAGGTGAATGGGAAACAGATAAACCATAGTGCCCTCTGATGGTACCATAGCTTTCTCTCAGTCTCTAAAGCAAAGGTTAATAACCACATTTGAGCAAGCTTACTATAGAAGTACCTTAAGGTACTCCTCTGTACCTTAACAATTAGACAATGCCTCAAATAAAATTTGAAAGTAAGAAATGTCTGAGCCAAAAGTAATAGATTTTTGCCTAGTATTTACTGTAATGTACCTACACACTGGCAAAATATATTTGCTTTTCGGGTAGTATTGTTACACAAACATGGCAATGAGAAAGGATTGTTTTTTTTCTTTCAAAATGAGAATTACCATTTTGCACTGATATTTTATGCTTATTCACAGTCATGAGCCTGAGCCCTTTGGTAGGTAGGTTGTATCAATCTCTGAAGCTTCATTTTAGGATAAACCAGATTTTATAGCTGTGATAAATCCTTTTTTATTTTTTTCGCAGACATGTGAAGGATAGAGTAGTAAAGCTTCCACGGAATGACTGGACCAATCCGAGCCCACTGATGAAGATTCCCAGTGTTTTTTCTATTATCATTCTTGTCACTTATTGAGTTGCATTACAGCTCTCATTGATTTTATTTCCAAGAGTCTAGAAATGAGGCATTGAAGTAGCTAAGTAGTTTTCCAAAGGAGAAGCACTGTCACCTAAAATCACTACAAGACAATATAATGCCTACTATCTTCTTCAATATGCAAACTAATTTTAATAATGAGTCAGCTGTGAGAAATAAGCAATAGCTGGAAAATTTAGAGACATGTAACTAATTTAAAGCACTGAATTAATCCCTATATATAGTCATGGTGTGGATTTCATATCTAGGATATCAACTGTATTCTAGGAATAACACAGACATATGACACATTAGTCAAAGTGTGTACTTTAAAGTTTATGTCTTACGTAATAGTATATACACCACGGCATATTCTGGGATTTAGCCTTTGCTTAGTAGAAAATTAATGTTGGTGTTCAAGCATTCAAATAAAGTATTGAAGTTACTTTAAAGCTTTCCTGAAAAACAACAATTGTGAAGTTTGCTTGTGCACATCTAACAAAAAAAACTTTTTAATACAAACCCTGGCTCTAGTAATTTAACTGAGGTGATTGACAGGCAGCAAATATGGCAATGGGTTATGTAAATAGGAGTGATAAAAATTGGCAACCTGTTAAAAATGTGTTCAGAAACATACATTCGACAATTACTGTGTTCTGTAGTGGTAAGAAGAGATCTACCTGACCCTGCAGCAAACCTGCTGAAGTTTGTCATGTGTGACTACTGACAAATTTAACTCCCTAAACCTGACAGATTCAAATCTCTCCCTTCATCTGAACTAGGCAGTCATTTAAGACACTAGAACATACCTTGGTTTTTTGTTTTGTTGTGTTTTGTTTTATTTTGAACAAGAAGAGTAGGTATTTATTTCAAGCAAGACAGAAGATGACTGAATATTTAGCCAACCCCCTCCTGCTTTATCCTAGAAACGTTACTAAAAGATTCCTGTTCTAGTTTAATTCCGCTACTGTGACAAACACTATAAGTAAAGGCAATTTATACAAGGAAAGAATTTACTCTACATTGTTGAGGGAAGTCAATGCAGGAACTCAAGGGGGAGCTTGAAGCAGAAAGCATGGAGGAACTCTTCTTACTGGTTAATTTGTTGGCTCTTGTTAAGTTAGCTAACTTATATAGCTCAGGTCCACATTCTAAGAAAATATTGCATGTAACAATCAAGATAGTACCCCTCAAACATACCCACAGACCAATCTGATCTAGGCAGTCCCTCAATAGAGACTTGATTCTCAAGTGAAATCTCAACTGTGTTAGGATGACATTTAATAATTAGTTGAAGGGTTTCTAAACTCTGTTGCTGGGGGAGGGTAAGCAATAAAAAGATGGGAACAGAAAGAGGAACATATGTTTATTAAGAATGGATGACTTTCCTCTGCCATTATTGAAAAAAATCAGTAGCCCTCCATCGAAGGCTTTTATACATGCTAATAAAAATGTCAAGTGCAAAAAAAATGACACATAAAATCCATTTTATTGGATCACAGCTAGATACTAGATACTCTCATTCTGAACTCACTCTGAAGCAGAGAAGTTGCACACAATCTAATAGGCCTTGAGGAATACACTCACGACCAGAACGTAGAGCTTGTTCAGGTTGAAAACCTGGAACTCTCTTATGCTATTATGTAACAGTTTCCTCTGAGGTCGAAACATTTCATAAACATTTCATTCTTGAGGGACGTTTTCTTAAGCCGGGAAGGAAGGTAGAAAAACAAACAAACAAACAAACAAAAAGCTTCAAGAAGTCCCTGAAACTGACCAGATATTCACTAGGACACTCCCTACCACAGTAAACAGTCAAAGTTGCAAAGGAGACTCTCAGACAAGACAAGCAGTTACGAAGGGTCTGAGATCAGACCAGCCGTCTGGAAGAAGCAGAAGCAAGCTGAGTTTACTGGAAGAGGTTTAGACGAACTGAGACACCTGGAAATGACACCCTCTAACCTGTTGAAATGCTGTGGTGCTGTGTCCCAGGTTCCCAGCTTTTGTGAGCTGTCACCTGTGCGGGAGTGGGCTTTGGTGTTGTAGCTGCCTTTGAGTCATTTCTGATCCTGTAAGTCCTCACACATATTCCTACAAGTAATCACAATAAAACTCAATGGTTTGCCAAGTAGAACTTTGATAGTTCTTTGGTCTGTCATGGGCTTCCTACCTGCAATGAGTAGACATTTGTAGCATCTCCCCAGGAAGATTTGTCAGACAGCCAATGTGTCACTCTCCAAGGTACTACAGAGACAGTGACTCAACCATGTTTAAGTTTACCCACAGAAATAACATGGAACATCCACCCATGAATGTGTTCAGTTGAAGCCATTGGAAGTGTAAATAATAGAAAGGAACAAACACATACTGTGAAATCTAGAATGGTAGGAAGGAAAATGTATCTGAGTGAGTGTGGGAAGAAAAGAGATTTTAAAAATCATTATACTTATGCTTTAAGACATTAATATATGTTCATAAACATAAGTCAAACTTTTTGACCTCTTTCATTATCTATATGTTTAGATAAAATGTGGACCATGGGAATGGCATTTATAGAACAGGATCTATTCTAGGCACTTATTTCCCCCATATGCCATGCAATATTCTGCTTCACCAGCTGTTAGGGTTAGGGAGACTTAGTCAGTGAAGAATGCAAACAGAGGATTGGTGAAAGGGGACAGAGTAGAGTCACTGTGTTTCTCCTGAACTCCTTTCCTGAGGTCATTATGGTCTGCCTATGTCTCAGTTTGCTAGGATACCCTCTTTGCCTAGATGTTATTTCACAGCTTCAAAATGTTCCAGCATCTCTTCTAATTCTCTAATTACCTTCACATAGCATTATAAATAATTATTTTAAAATGTTCTTCAAAAATATTTTACACAATTTATTAGCTGCCTCTTGGCACTACAAACTATTAGAGGATAAGAAGTAATTACATAATATTGCTATATGTAGACAGACAATGGTAGTCACTCTGGTCAATAAGTGTGGCCCATAAGATGCACAAGGTTTGTGGGTCATTTTACCATATAATATTTTATGTCTTTAGACATCATGACCCAGTTTCTCATCATTGAACTTTGGCATATAGGTAATTGGGATAAACATGGCACAATTATATTCTTGTTAAGGACCTTACCAAGGACATTGCTCACAATATAGAGTTTAGGTTGACAATATTTAGGTGAGAGATCACAACTAGAGTAACTAAGTGAGCTCATCATAAAAACTGCACTCAGCCTATAATAGCCCATAATAGCCACAAAACTGAAATTGTTTTTAATCTCATTAAAAATCATTATATGCACACATGCAAATGCCATAGTAAGCATCTTTTATATACTTCATAAATACTATTGACAAACACAGACCTACCCAATTATGGCTAAGGCAAAGTTAACTCATGATATCTTGCACAAAGGTTGTAGCTTAACTTTATTTTTACTACTGATTCAGCAGGTCATTCAACATGTAAAACCATTTTATTCATATTTTGTATTAATTAAATAAATAAAAATACTAAAATTCAGGCTATTACATGTGATTATTGTATTTTAAATATGCCCAAGTTGGTGCTATAATAGAATGAATCAAGTATTGTTTCTTTTGAGAAATCTTTGGCTTTACTTTCCCCAAAGTAAGTAGGGGACATTAAATTGCAGGTTCTGTTCCTTTGTGTGTGTGCTTTACAAGCTAGGAGCACTATTGTCCAAATTTCTGGCATGCGTCTTAGGAAAAAATTGAGTTTTGCTACTTGTGCAGCAGTTGAAATCTGCAGAGTGAAACCTATGCTTTAGAATGCTGAAATTCTTACCCTTGCCTTCTCAATGCTAGAGTCAGCCTGCAATACTGCAATTTTATGCTTTGTGTGCTTTCCCCTGTGGGAAGAAGGAAGAAAAACTGATGCACATATAGTGGGATATGAGTGGAAGGAAGCCAGACGAGAAATTTCCACATCTCAAAATCTCAGAAACAAAAGCGAACTGTGTGAATTACTTTGAGATAGCAGTTGCATTATTATTTCAAGTGACAAATGAAAGAACTATCATGAAACCTTCCTTTAAAAGCCTACAATATCCATGCATACTGAAGATGATTACTTTAATTTTTAAATTTCTGAGTTCTAGAGTTCATAGTATAGAATGATACATTTTTCCAATAAGATACTGAGGGTTGATAATGGAAAGAAAATGACTATAAATGCGAGTATATAAGGTGGCTTAGGGAAAAGTTAGACTTTTTATTATGAGAATGTCTACTGACTCTTAAATCTAATACCCAACAACAGCAAAAGCAAGAGTCAGATTTAAATATATATTTGTGGTTACCCTCTTAGAATTCTCAATGATATTTGCTGGCTAGCCCTGTTTATCTAAGGTATTAAGACAGAGCAGTAGAGTTCTTGATGTTTGAAGAATATCATACTTTCCTTTGGATTAGTAGAGGGAGTGTTGATAAGTAATTCTCTCTTTCTCTCCCTCTCTTTCCTTTTTTTTCTTTCTCTCTCTCTGTATCTCTATCAAAATCTATTGACTCTATTCATCTCTATTTATCAAAATCTATTGACTTTGACATTTATTCTGAATAAATTTTGATCTCAGTAACTGTTACTCTAGCTTCAAAGAAACACTGAGCACAGGATCCAAGTAATTTCCCCCTAGACAACAATGACAAATAGGTATTTTCTGCAACTAGCCTTTGTTCCTTACAATCTCACATTTTTTTGCCGGGTTTATGTAGGATGTTCCAGATTAAATCTGAGACTCATGTAACCTGAACTTAGTGGATGCATTGAACATCTCCATGGAGTTCATATCAGTCTTCATTGTCAGTTTCAGTGGGTTTAGGGTCATAAGGAAATTGCTGATCTTCACCTCAGGGATGTGCTTAGAAAGGCATCTCCAGTAGGGATTGGCTGAGAAGAAAAGCTGTTCTTAAAACACTGCCTCACGGCCTGGGAATCTAGAGGTGAAGGAGAATTGCAGCTGAGCAGCAGCTTCCCCTTCTCTCTCTGTGTTTGACCCACCATGGTGTAAACTGTGTTACTCCACCATGCTACCCATCCCCAGCAAACTGAATTTCCTGAAACCATGACTGGAACTTTTCCAGTGCTGTAGAAATGCCTTAGCAGATAAGGGAGTTGGCTGCTCTTCTGGAGCATCCAGTTTTGTTTCCTAGTATCCACATGGTGTCTCACAGCCTAGTCCCAGAGAACCTGATAGCCTCTTTTGACCTCATTGGCCACCAGGTATACAGACATACATACAGGCTGTATTAGTCAGGATTCTCTAGATTCACAGAACTTATAGAATGAATATTTATACGTGTGTGTGTGTGTGTGTGTGTGTGTGTGTAGATGATTTATAGGCTGAGTCTAGCAATGGTTAGCTGTGAATGGGAAGTATAAGAATCAAGTAGCTGCTCAGTCCCATGAGCATGGGTGTCTCAGCTGGTCTTCTGTGTGTGCTGGGATCCTGAAGTGTAGGCTCCAATGCCAGTGAAGGAATAAATGTGCTGACAAGGTGAGGGTAAGCAGTCGAAGAAAGACTACCCTTCCTTCTTCCATTGTCCTTATATTGGTAGGCGCCCAGTAGAAGGTGTGGCCAAGATTAAAGGTGAGCTTTCCTAGCTCAAGATCTGAACTAAATGTGTGAGTCATCCAGCATCAAGATCTAGATTAAAACTCTGTGTCTTCCAGCCTCAAGATCCAGATCACAAGTTTGCCCTCCTTTTCTGGAACGTAGTTCATTCCAGATATAGTCAATTGATAACCAAGAATAGCCATCCATCACACAGGCATACACACAAAAATAAATAAACCAAATTAAAATGAAATAAACATATCATCCTTGTATTGTTTTGCCACATATTTGATCAAAATTAGGTCAAAGTAACTAATAAAGTTAAGCATAATAGAAATGTTCATTTTTAAATTTATCCCAATGCTGTAGTAGAAAGTATGATTAATTGTTATCCAAATCTCCTTATGAAAGAGTAGGGCTTTTTGCTGTCACTATTTTTTAGGTCTTTATATGATCTGAACAATGTTTTTGTGATAATTTATTTTCTATTATTTAAGAATTTCACACATGTAAATAATGTACTTAAATCATATTCATTTTCTGTTTTCCCCATCGACCTTCGCTCAGACCTCACTGTGTCAGTCTCCCTCAATGCCTTGTCCTTTCCTTTAACCTGCTGAGCACAGTTCTCATGTCTTGTGCATCCATGGGTGTAAGGTTTTCTGGTGGAGCAAGGTCAATCCACCAACATGACATCCCTAGACAAAACTGACTCTCCTTTCCTCACTAACCATCAATTACCAATAACTCCTTTACCAAGAATGGAATTTCATACTCCCCTTCTCCATTTAATATAGAATGTAGACTAGCTTGATTTTGTGCAAACAGCCATAGATGCTGTCAATCCACATGTCCAATGGCCTGGTCATGTCCAGAAAACACTATCTTGTAGCAGTACTCTACAATTTCTGGCTCTTCCAATCTTTTTTTCCTATTTTCCAGATTGATTTCTGAGGCTTAGGAATCAGCTTGAATATTCATGTGTCACCTGGGAAAACACAAAAAAATTCATTTTATTTCTCAGAAGAGTCAGAGAATTTCTCTTTTATGAAATTAGCAGGTTTCAAAGAAAAAAATAACTCCTGATTTCTTTCTAGAAGTTTAAAGACAAGCAAAGTAAGAAGGTAAAAAAGCCTTTGAATGACTTTTGACCTGTGCTGGGTAACAGCTTTCCTAGACGAGGTTTTGCTAAGCAACCCCGGTAATATGTTTCACCTGAATCATTGTGGAGCGAAGTGAAACTGTGCTTGTCTCTTTTCATTAAAATTAGATGCATCATGCCAGGAGGTGGTGGCGCATGCCTTTTATCTCAGCACTCGGGAGGCAGAGATAGGCGGATCTCTGTGAGTTTGAGCCCAGCCTGGTCTACAAGAGCTAGTTCCAGGACAGGCTCCAAAGCTACAGAGAAACTCTGTCTCAAAAAAACAACAACAACAAAAATTAGAGGCATCTTTTGAATTTGGTTTTTGTTTGTTTTAAAGACAGGGTCTCAGAATGTAGCCTTAGCCGACCTGTAAGATACTATGTAGACTAAACTCATAGAAATCAAACTTAAAAAGATCCATCTGCGCCTGTCTCCCTGGTACTGAGACTAAAGGTATGCACTGCCATACCAAGATAAGACTCTTTTAAGAAATATTTATCTTTTTATTATTTATGTGATGTGTGTAGGTATATGCACATTATTGAAGGTGTCTGATGAAACAGATGAAGGAGGTGGCCCCTGGAGATGGAGTTACTGGTCAGGCTTCTATCGGCTGCTGAGGAGGCATCCCGGGTCTTTTACAAGAGCAGCAAGTGCTCTTACCTGAGCCTTCTCTTTATTATGATGTAGGAATTCTCTAGTTCACTTCTACCCAATCCCATCAAAAAGGCACTCTTTTTCTCTGCTTTTGACAATATAATGGAAGAAAAAAACAGATTTTCTTTATATTTGCCTGCTATGCAGGGAAGTTCTAGGCAGAAAAAATTTGGCTGTAGCTTTACCCACTTGATTTTTCCATCTCACAGCATGAAGCAAATAAAAAAATATTTAGGCTCTCCACCTGCTGAACTAATTTCTTTATCTATTGCACTTTCTCTCAGGAAAAATGTTAATAATTATGTTTTCAAAGTGAAGCTGCCCACTGTGAAAGCAGTTCACCTGCTATTTCTTTTTGAAAAAAATGTGGGGCACAGCAAAGCTTCTGCCTAGATTACAGATAATTCAGAAAATAACTGTTCCAAAATTACAATTCTCTCCAGAGGAAAAAAGAAATGGATGGAAATGATTTGGTTTTTATGCACGCTTAACCACGTTAACATTACCAGTGAAAGCTGGCAGCATTTAAAATATGATTGCATAGGAAGTACATTTGAAATGAAAATGTCTCACCCTTATTCTGTCCCAAGCAGCATAGAAAAGAAGCTAAATGGTGAATTGAGTTTCAAAATCAAATTTCTCAGAATGTTTCTCAAGATTTCACATTTAAATCCAAGACAAATGACAATTTTAAATAAAATTAAAAATTTAGAGATTGATTTTATTCTTAATTATGTGTATGCATTCTCTCTCTCTCTCTCTCTCTCTCTCTCTCTCTCTCTCTCTCTGTGTGTGTGTGTGTGTGTGTGTGTACATGAGTGCAGATGCCTGAAGAAGGCTTCACATGCCTTGGGGCTGTGTGTGTAGGTAGTATGAGGAGCCGAACATGACTGGAGTGCTGGGAACCAAATTCAGTCCTCTGAAAGAACAAGTATATGATCTTAACTCCCGAACAATCTCTCTAGCTAGTCCCAGTAAAAATTAATTTGATAAATGAAAATTCCAAGACTAAGAAAATTCTAGAAATTTCTAATTAATTTTTAAGATTATTGTAACATGAGGGGCCTGCTCATTGGGGTTACTGTCCCGCCCAGTACCCCACAGCCAGCAAGCCCCAAAGAAAATCACACAGAGAGTCTACATTAGGTTATAAGCTGATTGGCCCATTATCTCAGGCTTCTTACTAGCTCCCATAAGTTATATTAACCCATTGTTCCCATCCATGCCAGGCACATGGCCGGTACCTTTTCTCAGCTGGGACAGAGACACATGTTGCCTTGTTGGAGATCTGTGCAGGAATCCCACGGAAGCTTCCTGCTTCCCAATTTCTCCTGTTCTCCTTGCTCCACCTCTACTTCCTGTCTGGTTTTCCCACCTATACTTCCTGCCTGGCCAATCAGCGTTTATTTAAAACATGATTGACAGAATTGTCCCTCACCAGATTATTGTGGATATGTACAAATATTTTAAGACAAAACAGAAATGAATAATATGTAATTCATGACTGAAAATGATTTCATCTTTTAGAATTAGGTTTCCCTATACATTCTAAGCCAGCCTTGAACTGACCAGCCTCTGGTCTCAGCCTCTTTATTGCTGGTGTGGCAGATGTGCAGTAGCACACCTAGCAGACATTTTTTTTTGCTGCTATAGGAGAGAAATATCAGATTATACTTACATTCTTAAACACAGAGCTTGAATGAATAATATTTATCTTATCTGTCAGCTGAAATATCTTAAAAGGATATAGAATTTTAATTTCTTTAGGATTACTATTTTTTACTCACAGCTTACAAAATAACCCAATAACCAGTGAAGATTTGTATTGCCGTCAGCAATCAGAATGGCAAATCTTGATCTCATGCATTCTCTCTGGCAGTGCTGATTGCAAAGGCAGAGTTACAGCCCCTGTACAGCACCAAGAAGAAAATCTCCTGATTGCACAGTCCTTTCACACTGCGTCTCCCAAACACTGCTTGTCAGCATTTGAATTTTCTGGTTCTTCAGTTTTCTTCAGCTGCTCAAATCTAGTTCTCCTTGGCCCTTTGAAAGTCTATTTTCTTAGTTTGTTTGTTCTGTTCTTAAGCACTAACATTTAGAGGACCTATCTTTTGTCTTTTAAAATAACTGTTTGAAATTTTAATTATTTGTTCTTTTGACTGTTGCTTTCTTTTTCCTGATACAATAAAACATTGACCAAAATAGAGATGGTCTCTTTTCCATGGTTAAGTCTTGTGTCCATAAAGAGGTATCTACAATCTTCATTTGGCTGCTTTCCAATCTATATCCTGATGCCCTCAGAATCTATGTCCTCTCTGTAATACCTTCTTTAGAACCTAGTCCTTTCCTTAACCAAGCATCTGATCAGAAATCTCCATCTCTGAATCTCAAACCCATAAAATTGAACTTTATCTGTAATTAATGATTACATGTTTGATTCAATAATATATGTATTATAAACAACCAGACCAGATTAATTATGTACACCAAATTTTCACTGATCCAAGTGAATTTAGTATACCCTAATTCTCTCTTCTCATCTCCATATAAGTATGGCAGCAGTCACGTACATATGTATGCACCCACACCACACACGTGGGTATATACACAAACAAATTCTTAGTGGATTAAAAGGTAAGAATACTGCATACTGCTCTTAAACACATCCTGGGAGGAAAATAAAGCAACTCCGCAGACACCACCAAGAATGTTCTAGGCACAGTCCCTTTTCCCAGAAAAATGGAATGAGAGTTTTCTGGCATGGCAGAGACACTTAGTGTCCTATCACTGAGACTCCACGCACAGATGCATAGGCTCTGCTGACCAGGTAGCATGACCTACCCATAAGCCCTAGTTTCAGTTAGTCATCTGTCTCAAACACAAGATACACTTCACTGGTAACAACGCTTGAGGCTGACCTTGGACCTTCAAGTTCTTTGCTACTTCAGAGCACTTTGGTATCCAGTGATACTTCATTTCTATGTGAGACCTCAAGACTATGGCCTTGACCACTCAATGTCTACCTGCATTCTCTTTTCCATTATTGCTTATTCTCTGAGAACACCTACTTTCTCTGCAGGGCTCTTCTCTGCTTCCTGAGCTCCCGCCCAAAACCAGCTCTCTACAGTTATAGCTCTCTACAGCAGGCTCAGCTTTTTCCATTGTGTCCCTTAAAGTCTACCAGCTTGATCCAGTACTTAAGTCGGAAACTGTGGCTACAGTTTTAGTTGCTGAAAAGCTAAAGAAAAGAAAACAAACCTCACAGACTGAATTACCTAAGACCAGCAAATAAGTTTAACTTTCTCTCACACACACATGTGCACACAAATAGTTCTAAGTGATGGAAAAAAATGAATTGAAAAACTCTTTAAAAAACAACTAAAGGACACATGGTATTCTACATAACAAAGAATGAATTACTGCATATTCAAATAAGAAAATATACATGACAGGAAATAGGAATTGACATTTTAAAACTGTTGACAGGAAAAATAACTGTCAACTAAGGATTTAATACCTAACAAATGTATCATTTGAAAATTAAATAAATAATTTGTAAGATAAACAAAATCTAAGCAAACTCATTGTGTAGAATATTTTATACTATAACAAATGTTGAAGAAAAAATACCAAGCAGAAGAAATACAGTTTGAGGGAAAAGCTTGGGTATGTTGATGAAAGTGAACAATTCTGGCAAACATCTAGAAAGAAGCCAAAAAGATTTGGCTTTTGTCTTAAGTGCCGAATGCTCCTTCTAGTAAAATTTCTATAATGCTTAATAACGATTGGTTTTTCTCTATCCAAATAAAACTAGCCAGAGAGCTGTTGAATACTCAGTTTGTATCATAGAGGAAATGAAACTTGAACTTTATTGTAAGTTAGATGTAGACGCTTGTCTAGTTCCTACTTCTGTAGGTTGGACAACTCAGAAAGACAACAGATTCAAGCAAAAGGAGTAGCTAGTATTTTGCGGTACACACTAAAGTAAATAACCAACACCAGTAATATGAGCCAGAGGAAGGAGAAATGAAAGCAGGATATACAATTGAAGATTAGAACAAAACCCCAGAAAACACTCGTGCCAAATTCTTCTGCACTTATTGGAGAACCCTGCATTTAAGGTTGCAGTTCTCGATGGATGCATAGCTTTCCGAGTACTGCACAAAATGGAGACCTCCCTTTCTTGCCAGGACTCCCTCCCTCTTCTTTATTTGGATAGTGTCTTTAGGCCCAGATATCTGACCTTTTGAGGACGATCATGCACAAAAGTTCCCTGCAGACTCTGTTTGACTCAGCAGACAAGCACCACCTCCTTACACACACACCCCTAACCTAACCTCACATTCTGATTCTAATATTTGAATTGATGTCCTCAATCAGGTCTTCCCACACAATTGTTCAAACTGTCCCATTCACTCAAAAACCTCCATTGTTTGTTGAAGGCTATGTAAATTGACCCTATGGCCTCATTAATCTGAGCTGTCACCCTGAAGTTGACTCCTGGAAGTGCTTCTTTACTGAAATCTGCTTGCCCCTTCTGCTCTCGCTGCCCTCCTAAGCTCATGAACCATGGCCAAAGACAGTAGAGGAAGAAGACCCACAGCTGATGCCTGGACCCTTACTGGAAAACAAAAAAGAGGAACAGAAATAAATTTCCCTTGAAGGGCAAAGAATAAGCAAACAATAGCTCATAGAGATCACAATAAAAAACAATGAGTTACTTACGCAAACAGCAGTAAGGTAAACCTCAGAAGCAATCTTTTAAGTGCAGAAAAAAGTCCAGTCTAAGAACCACATATTGTATATCACCATTTATGATATTCTGCAAGAGAGTTATGTTCAGAAAAATATCTGTGGCTGCAAGTGATTGGGAATGGAGGAGGCCATAGATATAAAATAACATCAAAAGAGAATATATACACTAAGAAGTAAATCTTATTGTAATTTCATTACACTTTAAACTTTAAAATAAAACACCCTCTTATGTCTAAGGCAAGAATATTCAAAAGCTTAATAACCACTGTAATAAATTTTAATGTGCATTAATGAAATGCTTCTTAATAACTATAATGTCTAAAGCAGTTTAATTTTCAGAGATAGCATTATAGGTTTAAAAATGGAAGTGTGTTTTTAAAATGTAGTTTCCATTTCTAGCTAAGTCACCCAAGCACTGTTGATGTGTATAAGCTTCTCATCGTTCAGTGCTCTATTAGCTATCTCCTGTCACCCTATGTTTCCCTCCACCAACCTGTTTACCCACCACTTGAAACCAGCCCCCCAAAATGGGTTCTTTCTGGTAGATGAGTGACCTCCAAATTTCTTGTACCATTCCTAAAATTTCTAGTTGAAAAGGGCCACCTTATATCATCAAATCAATGTGAAGGCACCTTGCTTGTTTACAACAAAGTTGATAATGTGAGACTACCACATAGAAGATAAGCCACCAGTAAATCAAGTGCAATGACCCTGAAGAATCAGTCCCATGTTTACTTTTTGGATGCTTACTAAGTATCCACACATTTTGCTACCTTGTAATTCCTTTTGCAACCAACTTTGTATCTTAGGGACTCTGTGATGTACATGGTAGGTAATTCCTGAAATGTGTTCTTTGACAAAGTTATAACCCTTCCCTCAACCTGGGAGGAAAAATCAACCCCACACTTGTCCTCCAGTTTGAAATAGCATCATTTCCTTTGTACTGGCTCCAGTGCAGGAAGAAAGGGGAAAGTAAGTACAGCCAGAATGTTCTCACTTTCCCCATTAAGGAGCAAGTAGTCTGCATTCTTACTGCATGGGTTCTCTATGAACTACACAAAATTAGCCAATACGTTTCATTGAGGGAAACATTCTAATAGGAAACAGTAAATACAGGGTAAATTAAAAATCTAAATATATTATATATATATATATATATATATATATATTTGTGTGTATACAATACACACACTTATATATAATTATTAATTCTGAAAAATTCTTTCTCTTGGTATAATCAGTATCACTATCTTCAAAAATACTATTTAGAGTTTCAATTCATGGAACCTTATTTTTCACGTGTGCTATTTTTAGTGTTTGTTAACTGAACACAAGCTAGAGTCATCTGGGAAGAAGGAACCTTTGAGGTATTGCCTCTATCATACTGAGGTTGTGGGGCATTTTCTTGATTGATGATTGATTTTGGAGGATCCAGCCTACTATGGGTGGTATCAGCCCCCAGTATGTGGTCCTGGGTTGTTTTAGAAATCAGATGAGAAATTTATGAGGAGTAAGCCAATAAAAAGCTTTTCTTCATAGTTCTGCCTTGACTTCCTGCCTTGACTTCCCTTCATGACGAACTAACCAGGAAGCCCAATAAAACTGTTCGTCCTTAAGTTGGTCATGGTGATTTGTAACAGTAAGAGAAAGCAAATTAATATGTTAAAAGTAATTTATTTTATTATACTTCTTTAATTACATTCAACAATAAGTCTTGTTTATTCTAATTATGCCAACTTTTGTATGTTATTCTTAAGTCAAATGAAAGCATGTTAACAGTACATAATCTATACTTAATCTTATTCTTTGCAGAATTCGGCTATACACAATTTTTGAAGGAAGAGCTAAAATAAGATAGGTGAAGAATACTTGACCAACAGCAAATTCAACACAATTTATGAGTTCCATACAGCAACAAATTCATTTCTTCCTTTTTTCCATAATAACTTTTATTGATCCTTCTGGAATTTCACATCATGTGTGCCAATTCCATTTATTTCCCAGTACTTCCGTGTCAGCCCTCCAACCCTATAATCTCTACAGCTTGGGCTCAGGCACCACTGTGGCCTCAGGTTGCAGCACAGATCAGTATGGCTCTTGCAGCGACATTGCCATTGGACATAATCATGCCTTCTTGAGGAGGCCCAGATCGCAGAAATCCATGTGACCCTTGGAGGTAGCACAAACCACAGTCATCAACACAGACCTCTGCTGCTGTATGGCCATGTACCCAGACATGGCCCGATGCAGCAACACTGGCCCAGAAATCACCTGGCCTAATGTGGCAGCAGAATCAACTCATATGAGCCTGTTTGATAACGTCTCCAGTTCCTCCTCTCTTCACAGCACAGGAACTGACCTGCTTCTCTTACTCCCCCACCTCCCACCTCTCCACCACATACTTGCTCATTGTACTCACACTCAACCATCTTTGCTGTCCTTCCTCCTGGCCCATGCTGCGTGGTCTTGTGGCCTTTCATTTCTTTAAATCAGATTATAAAATGCTAAGTTTATCAGGATCCTGAATTCCTAAAACGCTGATATTTTAATTGTAGAATTAAACCCATTATTTATATAATTTAAAAATATGAAGAAATTCAATAAGTATAAACTAAGTCCATGATCATTTAATGAAAAAAAATATATAAATGCAACTTGCAGAAACTGTGACCAGTGTGAGAGGAATCATGCGCTGTCTGGTGGTTGTCATCTGATTAACAACAAAGCTGAGTGATTTGGGAATATTAGATAAGAGTCTTACAGAATTGCCATCTCTGACTATTGATTGATAAGCTTGCAGCTCCCTCCATGGTTAACTGAGGTCTAGGCTTAAAAATGAATGGAGATATGAGGAAAACAGAAGATAATATACCAGAAACGGTGTTCCGCTGTAACTGATAAGACAAATCTTCCCAGCTAGAGAGACAAATAAGCAAGGTGGCTTGATTTTCTTTCCACCCTTTCTTTCACATTGCTCAACAGAACTGACCAATTGATCTGTGCCTCTTATAGTTACTTTTAATCAATGTGAAGCCACAAATTTCAAGACAGATCAAAATCCTGTGTTGCTATGTAAACTGGGTGATCTAGTGCATCAATAAAACATTTAAGTTAAGTTATAGTTTCTGTGTTTTATTCCACATTGCACTGTTTCTGCTGAACTAGTCTTCTCTACTCCCACTGAGTTTGTCCTCCTTTCATTTATGTTACTGGCAAAAATATTTTCAATAAAAGAAATTTAGGAATGAAAGGAATTTATTTTTACTCCCAAGTCCCCAAGCCTAGGCTATGGTCTATCATTGGCAAGAAGTCAAGGCAAAATTTTGAAGTAATTATTCATCATATCAATATTCTATCAACAGTCGAGAGCAGATATATATATGTATGTGTATATATGCATATATACACACATACATATATATATATATATATATATATATATATATAGAGAGAGAGAGAGAGAGAGAGAGAGAATGATTACTTGTACTCATTTCCATTTCCCACTTAAAGTACAGGATCTAACCAAAGACACAGAGCCAACCACAGCAACCAAGAAAACCTCTCATAAGCTTGGCCACAAGCCACACAATCCAGAATATGCTTCATTGATACTGTCTTCCTAAGCGCTTCTAGATTTTTTCAAGCTGAAAATAAAATCAATCATCAATCATTTCAGTCTCATAGGGCCTAGAGATAAGTGACCAGAGTTGGAAAAGACTAGCTGGAAAGATTGGGTGGCTGAACTAATTTGCTTTTTTCTTTTGTATCCCTCTACCTTATTTTGATGTGACTCATTTTTATTTGTGGATCATTAGCAGTCTTGGATAGTTTAGTAGGAGATCTCTTGGATACATCTCCTCTGAGATGTTTTACTTTTCATTATTTTCTTTTCTGTCCAGAAGTAAAAACCTATGGAGCACTCAAAGGCAGAGGTGACAGATGACAGAGGCCAAGTCTATCAATATCTGATTGGGAGGTACAGTCCACTAAAAACTAATGGACTGTGATGGGAATGAGAAAAGGCCACTACTGCATTAAATCAGTGAGATTGATGTGCATTTCTCATGACTGTTCATTTGTGAACATTAATTAGTACTGAGAGACAAAATAAAAATAGAGAAAGGAATAATTGCTTGGCATGAATATATGGTCTCTAGTAGCTATACCAATGGAATATTTTGTACTTTTTGCAAGGATATCTCTTGAATATGGTGATGCCTTCTCCTCTAATTTATTGCTTACATCTTAGTCTACATCTTGTTGGCATTAGTCACTAACCCCAGTTTCTCCCTTGTGATAGTTTCCCAAGTATCCATGGTAATATCCACTTAGCTCTGCATCTGACATGTCTCATCTCATCCACTGAGAATAGTTACACATCCTTTCTCCCAAACAAACCTCTCAGCCTCATGACCTCCGTCTTCTGTATCATCACAACACCTTCCCAACAAGAACTTACAATGCTTAGTTTTTCCTTTTAAATACCGTATGACCATATTGCAATATTTTCCTAAGACTACAGAAAATACTCCAAAATTAGTAAGTTGGTTTACTTCCTATAATCACTCTTTGGAGGAATGTTACTGATATCTTTTATGAGCTTACCAAAGGGACAGAATATTATAGCACTGGCACATTTATGGCCTAGATACAAAAGACACAGCATGTTCCTCAAAGAACTTTTTTTAGCCAGATGTGCAGGGAGAGACATCTGGAATTGGGGAGGCATTTGCAGGGGCATGGAAATCTAATGCAGTGAAAATTTCTTGAAATCCATGAAGAAGATCCTAAAGAGGACTCCTAGTAAATGGAAAATATGGAGTCTCAAATGGCAACGTCTTATAGCCAGGTAAGGCTTCCAGTGGAAGGACTAGGTTGCAGTCAGTTGAGTTGTTGAGCAAGAGGATCCCATGAAAATCCCCAGTCAGCCCAGACTGATACTAAAACAAATGGTTAATTGCTCTCAGGAGATTGGCAGTGAGGCTCCACTCTAAGGACAGCATCTATACATCTCATTGAACATGGAGAAGTCTAGCTGGTGCCTACATGGAGCCTTTACTCCTATGTTCTAGTCTCTATGGTATAAGAAAGTACTATGCAGGCTGTGAAAAGAGAAACATGGACACC